>CM055062.1:176209-724781 GCA_029204045.2 Tillandsia leiboldiana
TATAAAAAGTTGAACTTTGTAGAAATATATCTGCTATTCGATATATTTACAAAGAGCCGTATGCCATTAATATATATATATATATATATATCAAACAAAAAATTCTTCTAACCTGATTATTGAATTTAGTTCTTATAAACTACAATTAAATAAATTCAAAAGATAAAAAAGATGAATACCCTCACAAGCCATTGTGAAATAAGCTCTCAACTTTATTATTATTATTTTGGATTAACATCTCTTTACCTTCCAATTTTTTAAATAAGAGTTTTTTAATAGTTAATTTAAAATTTTGTTTAAATCTCATGGCTCAAATGAGTTATTATCAGTTAAATAATTCAATTTTATTTTCTATAAAACTGTTTAAACTATTAATTATAATACAAGAGTAGAGCCTATATGCTATCTAAAATACAAGTCTAATTATGCTTGTAATTTTTTTATCATTTAATTTGTATTGAATTCGTGCTAATTGTACTTTATTTTTCTTTTTTTAAGTTGATTTTATAATAATACAAATCTTAATATAAATTTAATAATAAAAATATTAAAAATATAATTAAATTTATAATTTTGAAAGTATATAAGTCATACTCATATAATTACTAACCTATTTTGCTAAAATTATTTTATTTTAAAAAATAAAAACTGAGAAGGGCTCAATTAATAGAGAGAGAGAGAGGGGGGAGAGGGGGAGGGAAAGCCGGAGAGTTGAGGGGGACATTTCAAGAAATTTCTATAATATAAAAGTTGTTTATTTATTTATTAATATAAAACCGGTCTGTGGTGAACGGGGTCCAGGGATACAATTTACCCGCGAGCTAACTCGCTTCTACCCAGAGGCCGAATCACGCAGATGTAGAGTCTTTTCCTCTTTCTCTCGATCCACGCGCCCGTACACCGTGATAGCCGCGTCCTACTTCGCCGACCCGGTCTCCTCCCCATTTCCCTTTGAATTCCTCTCTTCTCGCTCCGATTAATAGCAGCGGCTGAACAGTAAAGTCCACACTTCTCCGCCTAACTCAATTAGTAAGTAATTACTAATTATCACCCCTCTCTGTCTCTCTCTTCCCCAACTCGTCCATCTTATTCCGCGCTTCTTCTTATTATTATTATTCCTCTCTCTCTCTCTCTCTCTCTCTCTTTCTTTCTCCTACCACCTCTCATGGCCTCGATCCGCCGAACCCTCTCTCCGGCGAGCCACCACCAACACCACCACCACCACGGGCGCCTCCTCTTCCCCTCCCCCTCCTCCCCCCCTCTCCTCCGCCTACCGTCCTCCTCCTCCGCCACCGCTTCAGCCGCAGGGGCCGCGTCGCGCCACCACCGGCCGTGGCGGCGCAGCCTCTGCTTCCGCGTGCTCCTCTTCTTCTTCCTCGGGCTACTCCTCGGGCTCTTCTCCTTCGCCGACTTCGACGACCCCCGCCTCCTACCCCACCACCCCGACCACCACCACCTCTCCTTCCTCGACCCCCCGCCCTCCGCCCCCTCCCGCCTCCTCCCTTCCCGCGACCTCAACGTCGTACGGCCCGACGACTTCGCCTCCGTCGAGCTCATTGACTCCAAGAACGCCGCGCCCGCCGACGCCCACGCCGGGAGGAAGCTTCTGATCGTCGTGACGCCGACCTACAACCGCGCGCTGCAGGCGTACTACCTGCGGCGGCTGGCGCAGACGCTGCGGCTCGTGCCGCCGCCGCTGCTGTGGATCGTGGTCGAGATGGGCGCCGCGGCGGGGGAGACCGCCGAGATCCTGCGCCGGACCGGGGTCATGTACAGGCACCTCGTGTGCGAGCGCAACTCGTCGGAGGTGAAGGATAGAGGGGTCCACCAGCGCAACGCCGCGCTCGAGCACGTCGAGCACCACCGGATCGACGGGATCATCTACTTCGCCGACGATGATAACATATACTCGCTCGAGCTGTTCGACCGCATCAGGGAGATCAGGTACTATTGATCGGGATGATCATACTCCTACTTTGATTCTATAGCTCGGCAATTATTTCTCTGGTGAATAATCTTACTATTGTGCTGGATTATGTTTAAGAATTTGACGGGCACTCTCGATCTTAATTTGCTCATTGAAACCAAGTTTTAGTGCGCATCACAACTCACAAGAGATCTGTATTGATTGCCGAAACAATGGGGGATATTGAATGCGCTGAATTGTACTATAAGATAGATAGGTAGTAATATTGAAGAGATTAAAGACATTCCCGTGCAAAGGAATGAACGGTACCGAATGATATTAATGTCTTTGGTACCTTCATCTTGTGCGTGGACTGATCATCATCTCACTTGTGGTGGATACAATACGATACACGCAGATGTGGACAATTTTACACTCAGATTTTAGGATGGTTTATCTCAGCATATTGTATTGCTTCGGGATTTCAATCGGGGGATTTGATGATGTTAATTGCTTCATCATCTCGGTTAGTTCACTCAGTTGCATAGTCTGATGTGTTATAGGTTATGCAATTTTCTTGGGCTCCGAAGTCTTCTTCTAACATCGTCTGAAGTTCTATGGAAGCTTTAATTTTATGGCTATCTTTCCCCTGGGGCCATAGCCGAAACCTTCATTACCCCAAAGTATTTCTGTCGACGCAACATGAGATGGATGTATATGACAATTGTACTACATCTATGGCTGTATAGAGGTTCCAAGAGAAATTTATTGTTTCTCTGTCTTACATTGTTATTTTATAAAACTGTAGATCAATTACTACGTAAATGAGGAGAAATCTATACTTTGCTTCTTCTTTTTTGTTTTTTTTAACCATTGGTTTGATATGATTTATTCATTGTTCAGATGTTTAGTTTTTGTATTTCCATTTTTTTTTATTTTTTTTTTCTGTCTGCAAGTTTAAAAAGATTTTGTTGATTCGAGGATTAGTTTATCTATTTTATGCCGCCGTGACAAGCATGTTATGCAGTAGTATTTCTCAAGGCTGATCTCTGATTTGATGCATCGAACATAATAAATTCCCTCTGCTAGTGTGGCATGTTAATGATCATGTTTGGAAAAAGGCGACATGATATCCGCCCTATTAAAATTTATCACGTCTTGATACTTTGTCATTTGTAGGAAATTTGGCACTTGGCCTGTCGCAATGCTTACTCAAGGCAAAAGTAAGGCAATATTGGAAGGCCCAGTATGCAATGGAAGCCAAGTTATTGGATGGCACACAAACGAGAAAAGCAAGAGGCTTAGGAGATTTCATGTAGATATGTCGGGATTTGCATTCAACAGCACAATGCTTTGGGACCCCAGAAGGAGGCAACACCTATCGTGGAATGCCATTCGGCAACTGGACACAGTGAAGGAGGGTTTCCAAGTAAGCAAACTTCTTTCATTTTGCCCTTTTTTTTAAGGAGTTTTTATAAGTTAACGCCATGAAATAAATATACGTTCTCAATGCTGCATTCAATGTATATCATTTCACTTACGAAATCAATGGCCCACAACAGCAAGAGCGCTGCAGGCCTTGCACATTAGTCTGCTTATTCAAGTAAAGAGTTACAATTATAATGTTTTAAAAATTGAGCATGATACAAACATGGGACTCATTAGTTGAGGAGCTAAATCCTTATTTACGTACCTTTTAATCTGTTATTTGACGGTATTTAATGATAGGGCCTAAAGGGAAATCTAACTATAAACTATAGGAAGGAGAGCAGAATCAGGTAATTCTATAGGAGGGAAGGGGTTTGTGAAGTTTCCCCTTACAAATGAGAAGAGTTGGTAATTTGCTATCAAAGCGCACCGAGATTGTGTATACTGACTCTGAAGTCTGAATCTTATTGCGTGTAGTCCCAGGCCCTTTTCTCCTTGTTTGGATTCTATACTGCAAATCTCTTCTCAATTGGCTTTATTTTCTGTTTAATTAATCTGAGGTATACTACTGCTAGTATTATTATATGTAAATGTTCATTCATCAGTTTTTAACTGCATAATTTTCGATCGACTTATCTTACATGACAAAATTAGCAAAGCACATGATGCTCCAGTCAAGTGCAAACCAAATTTTTTTAGCCCTTTTAAGTCCTACCTCACGCTTACATTGAAGTTTTATATAATTACCTATTCAAATTGTCCAGCCTTTTTCCCCTACTCAACTTATGAGAACACTGTTCATCTTGGAAGTTCCGATTACATTGCGGTCCTCTTTTTATTAATATATGTCGACTTAGTGGCTACAATATCTTTACAATATGTTTGCAGGAGACAACGTTTATAGAGCAGCTAGTTGAAGATGAAAGTCAGATGGAAGCTGTACCACTTAATTGTTCGAAGATTATGAATTGGCATCTTCATTTGGAAGCCAAACATCTAGTCTATCCTAAGGGATGGCAAGTATCTAGGAATCTGGATGTTGTTATGCCTTTGAACTAGGAACTGCACCCTTGTTGTGTGTGCCCCCTCCAACAGGTTGGTTCTTAAATATCTGGTCACTATACTGTTAATCCTGACGTGTCAAATATCTAAAGATAACTGAGTAAAATTCATTGCTAATCAGAATACCACCAAACACACATGATCGGAGATACTAATGTTGGTGCTTATCCTGCTTCAATACATGTTTTTTTTTTGTTCGTTCGCACTTTCTGTTGTATCTTCCGAAAGACAATTAAAGGGACCCTTTCTGGCAACTTGCTAAGATTGGGATGCAAATGCAGTGCAAAAAACCGACCTACTTTAACTTTTGAAGTAATGGTCTTATATCCTCTGCTTTTAAGTAAAAGATTTGACTCTGCTCTGGTTTACTTCGTCTGCTTTCCATTATTGTCGATCTTGTGCTCGTTGCTTGATGCTGCACCAACTATTTCAAAGTTCTTTCCGTCTCTCAGCTTGTGTCCTAACCATTTCTTCTTCCTATGCGCAGATGAAGAATATTATGCCACCAAACATAAAGAATTGGCCTGAAAGCTTGAAGGAATAGACGATAGATTAAGTAGAAGTTCAAGGCAGGCACTGACCTGCCGCCGTTGCTGCTGCCACCATTAAGATTGTCTTAAATTCTATTTGACATTCTTTCAGGAGGAGGCTGTAGAAGCCATACATACCCCATTCCCCAATTGTATGTACAGACTTGATAGAGATCTTGTGTTAGTCAATTTAACAATTTTTTTTTTTTTTTTTTTTTTTGGTTGAATTTTTTCTTCTGTTGGAGAAGCTGTTTCCAGCTTAAATTTTGTGTCAGATAAAAAGAAAATTTGTTTCCTAATCGTCCTACTTGTGACTGACTCTCTTCTGTTCCATTCTTTTCGTACATCAAAGCATGTGAATTCATGAGTGGGCCCGCCGGCCGGGCCGGGCCGTGCTGGGCCGAGCCTTTTCAGCTCGCCGTCCAGTGGGAACTCCCGGTGTCTCGTGGGCTGTGCGTACCGAGCTGGCCCGGTGACTTTTAGTATTTTTTTTTATATTTTTCTGTTTATAAATATTATTAAAATTAATGAAAAAATATTTAAAATTAAAATTAAAAGATGTAAACAATTTAAAAGAAATTAAAAAGGGGCTTTGGCCTCTCAAGCGGCAACAACGGGCCCCTATGGGCATTCATTTAGATAATAATAATAATAAAAAAAGGCCTATAGTTGAGGGGGTTCCGTGCATTTTGGTCAATTACCCATACTCTTCCTATAAATAATAAGTAATACGGTCGCTCTGCGTGGAAACGAAGAAGAAGAAGAAGAAGAAGAGTAATCCAAGAGAGAGAGAGAGAGAGAGAGAGAGAGAGAGAGAGGGGGGGGGGGGGGTGCGTTGGGGAGAGAGAGGACCCCGAGGGAGTTGGTAGGTCGAGAGTTTAGGGTTTTAGGATCCAAGCAATAATAGATGGAGGGTTGGGACGCGGGCACGAAGAGTGCGGTGACCCAGATCCCGCTTCTGGGGACGCGGGCGGGGCCGCGGGATGGGGCGGCGTGGACGCAGCGGCTCAAGGAGGAGTACCGCGCCATGATCGCCTACACCTCCATGAACAAGTCCCGCGACAACGACTGGTTCCGCATCTCCGCCTCCAACCCCGAGGGCACCCGGTGGTCGGGGACATGCTGGTACGTCCACAACCTCCGCCGCTACGAGTTCCCCCTCCAGTTCGACATCCCCGTCACCTACCCCGCCACCGCGCCCGAGATCGAGCTCCCAACTCTCGACGGAAAGACCCACAAGGTACTATCAGAGGTTCCCTGACCCTACCCCTAATTCCTCCTTCTTTAGTTGTTCTCTTTGATCTTTAAGATTGTAAACATCTACGACGGAAGGAGTCAAAAAAATAAAAAAAGTTTTTTTTCGGGTGGGCGGAGCGCGAGGAACCCTGACCCTAATTCGATTCTCTTCTTCTTCTCTTTTTGTTCTTTGTTTCGTTGATCTCGTGCGTAATCCATGGTCGAAGGAGCCAAAAAGAGGTTTTTTTTTTCTTTTCCCCCCTTTTTTAAGATGGGGAAACCCTAGCCGTAATTCTTTTCGCCTCTTCTTCTTTGGTTATTTGAATTCTATAAATAAGAATTCGTGTATCTATGTCGTTAGGAACCAAAAAGAGCTTTTTTTTTAGAAAAAAAAAAAAAAACGGGGTGGGGACCTAACCCTAACCCTAATTCGATTCGTCTTCTTCTTTCGGTCTGTGGTTCTGATCTCTACATGCTTATATCTATGCTGGACAGAGCCAAATTGAGTGTTTTTTTCAGGGCGAGGACCCTAGACCTGATGTGATTCAGCTTTCTCCTTGTTGTTCTTTGATCTTTAATGTTTATTGTTGTAGAATTGAAGTGATTTGCAGTACAATGAATCTGACTGAATTGAATTTAGAACAGAAATTTGTTGCTTGGAATGAATTGTGATTGGATTTGATTCCATTATTTGATCTAGTTTTGATCCCAATTCTATTGGGAACAACTTTTTATTTTCTTCGAGAAACTGAATTTTAAGACAAATTGGATCGCAAAGTGTACAATTTGCTTATAACGAAATGGATATCCACCCAAAGTAGTGAAAACAATTACAGATCGTCAAGTGGTAATTCAAAATTTGACTCATTTCTTTTTTCTTCTGCATCTTTGGTTTGATATCTAATTTTATCTTAATATATGTATGATAAGTTCAGATGTATAGGGGAGGGAAGATCTGCTTAACGGTGCACTTCAAGCCACTCTGGGCCAAGAACTGGTAATGATGCACCAGATGCCGGAAATTCTAATTTGTGATTCCTCATATATCTTTATAAACTTCCTTTTCTTTTCTTTTATGTGATTTGTGCAGCCCTAGGTTTGGGATTGCACACGCACTTTGCTTAGGACTTGCGCCGTGGCTCGCGGCCGAGGTACCCATTCTGGTGGATTCCGGTGTGGTGAAGCATAAGGATGACGAGGCCTCCCCTGCGGAGTCTTCTTCTTGAGTAAGATCTACTTGTGGTGATATGGTGGAATTATGATGTGAATTGTCCTCGAGAAATGGAGAGGGAGAGAGAGAGAGAGAGTAATTAAGAGCATATTGATTGAGATTTTAAATATTGAGATTGGTGTGCCGTCGAATAATATGTAAAAGTAATCATGTATCCGCAGGAAGAAGTTGCTGTCTGATTCTTGAATTCATCTTGCTATAATATCTTTTGTGCTATAGTTTCCCAGGGTCCTATTATGTAGGTTTTACTAAGTTTGCCTTCTCTACATCTGTCAGAGATGATGTGCTTGGATTATGTTACTAACATTTTCATTCTTGTAGCTATTTATTGGCCCTTTGGTGAGCAAAAAGAAAACTAAATAAAAAATGACATTGTTATTACTATGATGTTTAAAATGATCCATGTTCGCATGCCCTTGTAATTTATAATTGTATCTTGATTTATAGGAGCTTAGGCTGTCAAACCTTAGAGCCTTATCGTCTTTTTATTATATTTTATTTACCTAACTCTAATTTGTTAATGCCATGCACTAACTTATATTTTTTTTTGTTTTATTTGATGCCATCGAACGACGTGTTCATGTTTCGTGACAGCTAATGAGGAGAAACTTGTTGGTCTAGTCACAGAGTTGTCGGTTGAATAAACAGGATGATCTTGAGTTCTTTGTATCTTCTAAAACATGTATAGAATTGGGTTGCCTACATATGTTGAGTAGGGATGATATTGAATAGTTAGAACAAGGAGCACAAGATGGGCAAGCCTTTGGGACCATCTGCGAGAACTAGATTAAGGATGAGAATTAAAAAACTTTAGTGAACAATAGATCATTTGTCCCTTCCCTGTTGCATATTGTTAGCTTAGATTTGTGTTGTAATATCTCCGATGTTTGTATTTTATACATTTATTTTTATTCGATTAGTGTGAAAGGCAGTTTATTAATTTTTCTTTTGCTGTGCATGGATAATTAATGGTAGTCCAGTAGTGCAATTACATTGGCATGCTCTTCTTGAGGACTAAGAAGCAATTGGATGTCTCTTTTGAAGTTCTCAGTTTTGTTGTTCCTTTGCTGCAATTCGGGTTGTGCTTGTCAGTTGGCAATCAGACATCCGAAGCATTGTTAGAAACTCAACTAGAATATTTTTTTATATATCAATGAAGGTTTAATCGAGTTACAGTTGAAAATTTAATGTATTATTATTTGGAGCTTCAGGTGATTCTTTTTAAAGCAAGATCAGATCTGTTAATTGAAGTTGCACTGTTGGCAAGTTTTTGCTGCAAATTTTATGTGCCTTTCCTGTAGACATATATCTGATGATTTGTTTTACTATTTTACAGTCCAATAATTGTAGACAATATTAATTTTACTATCCAATGATCGACTTCATGATATTTTACTATCCAATGATCGACTTTATGATTAGTGCTCTATAAACTGATTTTCTCGGAACAAGTGGAATCGAAAGGAATTTTATTTTTTATCGCATAGTAAGAGATCATCCCAGAACTTTTGGAACTAAGGTCCAGCAACTACAGCAATCTCTTTTTTGCTGAGTTTGATTTGCCAATAAGCTCAACAAATTATATTACTGGCCTGCTGCTGCCACCAGTTTTTCGTTTATTATTTCATTTTTTTGTTCTTTAGTAATCTGTTGCTCACTGTTCATGAATGATTTATTTTTTATTTTCATTTTTGGCTTAATTTTTGCATATTTTTGTTTTCACAAAGTGGGGTACTTTTTTCTTCTGTTGGCTAGTGATTTAAATTTGTTTTTAAAAAAAATTACTTGTACAACTGTAAAAAAGTGTGTATAAATATAAATAATTTGTAATAAAAATATAAAAATATTTATGTAATAAATAGTGAAATAATAATTTCTAATTTTTAATTGAAGAGCGTCCGCATGCGACTCCATTTTGGGGATATCTTTGTCCCCTCCAAAACCCAACCCCCTCCCTCTCGGACCCTCGACGCCGCCTCTACCTTTCGCTGGAGCCCAACTGGTACTCTCTCTCTCTCTCTCTCTCTCTCTCTCTCTCTCTCTCTGGGGTTAGGGAATTGAGCTTGGAAACCCTAGACATGGGTTTACCTATAGCGGCGAACAAATCGGGCGAAGAACACACAAATTCGTAGTAAACTGGAATGCTCAAGTGTTATCTTGTATCCTGCTATTTTTCGTTATTCTCTCTACTAAGATATGTTTTTAATTGTTCATTCTTATAGAAGAATCATGTTGTTTCGCCATCGTGTGCTCTAATTTTCGCATTCGTATCTCGGGTTAGTGAGTATTTGGTATCATCATATTGTTTACTGCTTCTTTGCTTGGTCAAACTACGTATGCATCTCTTTGGCTGATCATTTGGATGTAAAGCCAGAATTCTTTTTTTTTTTTTTTTTTTTTTCTTGTAAATACATTTTTTTCCCATTTTTTTTAGCCCTCTTATGTGATATTTATATCTAGGTTATAGGCTTATTGATGTATATCAAGTCCTTGCCTTTTTATTTTTGATGTGCCTATTATATGATGATATCATTCTAGTTGATAAATCTCAGTTGGGGTTGAATGCTAGTTTTAAAGTAAGTACGCTGGAATGGGCTGGGATTGAATTGAATAACTTGCCACAGGTAGATGAAGTCTTGATAAATAGATTGTGTACTATATTGGAGACAATAATCTACATATGGGAACTGTGTAGATTATTGTCATTGATTTTTTGGTACATCTTGATATATACCACACATTTATCTATACAGGGATTTTCATTTGCTACTTTGTGTACTCCTAGACGAAGTTATGAAACTATGTTTCGTTCTAGTAATGAGCGAAAGAATGTCGGTTGAGTTTATTCAGGCCTAGCATGTCAACATTCGTATTTATCAATACTCATATGCATGGATTTAAGTATCGTGATATAGGTTCATGCTGAAAACTTGTTGGCATGGAATGGCACCGTGCGTGCCGTGCTGTGTCGATAGTTGTCGGTTATAAAAAAATATCTGTGTGCCGACACATAAGGACATAAAATATATTTTTTCTTTGGCACTAATATATTCTAATTGATTATTATATATTATTGTCAAATTTTTTGCACTTTATTAAGATAACTATTCACAAATTTCAAAAAAAGGAGCTTTTTGAGTCGTCCCATCGGCATGAGAGTCGTATCGTGTTAGTATTTTGTTGGCATTGTACGGCACGGTGGGCACTTAAAACCTTGCTCATATGCTTCCTCGCTTGGATATCTTGAATGTTTGATTCTTACAAGGCTTTTTGTTGAATTTCTTATTGCAAATGCATATACTAGTTGGAGACTTGGAGTTGCAGTTTCCATTTTGTTGTCTCATATAATATCATGAAATGGCATACATGGTAACTTCTTGTTTGCTCATGTCAACAATGCCATTATTTGTTCATCTAACTATTTGCACATTGTACTACTTTTTTAATGCCTCGGTTGAACTTGCAATACATCTCTAACATTGTACCCTTTTATTGACTTCCATTTTTATACTCAGATAGAAGGCACACCTGCACTTGGTTCTCAACTCTAGCAATACTTCAAGATGTCTCAGTATGGATTGACTTGTAGTCCTCTGAGAGTTCCTTGTTATATGAATACTAGAAGATCAACCCCATCAAATGAGGTAGTCTCGTTTTTGAGTTTTGATGAAAGATATCGGGAAAAAGCACAATTGTTATTTCATCTAGATAGGTAAAGTATGACATCTTGAGTTATTTTTCCTTAACGTAAATCCTTTCCGGCATATTGATATTCTTGTTAGGTTGATTATCTGATGATTGTAATTCTATTCTGTCTTTACAACAGAAAATACAAAGTTCCTTATATCCGTAAATGCTCATATCAACGGAAAGGAAGAATTAGGGGACTTGTATCTGCTTCATTTGGTGATATGGCTGAAGATTCAAGCTGTATGTCTTCCTTCTTTTCTTTTCATTGATTTATTGTTTGGTACTTTAATCACACTGTGGAACATAGGCGGTAACTTTCAAGCTGCTGTTTGGGATTCCATTTTAACTTTTTTGCTTAGGTCTGTACAGGCTTTTGGCTGGATTTGCCTTTCCTTTTCTGAGACTATGTTGTATTCCTGTTTAAAGCTGCATGCTAAAGTCTGTTTGATTGATAAAAAAGCTGTATAATGTGCTTTTTTCAGACTCAAAATAGAAAGTTAGATGGAAATTAAGAGTAATTGTTACCTTTTAATTGTGTCTGATCTGATTTTTCACAGCATTGTAGACCATTTGATTGAAAAAAAATATCTTCTCTTTGACAATGAGCATGTTGGACTTTGTTGCTGATTTATTGAATGGAAAATTGTTTAATAGGATGCTTCTAAGGACGAAAGTAACCTTTTACAATTATGGATCCGCGAACACCTTTGGCATGAATAGCTGGGCTCTTCTATTCTAGTATTCAGGACAAATTTTTGGATGGTCTGTTGAAGGTCTTGACTTTATATGGCATTCGCTGTCGGAGTGCATATGCTAATTAGACTTTATTCTTGGCTTGTATTTTGGAGAATGTAAATTGGAGTTGTTGTGGCACTTTCACAAATTTAGTGTCCTATTTTTGCTCACCCATGTGCCAGTTGTTTTTAAAAGCCCACTCTAGCTTCTCCTTTAAATATGGAATAAACGTTTCATTCTCTGATAAATAAAGATCTATACTGGGTATCCTTTTAAACCAAGGTGTTAAATTAGCTTATACCATTAGTTATGCCATTTCTTGATTACCTCAGAAAAGTAAGTGTAAGTAGAAATTTTCCGCCGACGTAGTCATTAGAGCAATCCTGGTCTATTTTCTTTCTCTTATAATTATTTTCTTTCTCTTATAATATATCTCCTGTTAATCATATATTTCAATTTTATTTCTTTTATAATCTTTAATCTTTAAAAATTCCCCTACATTGATTTCCACTTGTTCAGCTATCTTTCCGAGAATTCATGTGAGGGATCCTTATCAGAGGCTTGGAATTAGCAGGGAGGCATCTGAAGAAGAAATCCAAGCTGCAAGAAACTTTCTGATTAACAAATATGCAGGACACAAACCAAGCATTGATGCTATTGAATCTGCTCATGACAAGATCATTATGCAGAGCTTTTTTGAAAGGAAAAACCCAAAAATCAACATTAAGAAAAAAGTAAGGGAAGTTACTCAGTCACGTTTTGTTAAGGCCATTGCAAGTAGGTTTGAAGTGCCTTCAGGGAAAGTAATTCTGAAGACAACGATCGCATTCGTTGTGCTTGGAATACTCACTGTTCTGTTTCCAACAGAAGAAGGGCCAACACTCCAGGTGGCCATTTCTCTTGCAGTATCCATATATTTCATACATGCAAGGCTTAAGAGTCGACTCCGAGCATTCTTATATGGGTATGCTATCTCGGTCCTCCAATAATATGCTTTAGCATTTTCTTTTCCAGTGTCTTTATTATCTACTTGAAATTCAACCAATTTCATATCATCGTCGCCATATAACGCATGTGTTCGTCAAGTATTTTGCAGATAGAATTTTAGTTTGTTACCAACATATGCCCTTAAGGTAGCATTGTGTTAGACATATTTGATGGCCATGGTGAGTGCATGGTTTGTTGTGATAATACTTCATCCAAGCAATTCTTCTTTATTATCTCCCAAATAATCTGTTGAAGAGAGGATGTTTCAGAATGTTTAGCTATTTTAAAATTTTGTCAGTTTCAACTTCAGCTGATGCACAATATGTTTTTATTGAGAACAATCAAGATATACTTTCTCAAGAAGATCATTCAGTCTGCCATGCCTATTGAATCTATGTTTGTTGGTTAATTGCTTCAAGTTTTGTGTTTTCATGAGATTTGTAAGTCAAAGAATCTGAAAGTAGCCAAGAAGTTATTGGCTAGCACTAGCAGCCATATGTTTGTGAGCAGTTCAACACAATAGTGGAGTACATTGCTACTTAGACTATGGCCCAAATTTGTGTGATGCATTATAGCTTTGTTTAGCGTAGATGTCCTGTAATTCGTCTTTTCCCTTTAAAAGGAAAAAAAGTATCTTTGTTCATTTTCTTCTGCTACAATGAAATGAAGTTGGTGCCATTTCATTTAGTTTTTCTCTGTGGTGCCTTATTGCTTGAGGTTGGTGATGCTATTATAAACTATTAGTGCTCTCTAGCTAGATCAAATTTGGATTTATGATTGTTTTTGTTTCTCAGGAGCCTCTCCAATATGCTTGATATTGCTTTTATTATTTTCAGGGTTGGATCTTTTCTCGCTTCGTGGCTGTTGGGGACCTTCTTGATGGTCTCTGTCATTCCTCCTCTACTTCAAGGTCCAAGGAGCTTGGAAGTCGGCACTTCTTTGATTAGCTACATACTTCTGTGGATATCTTCTACTTATCTGAAGTAGTCATACATTTAAAGCTACTCTTATTCCATCACTCTCTAACTCCCCCCGAATGATGAGAACAATTTGCATATAGGACTTGTAATGCTACCGATGAGGTATCTATCTTGCGGCATTTTTCATTACTCTTTCATTTTTTAATGAAGTCATAGGCATTTCCATCGTTTCGTTAGTGGGCCGCTGTAGTATTTCGCAAAACTTTTGAATTTGTTTTCTCTTCCCGACCGTTCGATTGTCGAAATTATTCCCGAGTATGGCTGTCGATTTGAAGTATCACTTTCCTTCCAATGAGTTCGAATGCTGCTTACTGTTTTTGGGATATATAGTTGAATATATATGAGATACTCACAGACCAAGCTAAGCTCCATTCATTTCCTGGGCAAGAATTTCTTCAATTTAAAATTGTTCAACACTTGTCGCTGACATCTGCCTAACAATTGTTGTATCTGAGATCCATTTGAATACGAGATAAGTGAGGCTGAGATTCAGTAAAATTTTACTTTTATGACATTTTGTAATATTCTTTATTGTGTTGGACCAAGAGCATATGCAACAAACAGACCTGCAAGAACGCGGCTCATATTCTTATAATTATTTAGTTAAATGCCAAAACCAGTGACCGAATTGTAGCTGGATTGGTGACCAGCTCATCGTGCGTTGGTCGTGCCTAAAATTTTCTGACCTGAGAAAATCCTTGCTGGGCCCGAGTTTTAATAGCATCTCAACATATAAAAGCAAGTACTTTAAGATAGCACAATCTCATACTAAATCTTAATTGCATATCAAAATTATCAAAAAGTCTCCATACCAATCCTTCAACCATTGAATTTTTGTAGGTAAAAATAACTTATGTGCAGCATGTTATGTTGAGCCAACAATAAAGTTTTTTTTTTTTTTTTCGGCCATCATCATTTCTCCATTATAAAAAAAGAAGAGAGAGAGAGAGAGAGAGAGAGAGAGAAGCACCAAGGATCCCTTTGGTGTTGTCCTCGAATAACAAGGTCAAAAAAGCAAAAGTGCCCCATGTATTTGTAAGCTTTGTTTATGATAAGAAAAAGTCAGAAAAGAAAGAACAAAAATTAAAAATTATCCGAACTTTTTTAATTTTAACTTATCATGTGAACTCTAAGCAGTTGAAATTTTGCTGCAAGTTCATTAGTCAGATTATGCCACCCTGTGATCGACTAAATAATTGGTATTCTCACAGGTGTTTGACAAAATTGATCACAGAAACATAAACTTTATGGTAGATTGCAGTAAAAAATTTGTTCAACAGATAGATTTCAACATTTTCAAGTCTATTTGGTGAATTATAGTTCAGATTAATAACAGTAGTCCCAGTAACTCTCCCTCTCTCTCTCTATCTGATAGTAACCCACTAGGTAAAAAGCTGCTTCTCCCTGGGTTCAGCTTTTGAGGACTCCACCAAGTTCATGGGAAACCACTACTGGTAAAAAAAGCACCACCAAATAGTCCAAAAGGGTCTAATACAGTTTTTACCAAAATGATTCAATACAAAGGAAAAGCCAAATCTCAATATGGTATTATTACTCACAAGAGCAAACAATGAAAGACACAACCCAGAGTCCTTTTATTATCCCCTTTTGTTTTTTTTTTTTGGGGGGGGTGTGGGGGGGTTTCTCAAAAGCTCCAAAAGCATGTACAAACAAAAGCATGCATCACCACCTGCAGATACCCTCCTAAGTATAAAGAGATTTGGTCGGTTGTCATGTATCATTTACCCTCAAAGTCCCATTAGGGGTGGGTACAATTGATGGGAGTGATTTAGGTCTCATTTACGCTAAATTGCGTCGTAGAAGTAGTTGGAAACAGTTCATGTTGTGGAAATTACTAGGTCCCATTTTCATCACATAACTACACAAGTGATTTCCTCTAATTACTTGTTTATTTAGATCGTAGTACTCAGTTCATAAAGAAATTTTCTCATTCAGAATTTGATTGGATGATAAGATAACAAGTACAACTCGAGGAGATATACTGAACCTTTTGGATTTATGTACACACATACAATCAATCACCTTTCTTTTTCTGCTGCATTTCTTCATATCATCTTATCTAATCTAATTCTAATCAGAGGACTGAGATCAGTAAAACCAACATGGAATGGACACACATACAATCACAGCTAATTAATACTCACATATTTGACATACATAACATACCACAACAGCCTCATCCTTAGATAGTCACAAGAATAATCCCAACTCTACACAAAGTTGAGAGTAACAGCAAGGTATAGGACTCCATTGGTTACATGAAAGTTACTGGATAAGGACATCTTCTGAAACCTATGGAAAAAGACCCATCAACTCATCACGTTATCAAAGCATTAAAGTCTCGTATATAAATCTCAGAAATAATATTACAACGTTTATATTATGTTTTTTTTCCTTGCACAAAATGTGTGTATACACCAACTATGCAGAAATAATATTACAACTGCATCAGTAAGTTGATAAACATAAATACATCCCAGGAAACAGCTGCTCGGATATTTCACTCTGTCATGATAATATTCAAGCTCACTCAGACAACAGTAGCAATGAAAAAATGGGTTGCCTGATATGTGATGTGTGACATTTCATGCCAACTAATGTACTGATAATGTATTAATATTTCAGTGTTAGTTGCAATTTTGATGTAATACAAGAAATAAAGGCCATTAATTTAAGAGTTATTTTCAAGAACCATAATCAATTCTCCATATATTTCAATATTTCTTTTGGAGCATAATTCATTACATAATGTTTTGGAGAGAAAAGTGGAGCCTATTTGGCCGACAGCTTCATATTAGAGCTTCTTCTACTTTTATTGCTCTGATACTCATCTTAGTTCTAGCATAGCCAAAAGATAGCTCAAGAGTCGTTTAGCTTCTACTTCTCGAGCAAAAAAGAGCACGAAGTAACAGTCGAATTTGCTTTATCATCTCAAGCCACACCTCACAAGGCACATTAATTAGTAAGCAAGAACAACAAAGAGGACCTAACACATTCCAAATGTAATAACCATCAATAATGCAATAGCACTCCTAGTCCACGCGAATAGCAACAAAGAGGAAACAAAGAACCATCTGAAATAAACTCTTTGAAAAGAGAAAGGAACAATTAATGCAGGTTTAATTTCAAACTGACCTAAACAGAATTATAATTCGGGGAATGAGGTTCGATGATAAGAACCCAACGGAGGAATAATTCTACATCACACCCGAGAGAATATTCCGATCAAATCTTGAGATGAATCCAAAGCACAATGATGCGGATACGGAGAAGGACAAGATTCAAAAATTTAGATAATAACGCCAAAAATAAGCTGATGAAAATTTGTATATTCATAGCTATCTATACTGCAAACTTTTACCAACTGCAAAATATGAGATTGTTTTATGCAAATTGATGGAAATGTTCCTAAACCTTCAGCCAACCATTCCAAATGAACGAAGTTGCAGGTAATTTCTTATAAGAGAATGAATGAAACCTGTTTATCTTTAGGTCCACAAAGAAATAGAATTATCACATGTGCTACTACACATCTGCATTTCAAAAGAAAAAAAAAAAAACTTAAGCAAACTTCAAAAAAGTGTAAACTCAATAAGTTCGCCTTGTATTTTGAATGAAAATGTGCAGGGATGCTCAAATTTAAACCAGGAAAATCAGTACAAAATAAAGAGGTGCTGCAACGAGATTACGACAAAAATGGGCAGGAGAAAAAAGAAATAAGCACAGCAAACTAATAGCGCAAATTTTGTTCGAAGGGAAAGCAGATACAGTTCTATTTGAAAGATCTTCTACTGAAATCAAATTCAATGATATACTTCACAAATTGTGGCTTGGAACAACGCTATATATGGGGCACAAACTTAAGCCCAAAAGCATGCAGTTACATGGTTGGGCACCACCAGGGCACTCAATTGAAATTTCAGCAAGCAACTCACTATTTGCCACTCTCTAAAGGGATCAATAAGAGCATCCAATAGACGGAAAATACTTCATGATGTCGTGCTCGCGAAATTTCTTTTATGTTGAGAATTTTAAATCAAGTAATATGGACCGGTCATGCATTTTGGTGTACGTAACGGGACCAGTACATGTATAAAAGCCACTTTTTCAATTTCACAAGAGTCATCAAGTCCAAGTACTAATTAGAGCTGGATCATTAATTTAATGGCCCGGAGATAATCTCCCATAATAAGTACTACCAAGGAAAAGCAGTCAATTATTTAGCTAGAGTTAGCTTTCTGAAGTAAATTAGATGCATGTTATAATGCCGATTTGCTTCTCGCTCAAAAAACTTAATTAATAAACTCTATCCAGTTTAGTATAGATGATCCGATTCGATGGGAATTTGCAATATATATGCATCAAGAGCCAAGAGAAATCTAAGCCACTCGAATATTTTGATCAACATTTATTAGCAACTTTGTGCGGGCCAGAATAAAAATGAGGTTAGAATCAAGCAATTCAGTTGTTCTTCGCTAAAGTTTTCCAAGATTAAGTGCAACGAAAGATAACGGACCATTGAAGGATTTGACACCTGCAGGAAATGGGAAGTCGAACAGTATTGTCATTAATAGGTTAAAGAAAACAACAAATGAATCACATCCCCAGAGATGCAAATATACTACTGCAAGCAAGAGAAGGACAAAAAAAGGTATAGAAAGCTAAGGCGAATATTTATAAGGTTTTGTTTTGATAAGCTGCACTTGCAATGACATCCTTGTTTGAAATAAAAAGATGCCTTCGTATATCACGACGGCCAAGATTACAAAGCCATGTAATCTATAACAACAACAAAAATTTGTTACATGATATTATATAAAAGCGCGCAATAAGTCTATCTTGCAAAGTATTATATGAATATTTATGTAGTAAATGAAGTAGTTTTGAGCTTGAAAATGGAATGACAACATAAATAATTCTCTTATAATCATAAAGAAAAATAAGGATCAATAAATGATAAACAGCAAATGTAATTCCTTTCTTCCTGACATCACCGCCAAATATTTCACAATTTTTTGTTTACTTTGATTTTACTTTCAGGTGGGCAATTGTTTTGGAAATCAATGCAACACTGCTATGTTGAAAAAACAAGCAGGATTTGGTAAAGGGGGTAGTGATATTAACAGAAGCAGCAGATGATACTATCGACGGAGAGAGAGACACATTGAACCTACTCAGTGTTCCAATGGTGGACCTGACTAGGCTCAATTCAACCTGCTATATCAACAGTAATCTCTGCTATGTTAATATCACTACCTCAGTAAATAACGGAAAGGAAGTAAGGAAAAAAAAAAAAAACGAAGACTTGTTTCTTACTCTACAATAAACCAGTCTACGAGGGCCGGGGTGGAGCCTGCTTCAAGACAACGGTTGGAGCTATACGGGAGCTCCTCCTCTCTCGTTCCAAGACAAGCTCCCCAGAAAACCAATCGAGCTTCTCCATGTTTGCCTGCTCCCCAATTCTCTTTCCCCCGAACAATATGGAGTCCACATTCTTCTGCTTCAACATTTCTTCTGCAGCTGTGGATAAGGCCTTAATGTTTGCGGGGCTTGGGTCGTAATCAGTATCCGTCCGACTCGTCATTGCGCTCGAACCAGTAGCCTGCGATTATCGACATTAACACCAAAAATCATACTTTCGAGCTCATTTATCGTAAGCTTTAGCTGGAAATATATAGCTTGGATATGTCAACCAAAAATTAAATTTTTTTGCATCAACCACTAGAGTATCCGAAACAACCGCTAAAACCAAAAACAGAAATGTGGTTTCCTATAATAAACTTAAATCTCTTTTCGAACAGGAAAATAATGAGATTCAAGAGTTCTAATGCACTTTAATTCAGTTAATAGCAAGAGAAGAACAATGTAGAGGCGCACGCAATTATAGAGAGTTTGGAAACAAGAAAGGTTGGCAAAAGTAACAATGGCATCCTAAGATCGAGTCCAACAATCCAAGTTTTATGAAAAGAAGACACCACCCTAGAGGCCTCCGTTTCGGAAACAGGGAACTGCCGATAACAACATGTTCTCCCACAGTAAGCTAATTGAAAACCATAGCTCTCTCTCTCTCTCTCTCTCTCTCTCTCTCTCTCTCTCTCTCTCTCTCTCTCTCATATGGACAGCTCATCATCTCCCCCACAGAGGGAGCTGAACTGTGTCTTTTGCCCCAGCGAAAGATCAATGCCCCGCGCCTCTCTCTCTCTCTCTCTCTCTCTCTCTCTCTCTCTCTCTCTCTCTCTCTCTCTCTCTCATATGGACAGCTCATTATCTCCCCCACAGAGGGAGCAAACCGCGTCTTTTGCACCAGCAAAAGATCAAGATCTTTGTCCCTAATAGAGCTCAGAACAGGGCACCCCCTCAACACACACACACACACAGCACACACACACACACACACACAGCTGCACATGTGCGTGCGCGCCCCGTGGGCGCCCCACCACCTCGCTCTCCCTCTGCTGATCAGCCTCACAGCTGCAGCGACATAAACAAAGTTACACCCGACGTAAAAGGAGGAGGTTTTGGCAATAATACTCTACCTGAATTCGGACGTAGTTGGAGCTGCGGCATTGGCCGAAGGCGAGCGCGACAGCGTGGTCGACGAGCTCGGCGGCGCTGTCGGCGGCGATGCGCGCGACGGGCCGCGCCCACTCCTTGGGACCCCACTGCCGCAGCCTACGGATATCGGCAGCGGCGGCAGCGGCGGCGGCGCCACCGCCGCCTCCTCCGCCGCCGCCGCAGCCGAGGGAGAGGACGAGGAGGTCCTCGACGCCGCGCACGAAGGGGAACTCGTTCTTGTTGTGGAGAACGTGGGTAATGGCGGCGACGGCGGGGTTGCTCATGGCGAGGCCACCGTCGACGGCGACGCAGGTGGTGGAGCGGTCGACGGAGCGCACCTCGGCGGGTTCGAACCGGCCCGGCTCGGCCCAGGTGGCGCGGCACACCTCCCACAGGCGGAAGTCGTAGCTCTCGCTCTCGAGGGCATCGGCGCGGGAGAACACGAAGGGCGCCGCGCTCTTGAGGTCGTAGCAGGGGATGAGCACCGGCTTCAGCGTGTCCCTGAGCGTGAGCAGCTCCCCGAACGCCGACTTCATGGCCACGTCCATGGCCTCGGTCGCGGCCCCCAAAGGCCCCCTTTTGCGCCTCCTCAGGGCTCGCTTGAGGAGCCCGGACGAGGACGAGGACGAGGAGTGGGCGCGGAAGAGGCGCTTCCCGTGCTCGGCGAGGAAGCGCCAGGTGTCGTCCGCGCGGAAAGCCGGGCGGGCGCCGTCGTGGGTGGCGAAGAGCATGGCGGCGAAGACGCCGCCCACGCCGGTGCCCGCGACCACGTCGAAGTAGTCGGCGATGCGCGCGTTGGGGTCGCCGGACTTGGCCTTGAGCGCCTGCTCCAGCTGCGCCAGCGCCTTCCCCGGGATCACCCCGCGCATACCCCCGCCGCCCCCGCCGTCGATGCACAGCACGCACACCTTCCCCCGCTGCGTCTTCACCGCCGCCGCCTCCACCGCCGCCGCCGCCGCAGCAGCAGCGTCAGCGTCCGCGTCCGCGTCCGCCGAAGGCTTGGGGACCCAGAGCTTGTCGTCGTCGTAGCCGAAAAGGAACTTGCTTTCCAAAATGGAGAAGATCTCGTAGCTCAGCTTGTCGGTTTCGATGCTGGGCTCCTCGTGGACCTCCACGAGCATCTCCTCCGCCGCCTCCATTGTCACCTGCTGCACCTCCCTTCCTCTCTCTGCGTCCTAGTATCGAAACGCCTCCCCTTCTACCGTAGAACCATCGAAAGAGATCTCCTTTTTGATGGCTTCGAGCGAGGGAGTTTAGAAATTCCGAATGCCAAATCCCCAATCCCCCCCCCCCCCACCCCCCCAATTGGGTTGGGTAGGGCAAAATCGGAGGTTTTCTAAACTGGGTCGTTCTCAAAATCGAAACTTGATGACCCACAAATAGCTAATTGACAAACCCACAACTTTTGAATGCCTAAAAACAGGGGAAGGGAACAGAGGGGGAAGCGGAGACCGACTCCTCCGCCTCTTTCTCCGTTGCTTTTTCCACTTCTCCTTCACTACTTCTTTGCTCTTTGACTAATAAGTAATAATTCCCTTTTGTTGGGAGAGGGAGAGAGAGAGAGAGAGAGAGAGATACAGGAAAAAGATGACTCTTTTACCACCACAACAACAAAGCTTTGGGGATATCTCTCTACACCCCTCTCCTCCTCTCTTTTACTTCTTTTTTCACAGAGCACGCGAACAAAGGGGAGCGATATATAGAGAGAGAACTAGAAATAAGAGAGAGAGAAAGAGAGAGCTCTCAAAGAGAGAGGGAGAGGACAAAAGAGGGAGAGATGGGTGGTGGGGAGCAAAAGGACACAGGTGGATTCAGAGCATGTCTTCTTCCCTGCTCATTAACTGATACATCTCTCTCTCTCTCTCTCTCTCTCCTCTCTCTCTCTCTCTCTCTTGCTGTGATTATTAATGCTCTGTTCCTCTCTCTCTCTCTCTCTCTCTCTGTTCCTCTGCTTCTCATCTCTCTCTCTCCACCCTTTCTCTTCTCCCTCCTCGCTTCAAAAGACCCCCTTTTTTGTTCTCTCCTCTCCCTTCACCGTAACTGACAGTGTAAATTGCACTCCCAGTCCCTGAACCTCCTCAGGAGTTTCATTCGGACCCTCAAACTCTATGTTTAACATTCTAAAATTCTAAATTTCCATACTTTTTTTACTTTATCCATTCCCTCTGCATTCAATGTAACTGTAGAAAACACAATATCTTAACTTAGATTCTGAAATTTTGGTTTTACATAATTAATTTTAATTTAAAAAATTAATTTTGATCAAAAATTTTATAGCGTTTGATTTGATTGAGTTTAGGTAAAAAATAAATTTTTTAAATAATTTTATAAAGCTATTTAGCAAAAAAAATTATTATTTATAAATAATAATTTTTTACTGAACACTATTTATCCTAATTACTGGACATTTTTAACTAAATTTATTTTTTTAAAAAAAATAAAACAACCTTTCTCTCAAAAAAAAAATAAATTTTTAAATTTTTAAATTTTTAAATTTAAAATTAAAATTTAATATATAAATTTTAAATTTTAAATTTTTAAATTTAAAAGTTAAAATTTAAAATTTAAAATTTAAAATTTTAAATAAAAATAAAAATTTTAAAATTTAAGCTCAAAATCTGGATTAAATTTTAAGAAATATATATTAGCTTCTTCTGATTTTTGGATTCTAAAAATTTAAAAAATTAATTTTAAAAACTAAAATTAAATTTTAAAAATAATATTATCAAATACTCTATTAAATCAAAAATTATTT
Source organism: Tillandsia leiboldiana (assembly GCA_029204045.2). Lineage (NCBI taxonomy): Eukaryota > Viridiplantae > Streptophyta > Magnoliopsida > Poales > Bromeliaceae > Tillandsia > Tillandsia leiboldiana. The sequence continues at coordinate 199,326 of CM055062.1, forward strand.
TTAAATTTAAAATTATTATTTAAAAGTTAAGCCAAACACACCCATTTAATAGGTGATACGATTGAAATACAAAACGTATAGAATGTATAGTGCATGAATAGCTCTGTATTGAATGTAGGCAATAATTTGTACAGAATTTTAATTAAATGATGTAAGGATTCGAGTAAAATTTAAGTAAACTTGTGGGTGAAATTTACCCAAAACTGGTATTAACAAAGTTAATCCCCTGTTTTGGCATTTAACTAATGAATGAGGTTATAACTGCAGTTACTTTACAACGCATCAGATACGTAAGAAGGAGAGAGAGAGAAAGAGTGACCGTTGGGGGCCGGGTCAAACTGGAGGAGCGTGCGGTGGAGATGAAACTGGAATGGACGGTCAGGATCGATCGTCCGTGCGCGGGATCCTCCGCCGGAGAAGAGTGCCTCCCGACGTGGGGGCCCCACACCTTCCTTCGAAATCGGGCCCCATTTTCGATTGGTAATAAATCCCCTTATAACTACCTAAAAAAATAATAATAAAAAAAGAAATGCAATTATTTATTTATTTTCACATAAAAGTCAAAATAATTATTGTGATTTAATTTAGATAGAATAAATTATTTGGCTTAATTGTAAATTACTTAAAAAAGCAGTATTTTAATAATAATGCTCATGTAATTAATTATCTAAAAGAATAAGCCAAATTTTAAAATTTAAAAAATGTATATATTTAAGGCTTAAGCTACTTAACTTTTGTATCTATTACTATTTTTGAACGAGACAAATTAACTAGGAACCGCTTTTTTTATATAGGCGAAAATTTCCTAATTATCCTTATAGAAGCAATTACTTTTCTAATAAATAATAATTAATAAAGCAAAGGAAAAAAAAATTGAGAAAAGAAAAAAGATAGAAGCATAAATTTATGGACGTGGTGCATGGCATGGCACGTGTGGATCGAGAGCTACACGGGAATAGATTTGGCGCACACGTGCGTGCGCGCGCAGGGGGGCGCGTCAAACCAGACACACACCAAATGTATATGTTGGTCAACGACTCTTCATTGAGCCGTTGGAGCAAGTACACAAATATATATATATATATATATATATAAAATTAAAAGCTTTGAAATAAATACATATAATAATATAAGGGAAAAGCATACAAGTGGAGAGTCCCTCAATATATTTTGTAACAGGCCCCTCAAATTTGTTATTATTTTTTATTAGATTGAGCTGATATGGAAAAAAAAAAAAAAAAAAAGTTAAAATTGCTAGAATATTAGAGTTGAAAGTGCCATTTCAAAACAGGTTTTAGTTGAGGGGCATGAGAGGTGAGAATACTTTTATTTCTTCACCAATATTATATATATATATATATATATATATATATATATATATATATATATATATATATATATATTCTATTATTATTATCCTCGTAATAATAGAGCATATACAGTAGCTAGTGTATGCATGAGAGGGGCCCATATATCTCTGGTGCCAACGTTTCAATGTAAACTAGCTAATTAAGTAGACGTTGTCCTTGTCGGGTCCTGATAGGTGGAGTGAATAGTTATTATTAGTTAACCTCGATCCACAGGATCTATATATATAGTTTATCGATCCTAAGCGTTTATCATAGATCGAGATCACCATGCATGCATGCATGCATGGTACTCTTTTGGGAGCATAAAAAATGACCTGCATTTGATACGGATATTAATAATGCACAGGAGCCTAGCCCAAGGAATAAGTAGGATGAGAATCTCTTTGTCCTCCTCCTCGAAGGCGATGTTTCTCGTGCGTACGAGAATTTTTGCCTGCAGAACAATAATTTCGGTGGAGAGATGGGTGCAAGATAATTATATATGTAGTATATGAGAAAAAAATTTACGCATAGAACTGTACCTTATATATTCGCAATCCTAACTAAAAACTATATATATACTAGAGGATCAACGAGGAGCAAAAAATTCCAGAGGGGATGATTAGGTGTTAATAGGCGCGCTCATCAAAGTCTTATATTTTCTTCATCTAATAGCACCAAGAACTTCACAATTATAATGGGAAAACGATGATAATTAATCCCTCTCATCACTGGTAAGCTTATAATCATATCTCTTTTTCGTGTCTGTTGTACCAAATCAAGCGAAAACCAAATTTATTTGTAGATAGTTAAAGCTCCTTGATGAAGATAAAGTAGTATAAGGAGCGGTTGGATACTCTTCCTTCAACTCGTACTTTCGACTTAAGCTGGATCTGTCCATGGACCCCTCGATAGATTTGAGTCCAAACCTTCCCGATCCATGCTTGTTGCGTGAAGTTGATCGAGTCAAGCTCAACCTAGCTGAAAAGGTAGGATTCAAACAAACGCGAACTCAATTAGACCATGTACGTCAACCTGTTGTCATGTCGCTCTCTAGCCTAATCTCTCTCTAAGCTTCTTAATTGTCTCTTGTATCCTTTTCATTATAACTAATGGTCGTTCGCGCTAGTTAGCTATACATTCGAAATAAATGTGTATTAGCAACTTGGAGTCTTTGAAAAATAAGCAATGTAGAAAAGGAATAAAAGAGAGGACACAAAGTAGGAACTAAGACTAAGGAGCCCACCAACTCCTAAGAGACAACATATATTAATTCGGTCGTTGGGATCGATCTCCATCCACCATTTTTGGAGCAAAGTGTAAAGAAGAAAAACACACACAAAAAAAGAAGAGAGAATCCAAGCACGAAAAATTTATAATAGGCATGATCATATATATATAGTAAGGTACGTCGCGGTCGCGTGCATGGTTGCAATTGTACTCTATCTCTCCAAAGCGTGTCCGCATTCTTCTATGTACAATTATCTTCTTTAATCTTCTTTATTTTAGCCAGAGAGGCATGCCCCACATTGATGATATGTAACGACCTGCCTTTGGTGGAAAGTCAATGTTAATATAATTCCTACAGAAAATTAAGAAAGGAGCAAATTTATTTGGCATGAGTAAATGTTGTTTAAACTTCGAATCGCTCGGGTTATTCAAGTAGCTTTTTCAAGAAATTTATCCTCCTAAGATTTTTTATTTCTTTCACAAAATTTAAATTGAAAAGTTTCAAATTAATATATATATATAATTGAGCTTCTATACTTGTAAAAGCATCAAATTATTTGTGCTTGTGAGTTTTTTATCCTTGGATGTAAAAATGTACGGTTAGGATGATGATGGGCCCCCTGGGTTTAATGGGTGATTGGTGGAATAGTATGATCTAAGAATAGAATTAATCAAAGGGTTAGATCTAACGGTGAAAAACTTACAAGCACAAATTGCTTGGTGCTTGTACAAGCACAGTAACCGGACTCTCTCTCTCTCTCTCTCTATATATATATATATATATATATATATACTTTAGATGGTTCTTTTACTAAGAAAAAGTTATTCTGGGAGCTAGTTAGATCACATAATTAAGCACTTACTAGGTGAACACTTTGAAACACCTGAAAAATACTAATTAAATTTTTTCCAATATCAAGCCCTTCCTTTAGAAATTAATCTGTTGCCAAATATTAATCAATTTAATTTGGATCTCCATTAATTCCTGTGGAAAGTTCACCTAAATAAACAGGCTCCATATATGGAAATTAAGTAGAAGAAAATTAATGAATTGAAAACCCCGCCCCCCCCCCCCCCCCCCCCCCCCCCCCCTCTCTCTCTCTCTCACACACACATACACACACACACACACACACACACACACACACACACACACACACATTTCCTTTGTGTTTGTTTAGCTGGATAACAAGAACACCATCAAAATATCGTTGTGAGGAGAATATCTAGCTAGCTAGTCCATTAATGATGGGTCAAAGAAAAAAAAATGGCCTCTTTGTTCATGAATGAATAATTAATATATAGGATATGTTAATTAATATTTGTTACCCCACAAGCCTACCAATGAAATATGAAGTACAGTTTTATATGATCAACTTGAATATTAATTATCGACCGTCACTAGCAAAAGTGACAAAAATTTTGGTGGTTGGTACTCGAAATTCTGAATTCGAAATCTAGTTACTTTACATTTTTAATTAAATTTATTTCTTCAAAAAGATAAACAAAAGGGTAGCATGCTACCTTTCTCTTTATATATATGAATACTAATTAAAGAACATGCATATTCAACTTTATTTTTATCTGCATGCAATTTAGATCTTATTTAATTAGATAGTTCATTTGCCCAAGAAGCCAATATGAATATGATCTCTTCCACTAATTCATAATTAAAATGCCATTAATAAAATTCTTTCAAATTAATAATTAATGAGGTTCGATCAATCCCTATTTAATTAATATAGGAAATGATCGATTATTAATATAGGAACATTAATTAGTGACTTTTCTATAGGTTTCTCTTAATCAAAAAAAAAAAAAAAACTAGTGAGATAATTGCAAATTCTAAATTAATTGGACATACGAGATAGGGTCCGATACATCGAATGCTATTCTTTACGAGAAATTAATTAAGTATCCAATGAGGGATATATAAGAAGTACACTAATTAATTCCTCTATTGATTAATTAATTGGCCCAACATATATTAGATAATATTAATAAGACATGGTAAGCTTATTTTAATTAGTGTCGGATGATCAACGTGCGTGCATGTCATTTGTCGCTGATCAAACCCCATCTCAAAGAGAAACATCGATCAAATGCGCGCGTCTGATATTTGCTTTCGACAGAGAGAGCGAGCGAGAGTCAAAGGCAAGTCTCTTTCCATACCCAGGGGAAAATGGATGCTATGGCTTTGTTTGCATCATGTGAAAAATGATAGGTGTTGGGGGGTGGGTGCACTTAAATCCTCCTATAGTTAATAAATGAAACAATAACACAAAATATATATATACTTTACACAATATTAGAGATGAAATCACCAGCATTAAACATGAAAGCACATTAAACCTACCTAATAATTTTAATTAATTAACACAAGACAGTGATCAACTAATAGAATGTTGACACCTAAAAAGTTTGGACAATGAACACACACACACACACACACACACACACACATATATATATATATATATAGACACCCAAAAATAATATTATTTGGGGCAAATTATGGTTCCAAACAAAATTTAAAGTTTGCTCAGATGGTAAATGGGGTAGCAAAATCAACTCAATCATGTCATTTAGTTATCCAACTCCATCCAAAACATTTTGAATTGGGCCACTTGAATAAGATGAATTATTATATTTTTGCTATGTATTCTTTTTTTTTTTTCCATTGCTACCATCTTTTTGCGACAATCAATGTTTATATATGTTGTGATGTGTCCTCCCTAACTACCTCTCTCTCTCTCTCTCTCTCTCTCTCTCTCTCTCTCTCTCTTATATATGTATATTAAAAAAAAACATCAGACCATTTTTCCTTAGCATTAACTATTACTAATAGAACTTTAAGAATAAAACTTTATAAGATTCAAACCGAGTAACATACACCTAGTAGGGAGGGGTACGCAAAATCACTATTTTATGCTCATAATAATTATATGTAACTTCATATCGAAGTTTATGTTGATGAGGAAATAGGGGGCCTAATCAATCTTTTTCAATAAGTAAATGACCAATAATTAATAGACCGACAAAGTTCGCGGATATAAGGATTAATAAGAGCTCTTGTTAACTTGTATTAATTATGGCCAAGGGACTGACAAATTTATGACATGATGGATTGATAAGGAATTGAGAGAGAAATGTGAGGTGATGGTATGAACAATCTCATCTCATGATCTCTCTATTTTATATGTGAGCAAAAATAGTTAAATTATTTCTAAACTATTTTTCATATAGATTGTTTCTTTTAATAAAACATTAAATTTGGTCACCGGAGATTAAATTAGGCCGAGTTACATTTAAAATTAACTGAAATTAAACTGAGTCGAATCATGTTCGACATGGCGTAAGATTGTTTGAGCTGAATCATAGTTAAGATAAGTTGACGTTGCGTTTGTACGTTTTAGTAAATTATTTGTATATTTTTAATCGCTTAAGTTTATAAAATTAATAGTTAGTATCAATAATCCGACAAACATTGACTCCAAAATCAATCCCCCAACTCTCATCCTGAACTTTTTTTTATACAGCAGTTGACAATTAAACCTCATCATATATTAAGAAATGTAATCAATAAATTTGTACAAAATAGAGATGTTCCATTAGACAATATGGCCCTGTTTGCGAGTCGAATCCTGTACACAGTCCAGTTCAATGGATTAGGTTGGGCCTAAGTTGATGATATAGGCCCGATCCGACCCGACCCGATCTGGCCCGATCGATCAGCTTATTGTCTTCTCTTATTGTATCTCTCAATCCGACCCGAAATCAAGTAGGTTTCAAATTTCCTTGGCCTTTGGTGAAGTAAAGTTCTTTTTCGCAAATAGTCATAGATGTATAAGCTTTTTTTTGCAATAAGATAATAATTTGTACTATTATAAAATTATTCAATTTGGATTACAAGATACTTATTCACTTTTGCATGTAGAACTATATATATATATATATATATATATATATATATATATATATATATATATATATATATATATATATATATATATATATTTAGGTTGTTTCAAATAAATTTGGTTAATTTTCTTTTGCAAACAGCTCAAATGCCTTTTCCCTAAAAAATTTTATGCTTAATTTAGGTGTATTTAATTTATTTATTAGGCTTTTGATGTGATGAAAGATTGCTAATTAAAAAAATTAATAAACTTCACAACTAAATTGCTATAGTTAAAGTAATTACTATGCTTCTACAGTTTATTTTTTTAAAAAAAAAATTATCCTAAAAGTTGGGTCTATTGCACTCCAAGAAGAGCATCCGAATCCAAATTCCAAAACTTACCTTTTGGGTGTTATAATTAAATCATAATGAGCTGCAGTTTTGAATAAATTAAATTAAATTTGTGGATTAACACATCATTATTATTATTATTATTATTATTATTATTATTATTATTATTATGTTGGGCTTTTGACCAAAATTTACAGTGATGGATGGGTGAGCTAATTCGAATCACTTGTTGCGTTCTCCATTAAGTTGTCAACTTATCACTACGTACATAAGTAACACGTTGCTAACCATTTCCTTTTTTTTTTTTACAACATTATTACAAGATAAGAGATTATTATATTAATCTTAAATAAAAAAATTATTATTGATAGAGTTTTTTTTTATATATTAGTGGCAGTGTTTGATCGCATTAAATAGGTGATGTAAGGAAGGATTTGATTATTACTTAATTGGAAAGGTTTCTCAATAATCTCTCTCTCTCTCTTTTATTATTTTGGATAATTATATATGACTCCCTACAAAGTATTAAATAACAAATATATCCATTTAAAATTTAAGTTATCAAATTTATCTTTCGAAAAGCCTTTCCGTCTGTAAATATATTCCTCTGTAATCAAAATATATATATATATATATATATATATATATATATATATATATATAGTGTGTATTTCAATATCACTCCAGCTATTATATTATCGGTAGCACGAACATCTCCGTACTATTAAATTATTTTTAATTATGCAAATTCTAAATTAATTATCGGTTCGTTAGACTTGATTTACGTTGTTAGAAATATCTGAAAATCAAATTTTAAATTTTTTCGACATTATTTATAAAGTGATCAAAGAATTAAGTGATAATTTTAATAGCCAATATGTTACGTTTGTAAGTTAAACGGTCTAAATAACGTAAAATTTTAATAAATTTTTTTAAAATTTAAGTATTTCATTATTATTTTTTATGAAATTTTTATTTTTTTTTTTTTTTATTTTTAGACTATAAAAAATTATAAATTTTAGTTTATAAATATTTTTAATAATATAAATCAAGTTTAATAAAACTAATCGTTGATTCAAAAGTCCAGAAAACAACTTCTTCGTGTTACCAATGATATAATAGCCTAGCTTTTTCAATATCAAGTCAAATAATTTTTTTCACCTATTTTATTTTTTTCACGACAGTGGTAAAAATAAAATAAGCTGCAAGATTTTTTTTTTTTATAAAGATAAATTTTTAAGAATAATAATTATTTTATATATCTATAGCCAAAAAAATAAAACGATAAATCAAACAGCAAGGCATGATATTTTTATAGTAAAATTTTTTTATACATTCAAAATCTATTGTATATCTTACATCTCATTTATTTTTATATGAAATAAATTTTATTTATTACTTCAAAATGATCAATAAAAAAAATATATATTATACATCTCGAATGTAAGAATACGTTTATATGGGCCTACATGAAATTATTTATTTTTTTTATTTTTGTTTGGGGCTAATCTCCGTTTCCCACACCTGTTCCTGGTGCTGTTCCCTGTTTCCATTCACGTTTCCCACCGTACTGGGAAGGGAGTGGGAAAGGGAGGAGAAATGAGGGAGCTTTCGTTGTTGTTAATGGCTGTTGCGTCACTCTCTTTGTGCCCACCTCACTCACCTCCCTCATCTTTTTGTTACATGCCACCCAATTCCATTAAAACCAGTGCTGGGTCAAAAAGGGACACAGAGAGAGAGAGAGAGCACTTGTTCTTGTGATGGAGCCACTGTGATCGCCATTTACTGAGATGAGTTGTTGTTGAAATCATCAAACGCTTCGATTCCTTTCGAATTTCTGCTAAAGTTGGTATCTTTTTGCTTCTTTCTACCATGGATTGCGAAGAGAAGGTAATTTAGCAAAATACCCTTCTCTTTTTTGGTTTTTTTTTTTTGCTAGCATTTGTTGTGTGCGGTGCTTCTTTAGGAGACCCTTTTCCCCCCTTTTGGGCGAAAAAGTAAGAAAAAAATGGGATTTTGCTAATGTTATGCTGATGAACTGATAGCTTTGCTAGTTTGCATGCTTCTTCCTGAAATTTTAACGAGTTCGTGTTCCTTTTGTAGCCTATGTAGTAATTTTTAGATGATTTGACTTTCTGGGCAGTTGTTTTCAGAGAACATGTGAATAGTGTAGTGATCTAGTGGAAAAAAGTTTCAATTTTTTCCCTTTTTTGAGCATAAACTAGTGCAGGATTTTCATATAGATCTTTTTTGGTTTGTATTGTTTAGCTTATTATCATGTCGAGCCACAAGGATTAAGTACAAGAAAAGTTTGTTTTCACTGGCAAATTTTGCATATACAATAAAAGTTATTTTTGCTCATTTAGTTGTGAAGGAGAATTATATTTTACAAGTGGAATTAGTTAACATGGTGGGGTTGTATTTGCTACTCAAAGCTATTGCCGTGCTTTAGAAATCACACCCTCCTGAATCATTAGCATTTTGTTCGTGAATGATCTTAACTTCGAAGGTGGGGTAGGGTGTCCATCAAATTGTATCCTATGTAACTACTTTAATCAAGTTCACCCCTTGTCAAATTTGAAGATGATAGTTATTGTTAGATATGTATCGAATTCTAAAACCGGAAGGTTTTCTAACTCTATTCTGTTTTGCTTATCCAATTAAGATAAGTTTGGATTATACCTAATCTTATTAAGATAATTTCTAATCTTAGTGGATTCGTATTCCTAGTTGTATTAGGATTTAGCCTCCATTGATTTAGTGCGGCAGATGAGAAGGAGTATGGGTGTATTTTGGGATTAGGATTTTGTGAGAGAGGCATATTTTGTACACCACTTTGATTATAATGGAAGTCTTCGTTCCGTCTTCGCCCGTGGACGTAGGCCAGTGGCCGAACCACGTAAATATTGTGTGCTTTATTTTTCTTCTCTCTTTTTCGATTCTCTTTTGGTATTTTCGTGCCCAACGAACTAGATCCTTTCGGCTTTTGTCATAACAGTTATCAGAAAATGTAACTGCTGTTTCATTGTAATTTCTTCTCAAACTCCGTCATCAAATCAGGTCGATCTTTTCCTTCGCTAGTTCAAGTGTTCTGTAAATAACTTTTTCCAGCTTTCACCCTCGCTCGCATCTTCCATATCCTTGGTTGTTCATCCTTCTTGTTAATTCTTCTTAAGTGTACCAACTCATGAAGAACTATCTTCAGCTGTATTTTTTAATGTGCTCAAGGATTGCCGTGCCAATCAGCACGGTCTGGCGCGGTCAGCATGTGTCGCCCATGCTGCCTGTGCCGGTAAGCTCGTGCCAACCATGCTGACATATAAAATGCAATGTGTGTTGAGGCGTGTCGGCATGCCGTGCCTTGCCACTGGCATAGCAGCATGCCCTGTGCCGGTGGAACGGGAATCCTTGCATGTGCTAGTACTTGTGTTTTTAGTCGTGTATCTTTTTTTCCCTGGTTGAGTTCCAACTATGCGATCTTCCATTTCTTGTTCCTTTCGTCCATTCCCTCCCCATGCCGTTTATGTCCATAGCTGTAATTATTTAACAACTAATAATGCATGGCTATAGTGCTGGAAATTTTAGAACATGTTCCAAAGTTGCTTTATAGATGAAGAGAAGTTGGTTAATGAATGCGGAGAAGTCGAAAACATCTGGTTTGGGAGCTTGGATTTAGGTCTTTAACCAACCGAAGAGTCTTTGATAACGAAAAGGAAGTGCCTGATTGATGTTATTCCCTCCTAAACAAGAAAAGAAATAATATAATCTGTTGGATGGCTTGCTAATGGATCACATCTTCACAGCAGATAAGAGCGTAAAAGTGGAAGGTGATGAAATTCGGATGCTTGGAGTTGCAAATATAATAGATTAAAGGGCTTATTTTTAGGTTCCTAGCAAATAAACAACATCTGCAGAAGGGGTTGGTGAAAGGGCTTATTTTGATTCATCTTTTATTTTCTTCTTGTACTTCGATAGGGTGACAACGATATCATTAAACCCGTCGAAGACCTCACATCTTCTCACCATGGAAAACGGCCGAATCTTTCCATTGATGTACCCCCAAGAAGTATTGAAGCATCTTCCATAAATTCAGTGAGAATTAATATGACTCCCACTCCTGGTTCTTCTTCCAGTACTGCGCATGCAAAAGCTCATAAATCACCGTACCCATCTTCATCTAAAGCTAAACAACCAATCAAAAATCTCTTCCAAGGCCGAAGTTTCAAGTTCCGAAGTTCATCCTTGGAAAACGAGAGGGTGGATGCTCAAGTTCATGACAAGTCTTTCATCTTGAGGACATTATCAATCACAAAGATATTCAGCCCTAATATAAAAAGAACATCATCCCTACCACTTCACTCCGATGACATAAAGGAAAGTTATTTGCATGGAGATTCTGCGGTTGGTGACATTTCTGTGGCGGTAAGTCGTTTCATGCGAGTAAACAGATATCTCTTGATCTCTTAATTCATATTCTTTGTTGTTATCATAACTATTTTTTATTTGAGCTCACTCTTGGGCACAATTGGTGAGCAGCAAAAATTTAACAAGGACTTTATCTCTGATTTCCTGCTACCGCAGGACCTCAGAGACAATTAATCTTTTGCTTTCTTCAACATTAGATGGATAGCAATTACTGATTATTTTCACCTTGGCAGAAGAATGAGGTTGCAAAGCACATTTCTCGGTCGCATTCGGTTCCTTTGGGTATGAAAAAAGTCAATGCAAAAAGCATCAAGAGAATGGATTCACTTGGCGGTGTTTTTCGTGTAATTCCTTCTACACCTCTAGGGATAGACACGAGTGGTACTATTCCTGATGTCATCGTCGCTGAATCTGGTATATCAATCCGGCCTGTTAGACCTAATGTGTAGATTTCCTCAATGTGTTGTTTGGAAACTTGCAATATATATATATTTTTTTAAAAAATAGTATATAAGAGCAAAATGTTCTTTTTCCCTACTTGGTTTTTTAAAACTTTTCATTGTGCTAGTTGCTCTTAGTTCGGTGGTAACTAACCTATGATTTGCCTAGTTTTGATCTTAATTCAGAGACCGGTGATGATGGTGAAGAAATTCCTGAAGAAGAGGCCGTGTGTCGAATTTGTATGACCGAATTATCTGAAGGTAGTGATACTCTCAAACTTGAATGCAGCTGCAAAGGCGAACTTGCTCTAGCCCACAAAGATTGTGCTGTTAAATGGTTTACCATAAAGGGCAGTAGGACTTGTGAAGTTTGTAACCAGGAGGTTAAGAACCTGCCCGTTACCCTCTTACGAATCCAAAGTGTTCGTACAGCAAATACGCGTGCTGCGACTACGGCTCGTCAAGCAGCATATTATCGATTGAGGCAAGTAATTTTCAATTCTTGCCTTTTTCCATAGATATTTCCACTCATACGTAAAGAAATTTGCCTGTTCATTGGTGTCCTGGAACTCTTTGTTTGAAATGCAAAAACTATGGGGCTATGAGATAACACCAAACTCATGTTTTGCACTTTGCTTTGGTATTATATTTTTAACGATGCGTCAGAGTTTATCTTCTGATTCGCAGATCGTGGCACGATGTTCCTATCCTTGTCATCGTAAGCATGCTCGCCTACTTCTGTTTCTTAGAAGAGTTATTGGTATGAGACATATTCCTTACTCTTCTTCAACTTCTATGAAACCAAGATTAAATGCTGACCGTTTTTTTATTTTAATCAGGTTGCAGACAACGGTACTGCTGCTCTAGCAATTTCTTTGCCATTTTCTGCCATTTTGGGACTTTTTTCATCTATGACTTCTTCATCAATGGGTACAAGAAGCATGCTAAATTTTCCTAGAAAAACTTTAAAACTTCTGAAACCAGTCTAAGAATCATTTTCTAATTTTTGCATGCAGTAATGAAAAGATTTGTTTGGATCTACGCATTCATTCAGTTTCTTATGGTGGTTTTCTTCGCCCATCTGTTCTACTCATTTGTAAGTTCAACAGATACTCAAAATCAAACCGCAGTTCTAATCATCCTAAATCATCTATAGTCTTTTCTTTTCTTTTCTTTTTTTCCCGCAAATTCTCTCGTGACCGTTTTCTATTACAATTTTCAGATCCATATGCAAGCTGTTATATCCATCATCCTTGCCACATTTGCTGGATTTGGTGTTGCGATGTGTGCCAATTCTATTATCATCGAACTGCTGAGGTGGCGGAGAAGGTGCATCAGGTCTCGAAACCATCTAGAACCCCAACAGATTGTACATCCTGCATCCCCTGGTGTACTACATGACAATATGAATAGAGAAAATGGGATTACATCCGAGGCTTAAAAGTATACTGACGCAATTGTCAGAGATGGCTAGATGGGTAAGTGTTTATGATCTTTGTGTTAGTTCCAATTCAAATATAATCTCCGGTGAAATTCAAATTCTGTTTCGGTTGGAGATAATTGAATTTGCAGTAGTAAGTTGTTGTTGCAAACTGTTGTATCTAAGGTCCATGCTATGAGGTTTCTGCAATTTTGGAGTTCCTTGTATGGTAATAGGAATTGTTAGTCGTGTGGGAAGTAGATCATGTTGTATTCTTGCAACATGCTCGTTTGTTGGATAAACTATTTTCTAAATAATATGGTTCTACTATGGAGTGAGCTTGTGTATCTAAGGCTCTGATGCTTTGTACATAAAATCAGTGTTGGCATTTGTATTGAAGACCCATGTTGGAAGTTTCTTTCAATCTAATTTGCTTTGTGCATAAAGTAGGTGGAAGTAATTGATCAGGAAAAATCGGTCTTACGAACTGCATAATATTCGTCAGCAGTACAACGAACAAGAAGATTAGTTTATTGAACTCAAGAGGCTAGGCTACTTTAATTGCTAGTAGATGATATTAATAGTGCTTCCCTATGAGATATTCAAGCAATCTGACGAAGAAGTGTTACTTTTATTGTCCTTAGAATGTTCTTTATGTATTCTTCTTGCATTGATTCTGCAACTCCCAGAAAGTTACTTTAAATCATTATCCACTTCCAATCAAGCTTAGATAGAGAATGCTCCTTTGCTTTCCACTTGCATTATCAATTGCTTTACAGAATCAAGGATGTTCATCATACTTTGGCATAAAGATAGTGGAATTTTAGGCATATCTGCAAATGCTTTCACTTTCAGAATCAGATACCCCAAGAAACTATTCAAATAAGCCACATTTTCTTCCTCAATGAGATTTCTACTAGGATGCCCAGTCTCTGCATTTGGTATATCTCTGCTGCTTTATTCCATTACAGTTGGCAATCTTTATCCTTTTTCAATGGCTCTCTTCTCCCTAACATGGCATCTCTGCAACTCAGTGTGATTGGTCCTTTTCTCTTTTGAACTTATTTCTTGGAATTTGAAGTGATATTCCCGAATAACCCGACCGCACATAGCGCGGTTAAGAGCTTGATGATTCATATCAGAGATAAACTAAGCGCATTTCGTTCAAGCCACAAATTACATAGAAAAAAACTCAGATTGTTTTTGTATTGTTTTCTATGAAATTAATCTCATGGATAATCACATAACACGATTCATCATGCACCTGAGCCAAACTGTTTCTAATTCATTTCCTACCAGACAACTGCACAATTCACTAGATATGCTCTTGCTTTGGTCCTCAGATGACATGGTGGGCCATTTTCAGGCAATGACAGGTGTGAACATGAAGTACTGTTATTGTCTACATAATTATGCCGACAGAAAGAAGGGAATGCACCTCTTTGTTAAAGTTGGTAGAGGATAAGTTAAGTTGGAAAAGGAAATTATATATATTCATGTGCAATCAGTGTATTCGTACATTTCACACACCACAATCAACATTTGATTATTAATATTTTAAAATTATAGCTCAATTTGATATGCATATTTTAAAAATATAGTTTAATTATAAGTTTTAAAAGATTATTTATCTAATAGCACCAAAAGTACATATTCATAATCAGGTACAGCGCATCATGCACCGAGTGCATGCAATAAATCCTCAGATCCTTAAAGTGATGCTTGTTTGAACTTTAATGGAATCTGGAAATGGTGTGCAATGCATGACCCATTACAAGAAACAAAGAATGAGCTACTAATTGCTTGTTGGCACAGCTTTTAGATTGCGGTGTTATTCGATAAACTGCAATCAGAAGCAATTAACTTTATCGAACTTTTTTGCTGAAATCTTGCTGTCGAAGTTTACAGATAATAAATTTCTCTTTATAGATTGCAGAAGTAGGATTTCAGATTATAACTTCAGTTTTGCTTTTAATTCATGCCTGGTTTCAAGTGAATTGCAACTTGCAAAGAAAAACAAAAAAGAAAAATCAATGCATTTAACTTTGTTGGAATTATAGGACAGTGAAAACTTACAAACTGGATAGCAGCCAACGTATCCAGAAACCAAAAGCGGATCGGGTGGCTTGTTTTACTAGTCTTCTTGGATCGTCCTTGTCTTGGTAATCGGATGCGAAGAGGGCTACCGGATCGTCCTTGTCTTGGTAATCGGATGCGAAGAGGGCTACCAGAGTCCTCTCCAAAACCCCGAGAGAGAATGAGGAAGAAGAAAATCCTTTTTCTTCTTGTGTATCATAGGTTCCGTGTCTTCCCCGTATAGGGAAAGGGGTTCTATAAACTATTAGGAACCTTTAGAATATTCTCTTTCTCACCTAAAAATAAACAGAATATGACTAGGATATAGATTAAGATATGTTTCTTAACCTATAAGAAACATATCCTTATCTTTAATGCATAAGGATAAATACTATCCTTATCTTTAAGATATAAGGATAAAATCCGATCATATTCTTAACACAAAAGAATAAATTCTAATCCACATTCCATATGGATTGAATCAAAATAGAACCGGCCAACGTGAACACACCACGTGGCTACAAACTTAACACATCCCATATGGATTGAATCAAAATAGAACCGACAAATGTGGACACACCACGTGGCTACAAACTTAAATTTACAACTTCCATGCATCCATTGTTTTCAATGAGGGTGATAGCTTTTGGCAGGAAATGCTACCCAAGGATTCAAAGAATGCGTTCAGTGGTAATTGCAACTCTTTTTTCATTAAAAAAAAAAAAAATAGTAGCAGTAAAAGAAAATCACATAGTGGAGATCAGAACCACAGCTCTGATATCAAGTTATCCATAAATTAAAAATCAATTCAGAAGTGGCGAATCTACGAAAATCATACAATAGAAGATATATGGTGAATCATTTTTTTTTTCTTGATAAGATGAATTAATCCATTTTAGTAAACTTATTTACATAAGAAAACAAATCCCACCTACGTGCGCATCTCTATCAACAAAATGTAAAACTACAAAAATATAAGTATCATAAAATAATCTAAGCTACAATCCATAATAAAAATTACATGGAAAACAAAAGAAAAAAAAAAAGAGCATGCGTTTTCTTCCACTAAATAAAGTAATAGTGATATGCTACAATTTTCAACTAAATAAAAGAAATTAAGTACCCTTTGTGCACTTCCACTCAAATCACCCCTCTTTTTTTATTATTTTCTATGTACTCGTCGAATCCATAAATAACAAAAATTGAGAAAATCAAAAAAAAGAAATTTGAGGGGGGCATTTTAAAAGGGCTTATTGTTTAGGGGTTATCCATACATTTTTTTTTTCCTCTTTTTAATGGGCTGCCATTTACCGCTTTTGAGGATTCCGAAAGGGCTCATACGTGGAGCCCACTAACTGGGGCCCACTGGGCCGGCAAAAAGAAATATTTTTTTTAAAAAGGAGCTCTTTCTTATCTCTTAATCCTGCGCCACGTGTCGAGTTTTGGGTGGGCGGTGGGTTTTAGAATTTAAACAAGGGGCGCGCATCCAACGGAATTTTAACCACCTCTTCGTGGGGAAACGTGCCGCGCTTCTCCACTGTAGAATCCGATCGTGGAGGGGAGGATTTAAGGGCTGTGATTTTTTCAAAAGAGGGCGAAATAATCATTTCGGGCGTAATCTCGACCGGCCACGTGGGAGTTGGGGACCGCCGATCTCGAATCGCGCCGTGTCGGCGATCCATGTCCCTGTTGTACTCCTCCCCCAATACCGCACACCAATTTCGCTTCCTTTTTTTTTTGAGGAGTGCTAGGTGTACACTCCCAAATGGGGTGTACATCCTACACCCACCCATCCTAGGGTGGGTATTCATCCACTCGTCACTTGATGTGACGAGTGGAATTCACCCACCCCTAGGATGGGTGGGTGTAAGATGTACACCCCATTTGGGGTGTACATCTAGCATTTTCCTTTTTTTTTTTTTAATAAAACAAAATAAAATAAATAATTAAAAATATCTTGGGCCCTCATCTACGTGGCATACTACGTCAGCGTCGACAAGGTCCCTTTATGATTGCCAAATAGTACTACTATATCAAAAAACAACTTTAAATTAAATATTTAACTGTTTGTAATTATCTAAATTATAAAATATTTAAAAATTTTAAAAATACACACCATATTCATGGCGAGTGTGAGAAAGAAACATGTGGGGCCCGGGATCGTACGTAATTTTGGAGGGACGCTTCACCGACCGTTGCTTTTGTAAACTCTGGCCCAAATCAACGGCCGAGATCAGCGCCGACGATCGATCCACCGCTTCCCCTCCATCGAACCGTCCGTTTGGCAAAGACCAGACGGACCTGATCGCGCTTCTGAGCATCTGACGTCATCGACACGTCAGCATCTAATCCCTCCCCCAGTTTGCTTACTCGGAAAATCATAAAAATTATTATTGTAGAAAATATTGTTTACGCTTTTTATTTTTTAAATAAAATTTTTAAAAAATTATAAAATATATATATATTTTTTTTAGAAACCAAGCAAAAAACTATTTTTTTAAAAAAAATATTATTATTATTATTTTTTGAGAACCAACCACCCCCTACGCAGTCAACAAGAGCGAACACAGCAAATAAAAATAGTTTCTAAATTATTTTTTTTAAATAAAAATAGTTATATTATAAAGTACAATGGAAAAAGAAAAATATAGGAAAATGCTACTTGTACACTCTATTTGGGGGTGTATATCGCACACCCCGTCTATCCAATGGGTGGGGTGTGGTGAGGGGTCACTTCACAATTTGTGAAGTGACCCCCCACCCTTAAATGGGTGGGTATAAGATGTACACCCCCTTTGGGGGTGTACATGTAGCGTTGCTCAAAAATATATTGTAGTGCGTGAGTGACAAACGAATAATTTTATCCTAATGCACTTTTCACATAAAAAAGGACTGAATGTCAAGAGAAGGATAGAATAGGGACCGTGCATTTATTTTACCAATTCTTACTCTAAGACCGGACGAACCGGTACGACGAATCGGACGAGGCGCTAGGGAAAGAATCGTCCCAATCGAAGACCGGCTAATACCGGTAACCACCCTGCGGCGCGACCGGTTAATCCCCCGCACCCTTCGTTTATTTATATGCGGAGCGACGCACTCCTTCGCCATTTACCATCCCATATTTGCGCTATTTACTTATCTATTTATATTATTGTGATTGTACAAACTCATTTGTCTCGATCCCAATTTTCTTCGTGTTTCTCCATATCCAATCGCGTGTACATGGTAATTGGCTTCGTGATCCCTTTGATTTCGAGGGGAATTTTGTTGGGATTCCTTGTTTTTTTTGGTTTTTTTTTATGATGCGAGCGTAGTGTTTGATGAAATGCAGAAGAAGGTGCGGTGCGAGGGATTGGCGCAGGGATCGAATGCGCCGGCGCCGACGCAGCGGAAGAAGAAAGTGAGAGGCCCGCATAAAGGGCTCGCCTATACGGGCTCCGAGCGCTGCGTCTCCTGCACCACCTTCAACAT
Source organism: Tillandsia leiboldiana (assembly GCA_029204045.2). Taxonomy (NCBI): domain Eukaryota; kingdom Viridiplantae; phylum Streptophyta; class Magnoliopsida; order Poales; family Bromeliaceae; genus Tillandsia; species Tillandsia leiboldiana. The sequence continues at coordinate 217,992 of CM055062.1, forward strand.
CCTCGCGCCCATCTACAAGAGGCTCGATAAGGAGGTAATGATGCAATTTTGATCGATTGGGTTCGCTTTGGCTCGCTACATCAGTTAAATTTATCGTTTTTGGAAAATGGGTTCTTGTTTGATTTCGGAAAGGTTGTAGCTTTTTTGGGTTATTGGGTGGCTGATGGAATATTTCTTGTGTTTATCTTTTTGTTTTCGTAGGATCAGAGTTAAATTTGACATTTTGGGTGATGGGTTTTTGTTTGATTTTGGAAAGGTGGTAGCGTTTTTGGGTTCTTGATGAAATATACCTTGTGTTGGTTTTTGTTTCTTTCATTAATTATTGCAGGATCAGAGCTAAATTTTACATTTTGGGAAATTGGTTTCTGCTTGATTTCAGAAAGGTGGTAGCTTTTTTTGGGCTATATATTGGGTTATTGATGAAGTATTTCCTGGGTTGTTTTTCTCTTTGATTATTGTAGGATCAGAGCTGCAGGGAGAGCCAATACAGAGCTTATTGGTTGAGCAGGAATCAGAGCATCATCGACCGGCTATTGGCCGATCGATCTTCGATAATTTGCCTCCAGGTGAGAATGATTCGTGTGCTTCTGTCTTGGTTTTGCAATTGTGCATTGCTTGAATCTGATGGGTTGTTTTGGTTTCTATGTTTATTCTTTGGATTTGGCATATTTAGGAGGTTTGGTTGGGGAATGATGAGCTTGTTGATATGTATGAGAAGAGGCTCGGCGACTCCGGATACATCAGTTTCAAGCTTGCAAGGACTAATAACCGCGGGGATGGTACGGCATCTGATCCTGGGCTTTAATTCCTTGAGAAAGTTTTAATAATGTGGATGTATCCAGAACTGAATTTAAGATTTATTTTGGTTTTCTTTTCGATGAAATTGTTTTCTGATGATTGAGTCAGACTCCGAAGAAGAATACATCACTCATACCGCTGCTGCGAAGACAAATAAATGTCTTGGTTTTTGAATGCGTAAACATATAAATTTCTTCTGAGGATGCGGAAGAGTAAAGAGATGCATATGATGAGCACATCATAGTATTCATCTACATGTTTCGATAGCAGTTCAGCGAATTACAACAAAATATGTCTCTCTTTCACAGGTCTATTGACTGCTGTACATAGAGACTATTTCGGAGTCTTGAACTATCGGGAGTTGCTGTTCAATGACTTTGGCGATCGCGTCGCCCAGCTATTGCATGTTGAGTCTGTCATTCCCTTTGGGCAGAATCGAAACAGCAGCATTAAGCAGCAAATCCTCATTGTGAATACCCATTTGTTGTTTCCTCATGATTCCAGCCTATGTATAGTTCGTCTGCAGCAGGTAAAGATCAATTTCCTTGCATCTGACATAAAGTTGATTTGGTTTTGTGTTTATTCATTCATTAATAACATTGTTGGTGATTAAATGTGGTGAATGTTTTTTGAATAATAGGTTTACAAAATCCTTCAGTATGTAGAATCATATCAGAAAGAACATAATCTGGGCCCTATGCCTATCATACTGTGTGGGTGAGTTCTTTTTTTTTTTGTCTTGTCCATTATTTTAATACAAAGTAAGATCAAATCTTTGAAATATGAAAAATGCCGTTCTCTAATAACTTAAGCGAGTTCGAATCCCGCCAGGCAGGCTCCTAATATAATTCAAGTTCATGTCGAATTTTGAAATATTAAAAATACCGTTCTCTGGTAGCTTAAGTATTTTGAAGTACGACGGTTGTTTTATATAATTTCACACAAATGTACTAATTATTCTTTGTTTTTCTTTGCAGTGATTGGAACGGCAGCAAAAGAGGGCATGTTTACAAGTTCCTTAGGTTGCAGGGTTTTGTATCATCATATGACACTGCTCATCAATACACCGACAGCGATGCTGATGCCCACAAGGTTTATTATTATTATCATTTCAATTATGCAATGCTTAATTCTCTAGCAATTCAGTTTCAATGTATTCTCATGTTTTGACTCTTATTTTTTTGGTTGGTTCCCCTCCTGCAGTGGGTTAGTCACCGCAATCATAGAGGGAATGTGTGTGGAGTTGATTTTATATGGCTCCTTAATCCCAATAAGCATAGGAAGCCCCTCAAAACTAGCTGGAATGAAGCTGTTTTAGGAATAATTAAGGTACATTTTTGCAATTTTTCATCTACGTTAGGTTCCAACCAAACTGTAAGTAAAAGATTTGCGTTTTTTGCTTTTACTTGCTGATGGATTTTACAGTTCGTTCTAACACAAATGTTCAATTTTACTTTTTCAGTATCTTCTCCGAGCTGCTTCCCTTTCTGAGGATAATGCATTTGCATTCCTTAAAGCAGATAACCCCGGCGATTACGTTACTTACTCGGGCTTTTGTCAGGCACTCTGCCAGGTATCTGCAGTTTTCTTATTCCAAAACTCATGGGAATTTTATGTTCTAACACGTAAAACAAATTGCAGTTAGGCTTAACTGGCCATCCCAACGGCTTAAGTTCGGAAGAGACAAAAGATCTGTGGGTTCATGCGGACAATGATGGAAATGCCGTGATGGATTACGCAGAATTTCAGGTAGTATAATACCGGTCTGAGATTCTTATATCTGCAGTACCTGAACTTGTAAAATAGGATTAAGGTCACTGACGAGACAATGTAAATATGATCATAATTGTGGATGGCTTAATAATCTGATTTAGTAAATCACTGTTGGCTTGTCGTTTTCAGCGAAGCATATGGAGCCCTAGATGGTTGGAACAAGAGGAGGAAAACTTCAAACAGGAGAGTGATGAAGAGCTTAAGGCTGATGCCGTTGGTTTCGACGTGAAGGACGCCGTCCTTTTCCCTCCTGAAGTGGAAAAAGGAATGTGGCCGGAAAATTATTCTCTCTCCGATCATGCGCCATTAACAGTAGTTTTCTCCCCTGTAAGAATGCCTTGCACTCAGCCTGTTTGCTAGCCCTTGTTTATAGACATCATGTGATATGTCGTGGACATGCTTGTTCCTGTTGATGGTATGTACATACTGAGGTAGATAAGGTCAAAAATAGTGACAAAATTAGATGAAGAGTGTAAATTATACTGCTTGAGAAATAGGAGAAAAAAAAAGGAAAAAAAAAAATCAGAAAATGTATCATTCTGTTTTTGACCTTTTCTAATATGAATATGAGGAGAATTATCATATGTGCTTCTTCCTAACTCTTTTTTTCAATTTGATTTTGACTTGTAGGGGGATCTTAACTCTTTATTTTCTATATTTAGATTTGATTATGTTAGTTGGCCTGCCTCTTAATTATTGGTTTGACTAGAGCGATGCGAAGGATCGCCAACTTGAAGTCAATGACTACTTGTCCTATGTTTAGCCAACTAAGCATCCTCTTATTTCTTAATCTAGGATTCTATTGTTTTTTGCAAGAACAAATTCTGGAGAATATGTCTAATCTTGAGCTAGTTTCACATTGAGGGTATGAACTGTCTCAGGTCACAAGAATAAATCTCTGACAAGTGTATGAAGCATATGTGGTTAGTTATTGTGGCAGAGCCTCTTTACCTAATTTCAAGCACTTCAATTGCTGGACTTTTCACCAAACTTAAGATGTGTCAGCTGTCATTTTCACTGCAGTTTTTCAGTGATTAAACACTATTTTCCATTCGTCTTTTCTATTTTTAGTATTACAGTTAGATAACTAGGTAGGAGATCAGTACTAGTTTACAAGGTAATAAAGTTTTTGTCTCAAGAAGATTAGCCTTAAGTCTAATGCCGGCCATGACAGTGATGTGATGACCATAGTATTATGAACGAACTTTAGCATGCTAAGAAGCAAACACTTACCAGCATCTTTATGTCAATCACAACGACAACCCGAGGATTTGATAATATAAATACAAAACTACCTGTAATAACAGGAGGAAATGAAAGAACATAAATCAGTATCTAGAAATAGCACCACTTTTAGAGCTTACTTCTTTCTGCAGCTTATTGTCATATCACTTGAGAGAGTTCTCGATATCGATCACGAAACGGTACCTCACATCCTTCTTGATAAGCCTCTCGAGAGCTTCATTTATATATTGTATGTTGATAATTTCAATTTCTGGGTAAATCTTGTTTGCTGCACAAAATTCTATCATATCTTGTGTATCCTTCGTACCACCCGTCAAACTCCCCGAGAGATTCCTCGAACCTGTTAACATTTAGTCCCCAATGATAAAGATATATTTATGATCACTCTTCAGTTTTCATAGTTAAAAAAAAGCAAGAATATACCAAGATTAATGCTCCCAGGATGCAGCTTGACTTCACTAGGAAAGCCCACTAGGACCATAGTCCCACAAATCTTAAGGAGCGAAAGATAAGGGTCGAAAGGATGATCGCCAGAGGCGGTGTCGATAATGAAGTCAAGGGTCTTTGTTAGAGACTGCAAAAGGATACACATTAGGAAAAACTCCAAAAAAGAAATGATCAGAAATGATAGAAGTAACAATAATTATTTATACCTCCATCTGCTGCTTGTCTGATGAATTGACGAATCCGTCTGCTCCAAGACGTTTAAGAGCTTCCTCTCTCTTGGATTCACTCGTGCTGAAGACCGTGACTTTCAATCCAAAAGCCTTTCCAAACTTGACAGCCATATGGCCGAGCCCACCAAGCCCGATAACCCCAAGGGATTTACCAGGTTGGTTCATCTTGTGGCGCATCATGGGCGTATAGACTGTTATTCCCGCACATAATAAGGGGGCTGCCATTGCTACTGGGTACCCATCAGGTATCTTGAAACAGTACCTGTCGGCACAACCAAGTCGTAAATGCAATGATGGAATTCAATAATGAAATGTTGATTTGCTTCAGCAAGAAAACAGTGCTTCGAGCCGATTTGTATGATTACATCACAAGTATAAGGAAAATGCACAATGGTTAGTAAAGAAAATGCTTACAGCGATTTAGATAGGAGATTGTAATCGAAATTCTAGTTTCTAATTAAGTATCCTTCTTATGCTCACAATGCTAAAGCAAGTATTATCATAAGACCAACAAAGCACGGTTCCTGCAGAATTTTCTTAGTACTATTATAGGAAAAGATTGTACCCCGAAATCATGTCGACCCAGATGAAAAATACATATCATGAGAAAACCAAAGCACAGTACCTTGCTGGATTTATTAAAGAACTAGTACTGAGCAAAATATTGTCAAGTTGGGACAAAAAGTGTGGTTGTCAATGATCGTTTTCTCTCATTTCACTGATCTCAGTGGATTACAGTTATCGGAAAAGAAAATTGATTTAGTCGATGGAAAATGGCATTACCTCTCATGCACTACAATGTAGCTTGAATATCCCCCTTTCGTGACTGTGCCATCTATGTCAATACTATTGAAAGTAGCGATTGATCCCTTTGAACAGTGAACCTCGAGAAAATCATTGCAACATTCGCAATCTCTGCATGAGTCAACATATGTTCCAATGCCAACATGATCACCAACTTTGAAGCCTTTGACATTGGAGCCGATCTCTGTAACAACACCAGCGATTTCATGACTGAAACATAGATTATAGAAAGCTAAGAATCAATATAAGAATATTTCTGCTCTGTTAACTTGCTTGCATTGTTGAATTCTTCAATCCCTTGATAGCAATTCAAATCCTTCAACATTTATTAAAGAAATCTGTATTTATCCTATGCCTCAAATATAGTAGGATAGGTTTCTCTGAGGATTTCTGAAGCTCATGCAGCATTTGAAGTTTAGAAACCTAAAACATGCATCATGCATGCACAACGCTGGAAATTAAGAGGAGCCTAAAATGCAGAATCCCCCAGAAAGCACTATGATTTGCATGTTGTCTCCTAAATCTAAACAATTGGGGGGCAAAATCGCGAAACTTTCAAGATGGTTTTCTGTATTCTAGTCTTTAAAAAAGAAATAAATAAAAAAACAAGATACGTTTCAGTTCAACAAGCATACCCAGGCACCAAAGGATACATCGAGTTGCGGAGTGCATTCCTTGTCCAAGCAACATCAGCATAGCATACTCCACAATGTGTTATCCTCAAAGAAACATCATCACCTCCAACAACTCTGCATAATTTCTAGCAACAATTAGTAAATAGTGGTTCTTCCAATCGAAGTGCTTGTATTAGTACACATGACAGAACTATAGCAGGATCAAACAACTTAAAGGAACTCTTTAAAGGTGATTTAAACCCGTAAGTCGTAAGCGAGCAAAATCCAGATATCGAGGGAGCATGAACATATCACTGAGGATTAGAATGCATAAATGAAAAGGTGGCATGGCCGCACCTTCGACTGAACCTGTAAGGCGAAAGAAACCCAGAAGGATCCCTAGCTGCCCATCCAAGGCAACTACCAGCGCCGCACTCAGCATCCATTGCTGAAATATCTGGTCAGTATCAGAGAGACCATAGAAATTAAATGTCAAATTCTGCTAAGGGTTACCAACAAATGCAGATAGAAATTAAATGTCAAATTCTGCTAAGGGTTACCAACAAATGCAGAATTGTAAGTGTCAAAAACAAATATTTGGTCAGTATCAGAGAGACCATAGAAATTAAATGTCAAATTCTGCTAAGGGTTACCAACAAATGCAGATAGAAATTAAATGTCAAATTCTGCTAAGGGTTACCAACAAATGCAGAATTGTAAGTGTCAAAAACAACTTGCCGATCTCAAAATCGCCAATTCAATTTGTTTTATTTACATGTTGTCAAAGATAGTGTCAGATCTTTGTCTTACTGTTTCTGTTTCATCCCCTTGTAGCAGCAAACAATTTGCAGAACTAACTAATTAACCTGGTGAAATCACTAAAGATGATTTTAAGATTTAAAAATAGTATTTTGATCTTGTTAAGATCAATAAGCTGAGTCCTGTTAAACAATGCACTTTTAATCCAGAGAAAAATTACAGCATAATTTGAAAGAACTACAACTGAAAAAACATCTGATGAACAAGTAAACTTCTTTTTTCTTTGTGACATAGCATCAAACATTAAATTGGTAATAGTATCCAACTTTTCCCATTGAATTTTCTGCAAGAAAAATTAATAAAAATGTTCTATTTGAATACACAGTTTCAACCGTACTTTACAAAATTATTCTTTTTCTTTCTAAATACCACGTAAATCAGAGCCCAAACGCCTATTAAGAAAAAAAAAAAAAAAAAAAAAAAAAACAATTCCTAACCATTTTTAAAATTTTTTTTTTTTTATTACTCAACAACCCATAAGAGAATAAGGCTAAAAAAATTCAGAAAAAAAAAAAAAAAAAAAAAAAAAACGCAAACACGAAGAATCAGAAAAACCTACGTCGAAAAAGCAATCATAATTTTTAAATTTTTTTAAAAATATCTCACCTTTTTCTCTCCGGGGTCGATGAAGACGATGAGTGGGTAGTAGATTTTTTTTAGTGCGCGTTTGTTGCTCGGGGAAAATAATAAATACAAAATACAAAATAAAGTAAAATAAAAAAGTATAAAATAAATATTTTTCTCATGACACCTGTGTTCTGTGACTTCTCAAGTAATACACGTGGAAAGTTAAAAATTATTTAATTAAATTTATAATTAAATTTTAGTAAAATAAATATTTAGATTTATTGAAGATAAATTTATTAAAATTTAAATATTAATTAGAATAAATTTTAATTAAATTAAGACTTATATATATTTGTTTGATATAAGTTATAAATATAGTATAGGTGCTTATTATTTTGTGATGATCATGGTATAATTTAGTTATATTCATATGGTATAGTCAAAGTGTTTATAATTTTGAATATACTTTATACACAAATACATCTAAAAATAAAAGTTTTCTGAAATTATAGAAGATGAGAGAATGATAAAATAGATTGACTAAGAGGGATCAGATTGAACCTACTCTATATATAAGAGGAATTAGACAGATTTATAATAAAAACCTGATTTGAAGTTTTTGTTGCGAATCCTAACAATAGTAACTAGGGAATCAACCGAAATAAATTGCGGATTTACAAAATTCGAGAAGAGTACTAGATTTTTCAACAATCATCGGATCCTATAATTTGTTGGGAATTTTTTTTTTTTTTTAGTAAAATAACACTTAAAATTAATTTAAATTATATATATATATATATATATATATATATATATATATATATATATATATATATAGTCCAACTAGTATACTATCGATAGTATCAAATATTTGGCACTATTAAATTTTCTACCGTTAGATCAAGTCCTTTAATTATTTTTATCTGTTAGATTTTACTATTTTTTCAACCACCCATTAAACCCAAAAGCCTACTATCATCTCAATTTATGAATCAAATTTAAAACTTAAACTTAATTTTGAATCTATTATTTGAATTTAAACAATTTGCTTATTTGATAAGCCTATTTTTAAATCATTCTATTTTTTAAACATAATATATTTATAATTATTTATTTTTTTATAATTTATTTAAAATATTTTTTTATTTTATTTAGAATTCGATACGTCTCAAATTTTTACCCCTCCAGGGTAACGATAACCTCAAAGATTTTAAGACCACAACCCGAAAAAAAATTTATTTTCGAGCGATTTTGGGAGGTTGTGTAGAGGGGTAAGTTCACTGGCGAGTGACCACACCCAAGTATAGATACAGAGATCTACCGCTTCGCAGGCCTAACAGGCCAGAATCCGACCCATATAGGCCCGGCCCGGCCCGGCCCGGCCCGGCCCGTATACAAGTTCGGGCCGTAGCTGGCCGGGACGGGACGGGCCGGGCCTAATATTTTTTTTGGAAATTAAAAATTATTATCTTTAATTTTTTAAAAAATATTTTAAAAAATTTAAAATGTTGAAATGATTCCAAAATTTTAATTAAAGTTTGAATTTATATTAAAATGATTGAATCAAATTTAAAACTTCAATTTATTTTTGAATCTATTATTTGAATATAAACAATTGCTTAATTGATAGATCTATTTTTAAACATTTATATTTTTCAAACATAATTTATTTATAATTATATTTTCTATAATTTATTTGATATACATTTTTTATTATATTTAAAATTTTATGTGTCTCAAAATTTTAATTCAAATTCATATATATATATATATATATATATATGGGAAATGATACTTGTACACCCCGTTTGGGGTGTATATCACACACCCCACCCATCCAATGGGTGGGGTGTGATGATGGGTCAATCGATGTGACCCGTAAAAGATATCGCCATCATTAAAATGGTGGAGGTGTATGATATACACCCCTTCGGAGTGTACATGTAGCATTGCTCTATATATATATATATATATATATATACTCATGCGGTATACTCACCCGTAAGTAACGATAACCTCGAAATTTTTAAGCCAATAACCCACAAAAAAATTATTTTCGTGCGAATTTGGGGTCGTTGTGTTGAGGGGTAAGTTCACCGGGGGTGACCAGATCCATACAATAGGTACAAAAAAACTACCGCTTCGCAGGCCTAACGGGCCCGAGCTAGGCCCGGCCCGGCCCGGCCCGGCCCGGCCTTTACAAATGTTTGGACCGGACCGGACCGGACCGTGCCGGACCACTGCTAGCCTAACATTTTTTTGGAATTTAAAAATTGTTACCTTTAAAAATATTTAGAAAATTTATAAAAATTTTTTAACGACTAAAAAGATATTATGGTTAAAATGATTAAAGCTTAGAACTTTTAATTATTTATACAAAAAAAACTAAAATTTAAAATTTTAAAAAGTATTCGAATATGAGTTTAGAAAGATTATAAACATTTAAAAAATTATTTGGACATAACTTTAAAAAATTAAATTAAAAATATATTTGAAAAAAAATAAAGAACTATAAACATCCACGTCTTGGTACATTTAAAAGTATAGGCGCTCAATTAAACAATAGTTATAGTGCAAGTGCAATGCACGCCGCATTTGTAAAATAAATTAAATTTAAATTTAAATTTGGGTTTTAAATTTAAAATTTTAAATAATTTTTTATGCCATAAATTTATTGTTTAATTAATTTATTTACAAATTTGATTTGTTTCTAAATATATTTTAAATTTAGTTATATCGTAAATATTTTCTATATGGGTTCCAAGACACAAATTTTTATAGTAACGTATATTCCAAAATTTAAATTTATATTTATATTTATATTTATATTTATATTTATATTTATATTTATATTTATGAATCAAATTTAGAACTAAAATTTAATTTTAAATTTATTATTTGAATTTTAAAAATTACTTATTTTATAGGTTTAAACCATTCTATTTTTATTTAATTATAGTTATTTATTTATTTAAAATTTTATCTTTCTCAAATATATATATATAGTTACGGCAGGACCGTATAAAAATTATAGCCGGTCAGGGCCTAGTATTTTTTTTGGAATTTAAAAATTGTTATCTTAAAAATTCTATAAAATATATATATATATATATATATATATATATATATATATATATATATATATATATTAACTATTAAAAAGATATTATAGTTAAAAATAATTAAAGTTTACACCTTTTAATTAATTATACCCAAAAAAAAAATTTAAAATTTTAAAAAGTTTTTGAATAAGAGTTAACAAAAATTATATATTTTCCAGTAATTTATTTGGAAAAAAAATTAATCTATTTAAAATTTTATAAGTCTCAAAATTTTAATTTAAATTCATATATATATATATATATATATATATATATATATATATATATATATATATATATATATATATATATATATATATATATATATAATATTCATTATTTTTCCACTAATGCGGTACGCTCACTGTCGACTAACAATAACCTCGAAATTTTTAAGACAATAACCCACAAAAAAAAATGTTTTCGTGCGAATTTGGGGACGTGTTGTATAGGGGTGTAAGTACGCCGCGGGTAACCAGACCCAACAACGGCTACCTTATCGCAGGGCCAACGAGCCAAAGTACGGCCCGGTCTGGCCAGCCCGGTCCAGCCCGGCCCGGCTAGTGTAAAATGTCACTGGGCTGAACTGGGCCAAGCCTGGACGGGCTTGGTCTGACCTGGCCAGGCCGGGTCAAGTATATTTTGGAATTTAAAATTTGTTACCCTTAAAAATCTTTAAAAAATGTATAAATATTTTGAAATTTTTAAAATTTTAATTGATTCAAAATTTTCAATTAACGTTTGAATTTATATTCAAACTTATGAATCAGATTTAAAACTTAAATTTAATTTTGAATCTATTATTTGAATTTAAACAATTGATTATTTGATAGGTATATTTTTAGACCATTCTATTTTGAAACATAATTTATTTATAATTATTTATTTTCTTATAATTTATTTGAAATAATTTTTTTTGTTCCATTTATAATTTTATATACCTCCAAATTTTAATTCAAATTCATATATATATATATATATATATATATATATATATATATATAAAAGATTCATTACCCTTCCACTCATGCGGTACACTCACCGCAGAGTAACAGTAACCTCGGTATTTTTATTCCAACAACCCACAAAAAAATTATTTTTGTGCGAATTTGAGAACGTGGTATAGGAGGGTAAGTTCACCACGGGTGACCAGACCTATAAGATTGCCACAGTGAACATTGCTTCGCGGGATAACGGGACTGAGCCCGGCCCGGCCTGCATACAAGCAGGGCCAGGCCGAGCTGGGCCGGACCAAGCTAGGCTGGGCTGGGCCGGTTCACTTCTGGCCTTATATTTTTTTGGAATTTAAAAGTTATTATTTTTAAAAATCTTTAAAAATTATTAAAAAATGCATAAATATTTGTTTGACTATTGAAAATATTTTATGGTTAAAAATAATTAAAGTTTAAAAAATTTAATTATTTATACAAAAATTTTAAATTTAAAATTTTAAAAAAGTATTTGAATAAGAGTTTAGAAAGATTATAAATATTTAAAAATATATTTGGATATAACTTTAAAAAATTAATTACAAAATTATTTGGCTAAAAGTAAAAAAAAAATAAAAATTTATTTGAATTTATAATTATATTTATATTTATATTTTAAATTTATTATTTGAATTTTAAAAATTGCTTATTTTATAGGTTTAAACCATTATATTTTTATTTAATTATAGTTATTTATTTATTTAAAATTTTATCTATCTCAAATATATATGTATATAAAAGATTCAATCACACTCAAATCATGCAGTACTCTCACTGTCGAGTTATGATAACCGCGAATTTTTTAAGGCAACAACCAAGAAAAAAATATTTTCGAGCGAAATTTGAGGTAGTTGCGCACGTGGGTAAGCTCACGGCGAGTGACCAGGCCCAAATAATACAAACAGTGAACTGTTAATAAGATGTTATAGTTAAAAATAATTAAAGTTTAGACCTTTCAATTATTTATACCAAAAAAATAAATTTAAAAATTTAAAAAGTATTTGAATCTGAGTTAAGAAAAATTATAATTTTTTTTTATAATTTATTTGATTTTTTTTATTATATTTTGATTTTTATTTTCCCAAAATTTTAATTTAAATTCATACGTGTGTGTGTGTGTATATATATATATATACCCTTCCACTAATACGGTACGTTCAACGTCGACTTACGGTAACCTCCAAATTTTTAAGACAGCAACCCACAAAAAAATTTAGTTTCGTGCAAATTTGGGGATGTTGTATTGGGGTGTACGTTAACCGCGAGTGACCAGACCTAAACAATTGGTACAAGGAACGACCTGATCGCAGAGCCAACGGGCCTGAGTGCGGCCCGGTCTTGCTTGCCCCGGCCTGGCCCATCCGGCATCTAACATCGCCACAGTAGGCCGGGCCAAGCCGGGGTAGATTGAGCCGGGCCGATATTGGCCGGGCCGGGATGGGATTGGTCGGCCTGCGTGGGGCCGGGTCTAGTATTTTTTCAAATTTAAAATTTGTTATCTTTAAAAATCAGTAAAAAATATATAAATATTTTTAAAATTTTTAAAATTTGAATTGATTCAAAATTTTAAATTAAAGTTTGAATTTATATTCAAACTTATGAATCAGATTTAAAAGTTAAATTTCATTTTGAATCTATTATTTGAATTTAAACAATTGATTATTAGATATGTCTATTTTTAAACCATTTTATTTTTCAAACATAATTTATTTATAATTTTTTTTTTTTATAACTTATTTGAAAGAATTTTTTTATTCTATTTAGAATTTTATATATCTCTAAATTTTAATTCAAATTCATATATATATATATATATATATATATATATATATATATATATATATATATATATATATATATATATATATATATATAAAAGATTCATTACGCTTCAACTCATGCGGTACGCTCACCTTCGACTAACGGTAATCTCGGGATTTTTATTGCAACAACATGCAAAAAAACTATTTTCGTGCTAATTTTGAGAAGTTGTATTGGGGGTAAGTTCACCGCGAGTGACCAGATCCTAAATATTGCTACAGTGAACATCACTTCGCTGGCTAACTGGGCTGAGCCCGGCCCGGCCTGCATAAAAACATGGGCCGGACCAAGCAGGACGATCTGGAACAGACCGGGCCGGGCTGATCTGTGTCGGGCCGGGTTCCTTCGGACCTAATATTTTTTTTTTTGAATTTAAAGATTGTTATCTTTAAAAGTCTTTAAAAAAATGTATAAATATTTGTTTGACTATTAAAAATATTTTATGGTTAAAAATAATTAAAGTTTAAAACTTTTAAATATTTATACAAAAATTTAAAATTTAAGATTAAAAAAAGTATTTTAAAAAAAGTATTTCGTGCTAATTTAAGATTATAAATATTTAAAAAATTATTTGGATATAACTTTAAAAAATTAAATTACAAATTTATTTGAGTAATCCACGCCGCATTATATATTACAAATTAAAGTGCAAGTGCAATGCACGCGGCATTCGCAAATTAAATTAAATTAAAATTAAAATTTTAAATTTAAATAAAACTTAAAATTGAGTTTTAAATTTAAAATTTTAAATGATTTTTGATTCCATAAATCCATTTTTTAATTAATCTATTTACAAATTTGACTTGTTTCTAAATATATTTTAAATTTTGTTATATCGTAAATATTTTTTATATGGATTCCTTGACAAACAAATTTTTATAGTAATGTAGATTCCAAAATTTAAATTTAAATTTGAATTTATATTTATATTTATGAATCAAATTTAGAACTAAAATTTAATTTCAAATTTATTATTTGAATTTTTTAAATTGCTTATTTTATAGGTTTAAACCATTATATTTTTATTTAATAATAGTTATTTATTTATTTAAAATTTTATCTATCTCAAATATATATATATATATATATATATATATATATATATATATATATATATATATATATATATATATATATATATATATATATATATATATATATATATAAGATTCAATCACTCTCAAATCATGTGGTACTCTCACTGCCGGATTATGATTACCGCAAATTTTTTTAGCCAACAAACAATGAAAAAAATATTTTCAGCAAAATTTGAGGTAGTTGCGGACGTGGGTAAGTTCACCGCGAGTAACCAGACCCAAAGAGTAGAAACAGTGAACTATCATTTTCCGGCCTTACAGGCCTGAGCCCGGTCCGGCCCGTTCTGGCACGGCACATGAAAAGTTTGGGCTGAGCCGGGCCGGGAAACAACAGTTCTAACCGGCCTGATCAGGTCCCGGCCTATTATGGACCGACGCATATAAATTTTGGGCCAGGCCGGGCCGGGCCGGGCCGGACAACTGCTTTTCTAACAGGCCTTAGCCTGGCTTGGCCTGTTATAGCACGGACGTATAAATTTTTCGGCCGGGCCGGGTCGGGCAACTGCGGGCCTAGTATTTTCTAGGAATTTAAATATTGTTATCTCGAAAAATTTATAAAAAATATATAAATATTTTTTTAACTATTAAAAAGATATTATAGTTAAAAATAATTAAAGTTTAAACTTTTTAATTATTTATGCCTAAAAAATAAATTTTAAAATTTAAAAAGTATTTGAATAAGAGTTAACAAAAATTATATAATTTTTTATAATTTATTTGATTTTTTTTTATTCTATTTAGAATTTTATATGTCTCAAAATTTTAATTTAAATTCATATATATATATATATAATATTGATTACCGTTCCATTAATCCGTTACGCTCACCGTGGACTAACGTTAACGTGAAATTTTTAAGACAACAAACCTCAAAAAAATTTATTTTCTAGCGAATTTGGTGGTGTTATACAGAGGTGTACGTGCACCGCGGGTGACCAGACCCTAACAATTGTTACAGGGAACGAGCTTATCGCAGGGCCAACGGGCCTGAGTGCGGCCCGGCCCGGCCCGGCCAGAATAAAATGTCGCTGTAGTGGGCTGTGCCGGGCCGGCGTAGATTGAGCCAGGTTGAACTAGGCCGGGCCGGGACAGGCTTGGTCTGGCCGAGCCGGGCCGGTTCTCTTATTTTTTGGAATTTAAAATCCGTTATCTTTAAAAATCTTTAAAAAAATGTATTAATATTTTTAAAATTTTGAATTGATTCAAAACTTGAAATTAAAGTTTTAAATTATATTCAAACTTATGAATCAGATTTAAAACTTAAATTTAATTTTGAATGCATTATTTGAATTTAAACAATTGATTATTTGATAGGTCTATTTTTAAACCATTCTATTTTTCAAACATAATTTATTTGTAATTATTTATTTTTTTATAATTTATTTGAAATAATTTTTTTATTTTATTTAAAATTTTATATGCCTCAATATTTTAATTCAAATTCATATATATATATATATATATATATATATATATATATATATATATATATATATATATATATATATATATATATATATATATATATATATATATATATATATATATATATATATATATATATATAATGCATTACCCTTCCACTCATGCGGTACACTGACCGGAGTAACGGTAACCTCGAAATTTTTATTCCAACAATTCATAAAAAAAAATATTTTCGTGCCAATTTTGTGAAGTTGTATAGGGGGGTGAGTTCACCGCGAGTGACCAGACCCAAACAATTGCTAAAGTGAACATCGCTTCGCTGGCTAACTGGACTGAGGCCGGCCTGGCCCGCATAAAAGCTTGGGCTGGACCAAGCCGGGCCGATCTGGAACTGACCGGGCCGGGCTGATCTCGGTCGGACCGGGTTACTTCCGACCTAATATTTTTTATTTTTGAATTTAAAGATTGTTATCATTAAAAATCTTTTAAAAAATGTATAAATATTTGTTTGACAATTTAAAATATATTATGGTTAAAAATAATTAAAGTTTAAAACTTTTAATTGTATATACAAAAATTTTAAATTTAAGATTAAAAAAAAGTATTTAAATAATAGTTTAGAAAGATTATAAATATTTAAAAAATTATTTGGAAATTACTTTTAAAAATTAAATTACAAATTTATTTGAGTAAAATTGAAAAAAATAAATAAAAAAAAAAATTGGATACCGAACATCCGACCTAATTTTCATTCAAACGCAAAATTGATTTTGTTCTTGTCTATTCATAAATTTATACCTATCCCATCCCAGATATAAAAAAATTTATACCATTTAAATTTATCCTCGTAATAGCTTAAGTTTTTGAAGTACAACGATTATTCCATATAATTTTACAAAAAAAATGTACATGCAAATGAAAAAACATAAAACTGCAACCAACTCCTGAGTGCTGACCCTGGTACCTCCACAAAAATCTCTTGAAGGAGAAGAGGTTTGTTTTCCTGAAAACAAGAGGTTCAAATAACAACCAATGACCATTTCCCTCCCCACCAAGAATTTTCCTTTCTAAAAATAGACACATTAACTCTCCCTCCAGTAACCTCTCCACCTAAATCTCTCACTCTATCTATATAAACCCCCTCTCCACCCTACCCCTCAATCGCCATTCTTCCTGCTTTAAGCATTCCAATAAAGCTCCTGTGCCCTCGGAGCGAGCGAGAGAGATATATTATATATATATATATAACGCTCCATCCCTCCTCCATGGGCGGCTGTGCGAGCAAACCCAAGGAAGTCGATGGCCCCGCGCCCCAAACACTTCCCGCCGAACAAACGGTCCCTGCCGATGTGACCGCATCACCGACCGAAGGCGAGGCTCCCTCTACTGACGAGGTAACACCCTCTCGCACTGTTTACGACGTTATTAAAATTGAGCATGTGACAATCCTACAATATAAATGAGTAGTAGATATTGCCCGCTCCAATAAAAGTTTACGAATTCAATCCTAACACATGTTGTGGTAGTCTCTGAAAGAAGTGCTATACTTTAAACCACAAGATAGTAAAGATAGTAAATCAGAAAGAAGGAATGTTTTATGTAATACCTCTTATGTGGTATCTCCTTACTGTGGATGGCTTGTTAGGCCAACACCGCAAATGCCGAGGAGCCCTTGGTTGACGTCTCCACACCAAAGGCCGAGGAAACCGACTCTGCGCCCGCGGTGGCAGCTGGTGAGGAGCTGGCTGCTGAGCTGAAGGCTGAGTCGAGCGAGCCGAAGGAAGGAGAAGAAGAAAAGAAGGTTGCTGCTGCTGAGGGCATCGTCACCGAAGAGGAGGCCGCGAAGAAGGGAGCTGACGTCGTCGTCGATCACCCATTGGCTAGCTCGGAGAAGGAGGGCTCGAAGAGCAGCTAAAGCTTCGGCAAGATGTAAAAGCTCCATAGTGGAATTATTTGATGAATATTGTTATTGGAGCTATATATGAAGAATGAAATGCTGAAATTGTACTTGTTTTGATCATTTGTAATGCAAAAATTGGGGCTTAAAAGAAATACTGCACATACATACATACATACATGCATACATACATACATACATATATATATATATATAGTCCGACTATTATACTATTAATAGTACCAAATTAGTGCTATCAAGTTTTCTACTCTTAGATCAATCCTTTTGATCATTTTCACCAGTTAGATTTTATTATTTTTTCAACCACCTATTAAACCCAAGGGGCCCACTATCATCTCAACCACACATCTTTTAATCCAAGAATTAAAAACTTAATAGCACAAATGACTTGGTACTATTAATAGTACTCCAGTTTAGCGCTCTCTCTCTCTCTCTCTCTCTCTCTCTATATATATATATATATATATATATATATATATATTTGCTTATTGGTGTGTAATATATGCAGCAAATTACTAGCTTTAATCTTCACGCAATACACAGCAAAAAATGAAATAAAATACTAACATATCAGTATTTTTTTTTCTCAAAGAGAAAAAAAAATCATCAATTTTAGAATATTGAGAAAGGCACCAATGTATAGTCAGTCTCTTGTAGAACATGTATTAAACACTCAGCAATAGTAAAGGTTATATCTTGTGAACTAAGATGGAATAACTCTATTACAAGAAATAAGATTCCTGCAGTCAACATATATAGAGGGCTCATTAATTAAAGTTTCAACATAATCATGCGTAATTCAGTTCGGTTAACTGTATATAATTTTTTTTTTGAGAGAAAGGTAGCAGGCTACCCGCTTCATTCAACAAAAGACTGAACTCGGCTTACAAAGGTGAGACATC
This sequence comes from Tillandsia leiboldiana, assembly GCA_029204045.2. Taxonomy (NCBI): domain Eukaryota; kingdom Viridiplantae; phylum Streptophyta; class Magnoliopsida; order Poales; family Bromeliaceae; genus Tillandsia; species Tillandsia leiboldiana. The sequence continues at coordinate 236,542 of CM055062.1, forward strand.
ACAGGTCTCTGAAAAAAAAAAAAAAAAAAAAAAAAAAAAAAAAAATAAAATAAAATAAAATAAAATAAAATAAAATAAAAAATTAGGATCCTAAACTGGACCAGAGCGCCAACACGTCACTGACCCACCGCACAGCCCGGAGGGGGTCGGTGTTAATCTGCTTGAAGATAACCCTATTGCGAATATTCCACAGGACCCACCAGTGCGCCGCCAGCGAAGTTAGAGTCCTGATCGAGTCAGAGTCGGTCTCACGACCCACCTGCCTCTCCCACACTCCTCGTACGCTATTCCCAAGCGCTCGGATATCCACCGCCCCGACTCCCGCCCCGAACAAGAAACACACGAACACGCACCCCGTAAAGAGATGGTCAGCCGTCTCCGGGAAAACCCCGCAGAGCACACAAAAGTTATTTCCGCACCAGCCTCTAATCACCAGCCTATCGGTCGTGGGCAGACGGTTTTTAAGGGCGATCCAAATGAAGATTTTAACCTTCGACGGCACCCGCAGGCACCAAATGGACGGGGCAGCAAGATCCCGGGTTCCCCCATCGATGAGGAACGCGTACGTGGACTTGACAGTAAAACAACCCTTCTTGTCCCACCTCCACACTAACTCATCGCGACCGGGCCCCGGTGTGGCTGTCCCCACCAGACCCTTCAGCTTATTGACCCGCCCCTGCCTACTAGTCCCCTCACCGTTAACTGTATATAATTGATGCAAAAGTTTATATGCCATTGCTACTTCTCCATTCGAGTAAGCATTAGAGTTGACAAATAGATTAGAGTTCTCCAATTAGATTTCTTATGAAGAAGCATGAGAAGGCACTTCCCCAGTTATCTAAAGAACAAACATTACACCAATATGGAAACAGAGATACAGATCTATTTATTCTGAGAAGCTGGTAAGATACAAGAGAGGACTTCACATGAGGAAAAACAGGTAGATGAGTAGTAGTACAATACAAAGGATAATCAAACACCAAAGAAGCAGAATTAGCTAGAACCTGCACAGAGAAGAGAATTCGGCGACCACGGGTTAAACATTAGATGCTTTTCTTCTTTGTTCCTTTATCAGCTCTCTTAAACCAAGGGATCCAAACTGACGTCGTCCTCTGGTACTGTCGATACGCCTCCCTGCGATATTCTCTCTTCAGCATCCGTGTTTCAACGAGCACAGTCACATATGCGAGGCATAGGCTATTTACGAGTGAGCCCACGAACATCCACTTCTGGCCCAAGTTCCATGCAAAGAGGTAGAGGCCCCACCACCACAGCTGCTCACCAAAGTAGTTAGGGTGGCGAGAGTACCGCCAGAGGCCGTCGTCAAGGTTCGCAATGGGTTTTTCTCCGACCTCCTTGAGGACTTGGTTCTTGAACACAAAGTTGTGGAGCTGAGTATCGGCAAAGTAGGCAATCGTGATCCCAGTTATGCATATTATCGTGGCGATGAAGTCGCGTATGTTCCATGGCTCGTTGCTGGAGTGAATCGCGTACATAGGAAGGCATATACCGATTAAAAATACCTGTCAAATTAACAAGATAGTTTACAAGGCATCCAATCTATGGTCTCAGAGACGAAGTACACTTGTTCTTGCCCTGATTTAGGACCATTTTTCAATTAATAAGGAATTTTGCCATTCTGAAACCTCAGTCTTAGAAATGAAACTGCTGCATATTGGTCAACTATATATTTCGCTGTAGTTACAATTATTCAGCTCACAATAAATTGATCACGCTCAGCAAATGCATCCCATATCCAAAGTTGACGCTAAAAGTGCATGTTTGGCCCCAGCTCTTAGACCAACTTCTTTAAGAAGTAGCACTAATCCATTTGGTAAAAAAAAAAAAAGGATACTTTTGTTAATGCTGGAAGCCAATTCTATGACAATTTCCAAAAATGGTCTATAATTTACTAAACTATCTAATATCTATCATTTTCCCTCGCCATGTAAAATTGTACAACAGTAACCACAGCAGTGTCCCTCCTAACAAATCCTTATAAAACCTCTCAGAGACATTTCCTCGAACAGTTGAAGCTCACAACTATGACCAAGATAAGGAACTGAGCAAATCCAACTAAAATCCCCAAAATCCTTTTTTTTAGGCTAAACAAATAACAAGTACCCGAATTGGAATCTGAAATGGGGATGATAAAATCGCAATACCTGCTGAGAAAGGAACACGGCGAAGAAGGAGATCCACCACCAACTCCTCCCATACTCCTTCCTCATCTCCCCGAACCTCCAATCCTCCCTCGCTCCCCACTCCCACCTCTCCCTCCTCAAGTAGTTGTGGGTGAGCCTCACGCTCCACACCCAGGTAAGCGCAATCGCCACCGCCGATCTCGCGGCGTCGGCGCTCGCCAACGGGTGGCTCGCGTAGTAGTGCACCAGCATCACCGGGATCACCGTCCAATACAGATCAATAAGCTGCAGATTTCACCCAAAACCCTATGTCACAAAGAGAGCGAAAGAGAACTCATAAAGGAATCGCCTTTAGTGCAAAAATGGGGGGCACCCACATACCCAATTGTTGGATTGGAGGAGGCCAATGAGCCAGAAGAGGAGGTCGACGTTGAAGAAGAAGAGGAGGTTGGCGAGGAGGAAGGGGTGGTCGTAGCACCATGAGTAGAGACTCGCAGAGGAGGAAGCAGAGCTCGGGTGATGGTGGAGGAAGGAGAGGTAGAAGAGGATGGAAGGGAAGGGGACGAGGATGGCAATGGCGATGTTTTTGAAGTTCCCCATTGGGAGGTTTCAATGGAGGAGGTGATGTGGTTTTGGGTTTGATGGGGAGTGAGTAGAGAATTGAGGTTGTATTTATAGACGAGGAAGAGGAAGAAGAAGAGTTTTTTTTTTTTTAAAAAAAAAAAAAAACTGATAATTAAAAATTTAATTACCTATTTTATAATGAGAGTAATGCTTTAGTATCCTAAACAATATTTTTTAACAAAATTTTGAAAATACTAATCGCAAAAGTGTTTCCCATTCAAAATTTTACTGGAGAGTGTTAGCAACGAGCGCACAAACTAAACAAAATCAATTGACGATCACGACAGAAAAGTAAAATCAAAATTACACGACAGAGAATTAACACACAGATTTACGTGAAAAATTTTTTCAGAAAAAAAATTACGGGCGAAAGAGGAAAGATTTCACTATGTAGAAAAGAGAGAATACAAGAGTTCTGCTTCATACAACGTACAATCGCTCGATCTGACTCTAGAGCAAATAAAAGAAAAATTAGGGTTTTTCCTTAGCGGCCAGAGCCCTTCGCTTCCACCACAGACATCCATAAAATTTCTAGTCGCACCGCGAAACCATCGGCGAACCTGAATCATAATATCGAAACGATTCTGATTTTGAGTTACATCTAACAGAGAGTTTTCAAAAGTAATGATACTCTCATTATTCAGAATGAGTGCTACTGCAGGAGCTGCCTCCCTTTTGGAGATAATGCATCCCCTACAAAAAGCTGCGAACTAATTCAAAAGATACCAACACAAAACAGCTGTTTAACTTTCTTGTTCTTCCTTTAACCTGCATACTCTCTCTCTCTCTCTCTCTCTCTCTCTCTGCACACATACACATACAATTACAGCAATTAGAGATAACTCAGAATTCCTATTTGTTTCTGTTTTGATCAAATTTAAATTACTGCAAAATTTATCATCTTGTTAACATCTACAAAATAAATAATATATTATTGCCTATTTATTTATAAGTTAAAAATATATATATTTTTTTATCCGTAAAAATAGATTCAGGAGACTAATAAGTTGAGTGGAGTTGCGGTTTATAATAAACCTAATGATTCAGGAGACTAATAAGTTGAGTGGAGCTGCGGTTCATAATAAACCTAACGGTAAAAGATTTAATAATTGATTTAACGTTCAGATAAGTTGAATATGATCAAGATTCGTGTATATTGTGTTTATACACTTTAAGTTAATTGATTGCGTATTTATAACGGTTCGAACTTTTGAAATCTGTATGAAAAAATTAATTAAAAACAAAATTTCTTCTAATGATCAATCAATCATTTTTATTTCGATTTTCATTTCAAATAAAGCATATATACGATTTATCATGATTGGACTGTAATATCTGATGTCTAAATCTTAATCTGTTTATGACAAGTAATGGTAACTTTTTCAATTGTATTAATAATAACTCTAATGATAGGCATTCATCATCTTTCCATGTCACAAAATAACCCAACAATTATTATAACAGCAATTTAAAATACAAAAAAGTTTATGCCCGTAATGATGGTTGTAGCCGCTCTCTCCATTAAGCTTAACTCCGCCCTTACTTTATATGAATGATTGATTCGATATGTCCTAAAGAAGACTCGGCGCAATCTCACTTTTTATCTTTTTTAATTATTATATCTCAAAAAATAATATTTTATATAGTGAAGAAAATTTGGTGACACAATTCAAACTGTCTCATTGTTAAGATTTATACCTAGTCCACCACTTTGATTCAGATTAAAATAGTGGCCTAACTTTAATTTACACAAATATGATATATAATCTAATTATGGTTGATATAAAAACTATATTGAATTATTTTAAACACCGTAGCAGTACGGGATAGAATACTGAAGCAAGATCAATTTTCATTTCGTAGAAAAAAATTACAATAACCGTAAGACAAGTAGAGAGATCATAACAACAATTATTTGAACGTCATAGCAGGCAGGGAGACGTAGTCACGGTTTCGACACGAGCCCGTCCCTCTGACCCAGGGAGACGAAGTTGAAATTTAATTAAAAAGGAGGTCAAAATATATTTAAATAAAAATTTTAGTATATTATTAATTTTTTTAAAAAATTTATTAATTAAATAATTAATATAAAAATATTAAATTTTTTAATTTAAAAATAATTAATAATTAATTATTTTATTTATATTATTTTATTCAAATAACTAAAAAGTTTACTAAATATAATTGTAATTCAATTAGACTTTAGCTGAAAGATCTATTAAATTTAGTATAATATTTTATTTAATTAAATAAAATAGTTTATCAAAAATAGTTAGAAATTTTAAAAATATGAAATAAAAAATTTGAGTTAAGATATGTATTTCAAATAACTTATAATTAAGTACGAGACTCTTAATATATTTTCATCAATTTAAAATATATACAAGTAAAAAATAAAAAAAAATTATGTTAGTAAAAATATAAATATTAAAAAATTAAGAGGGGTCATTATTATCTAAAAAAAAGAAAAAAAATAAATTAATATCAAGCACTACTGAGCGCACTACTGAGCAATATTAAAATATTGAGGAAGGTCATGACCACCTTGGGCCCTAATATGGTTTCGTCCCTCTCTGACCGGTGGGCGCTGTGTAGTTTAGGCTGCCGGCTAGGCCAACTGCATCGCGGGTCGCCAGGGCTATGACGTCCTCGTAGCCACGGAGCCGAGATCTCATCAGAAATCCAAACATATCGAGCGGCGGTATCACCTAAAAAAAAAGTAGACGACTTAGGAATGGATGTTTTCGTTCGGCCCGCAGACTTCTCAGAGTCCGTAGTCCCGGTAGGGTCGATCAGAATGGACGCATCACAACCCTAAAGAGAGCGTAAGTATCACAAATTTAGCTCAAAGAATAAAAATTACTACTAATAAAATAAATATGTTATATATTTGAAGTGCACATTATCTTAATATTTACCATGCATGTGAGTGTGCAGGCATATGCATGCATGCAAACTTACGTGAATGAATCAATCGTGGAAGTGCATGCGGAGGAACGCGGCGGCGATGGAAGGGTTGGCACGGAAGTGCTTCCCCACCACCGCGCGCACGACAGATTCAGCCTGAGGGCACGAGGAGTTGTAGAAGGTAGCCAACCGCGAGATCGGCGGAGGCGAGAGGGACGGAGAAGAGGAGGATGAAAAATAGAACATTGAACATATTTAATTAGCAAGCTATAGATATATACCAATTCTACTCAACCTGTGCAAGTATGTAGTGATGTTGCTGTGAGTGAGATGGAGTTGGGCAAGTATGTAGTGATGTTGCTGTGAGTGAGATGGAGTTGGGTGAGAGTGTGGCTTACATATTCTGAAGTAAAACAAAGGAAATGAGTTTTTCTAGTGATTTCTAGGATTTTAGTACATATTTGATATAAATAGTTAATGATTCCAATTTATTACACATAAGCTAATACAACTGGGACAAAATTAACTTCTAGTAGCGGTTTGGCTTCCCTGTACTAGCTACAGACAAATAGTTAGGGTTGGGGTTGCTGGAATATTCTGCGAAAACCTGAATTCAAATCAGACCAAATTAATTTTTAGCCCTCGAGATCAGATTAATCAGAAACCTATGTTAGTGATTCGCGCGCGTTCAATATTGAACAGGGCCTGACTGGTTTGGCTTCTGCGCTGCAATATCTCAAACTGCGACAGCAAAAACGAGTCGTTTGCGCGGCAGTCCATTCTTTGTGTGGCCTGCAACAGCAGAAATCGACTTAGGGTATGTGGTAGCTTCTCAGTGCAAGAAGCAGAAGCCTAATGCACAACTTCTGCCCCTGCTTTCAACCTGAAGTCCTGGATAGAGATTTTAGGGAGAAGCCAAACAGCATTGTACAAATCAAAAAAAAGAAAAAAAAAAGAGAAAAAAAAAGGGTTTCCTCATTAAAATACATGAAGATAATTCATTAATCAACACATACAAATTTCACTACAAAGAGAACAATAAAGGTAGTCATTATGGAAAACTAGTTTTCCTCATTCATCACCTTTTCTTAGCATATTTTAAGCTAATAATTAAGCTTGTAAACCATCCCCTGCATTGGATCAGTAAGAACCAAATTGGAAAATTTACAAAGCACTTTCATATCCATCAACTCACAAATGCAAGATAACTTTGTCGCTCCAATTCGAGCCAGAGGGAGAAAAAGCTTTACCAAAATTCGGGAAATATATGAATTTCAAAATCAAAAGGTTTACATGATTCAAAAATAAAATCCACTTCGTATTTAAATGCATCCAGAAATAATCCTAGGGAAAGCCCAGCCTTCCAATAATTAAACACAGTAATGAAGCTCCTAATTTTGTCGATGAATGGGAGAGAGCCCCTGTACATAAGCGCGCCGATCCCCTCGACCACGACCACCGCGAGCCCAGCGGAGAGAATGTCCCAATCACCAGTTTGGCCTATAACGGTGGCAAATGCTGTCGCGCAGTAGAAGCCAACCAAGAAGAAGAAAATTTTTACAGATAAGCCCCTCCTCAACATCTCAATCCTCCTCTTTAATTTGGTTTGGAAAGACTGAATTGCTCCGACCAAGCGGGTCCCACTGTTCGAGCTGCTTTCTGCACTTTCTGATGGTTCTGATTTGCTGTTGTCTGCCATACTCTTCAAAGCCCATCTCGCCCGCCTGTGTTGCAATCCAAGACAGTCAAACAACATATCAGTATAGAAAAAAATATAGATACATTATCAATAACTACCAATACTCAATTCCCCCGCCCTGCGACAAAAGAACAAACTGAGATACAACTGAGTTGGCAAAAAAAGGATGAAATAAATTTTGAATGAAATACAACTGATGAAAGCATTGGAGGGTCCATTAAAATGTGTTACAATTCATGAAAACTGTATCTAAATTCATCCTAAGTTCATGACCTCTTTACTGAGCATTTACATGTGGCATTATAATTTAGATCATTGAACTCTGCAAACATAGATAATCATACCTAGAATTGTTGTTGACTGCGGGGGCCTGATTACAAAAGCAATGAAGATTCTGAGAACACTTCTTTTTACATCGAAGAGTGCTGCCTCGAAGGCGTGTTCTCATCGTAAACTTCGGACTCAGGCATTTTGATGATGGCAAAAAGCTGCCCTCTTTATATAATGGTACTGATGACATCTTTGTCCTCATTGTCCTAAAACATCTGCAGAAAGAAATTCCTATGATTCAATAAAAAAGGATCTGGTATAGCCTGATTTCACATTACTTTGCTATTCAGATTTTACACTCTGACACTAGTGTAGTAGTGCTATGAAAATATTCATGATTTATTTCTTAATAAAAACAATTCTTTAATTTTCCCAAATAGAATATTCACTCAACACATACTTTGTTCTATAGATATACAGCATCTTTTTTACCTGTTCTTCCACAAAGCATGCTGGACCACCAAAAACAAAATAAAAACTTAGAAACCGAAATGGAGGATAAAGTTTCAACAAATTGCAACATGTTTCGATCTAAATTTGTCACAAACACTAATACCAAGTCCAAATTTGCAGTAGTTCGTGGTCCTTCGAATCAAGTGAACAAAGACACTCAAGTGATTACAGTTGCAGGATCAAATTAAAAAATTTTCTCCAGAAACTGCTTAACTTGATTTGGAAAAATTTGCTTGCACCAAAATCCGATGATTTGAGGTCGGATTTGGTGACGGTTCATTAGCTATAACAATTAAGGATAAACTAGAAACATGAATGGGATCGACTTCGATTCAACTCGAATTTTTACTCCCAAATTGTCGTTGAACTCAATTGGATTCTTCGAAACTGAAACCAATTCACTTCTATTAGAGATTTGATTCCCAAAATAATGTTGAGAGAGAGAGAGAGAGAACCTCGCCGTGCGCCGGCGATCGTCGAAGAGTTCCGCCGCCGCCGCCGCCGCCGCCGCCGACGTGGAGATTAGGGCACGGAGCGCACCGCGGCCCCCGTAGTGGGTGGCGCTCGCATAATTTAGAAGTGCGGATGGTTTCGGATACAGGTTAACGGGTCTCAGTCGATAATAAAGAACCGACCCGAAACTCCGTCCCAGCAACGCCGGGCCCACAACCTATGGGCCTAATTTGGCCCAGTTGTGGTTTGATTTGGATTTGGGCCACCGAGGCGGGGCGGGTTAACCGTTATGCCTACTCCTTGTTTCAGCCCGGGAGGGGTTTTAAGGAGTTTGTGTACTTTTTTTTCATCACTTTCTGTATAGTATCTGTTTGGCCCCACTTTGCAGTAAAAATTGTTTGCACAACTGCACGCTGCAAGGCACAAATTGCGCAATTACATATCTGGGAATTACTTGCGAATTGCTACATCACTAAGGAGACATCTGGTTTGATGTAAGTAAACGGTGGAAGCAGCGAGACTGAAAAATAAATTAATCATCAAAATACTATTTTTTTATCTAAACTTCGTTACAAGGCTATTGGAGAAGTGCCTTAGTAAAATTTTATCACATTATATATATATATATATATATATATATATATATATATATATATATATATATATATATATATATATATCTTAAGATTTTTACTATTCAACTAACCACCTAGTAAACCTTATGGGACCACTATCATCTTAACCACATATTTTTTAATCTAAAGGCTAAAAACTTAATAGCACCGAAGAATTGGTGCTATCGATAGTATTCTAGCCTAATTTATATAGAGTCCGGCTAGAATACTATCGATAGCACCAAGCAATTGGTGCTATCAAGTTTTCTGCCGTTGGATGAAAAGATATGCGGTTGGAATTATAGTGGTCCCTTAAGATTTTTACTATTCAACCAACTACCTAGTAAACTCTATGGAACCACTATCATCTTAATCATATATTTTTTAATCCAAATGCTAAAAACTTGATAGCACCAATAAATTAGTGCTATCGATAGTATTCTAGCCTAATTATATATATATATATATATATATATATATATATATATATATATATATATATATATATATATATATAAAATAAAAAAAGGCTATTCTTAGAATCATCAACTAGGACACACAATTCCACGTGATCTCCATTCACTCTACATGATCTTCTCTATTATTCAATTTAGAAAAAAAAAAAAACAGAAAAAAAATTTTGTGTGCATATATTTTAGACATACACATATAATATTCATAAATCTTTCTTTTCCTAAAAAGTTCTATAAAATATTTTAGTTAATTTTCTTTTTTAACATGAAATTTGGATACTGGGAGAGTGTCGGCAGAATGGACCAAAATGAACAGCTGCATTGTGTACACATTGGAAGCAATCAAACCACCATATGTCTACTCTAAGCTTTAAACTTAAAATTTTGAATACGTACCAAGGATCAAATTCTTATCTGAGAATATACGGCTGGCATGCACAATTTTTTTTTTTTTTTTTTTATGTGCATGCATGGTAGTTAAATTTATCTAATTTAAGACGATGGGAGTGTTACTGTTCAGTAAAGTTGTATTTATACCAACATTTTACATTCATTAGACAAAGATGATTCTATCTGATTCACGAATGTGCATCATTTTTATATATATATATATATATATATATATATATATATATATATATATATATTTGGAGGCATTTCTTATATGAGATTATCAAATCAACTGTTTATGCTGGGTTGAGATTAAAACTTTTATACATAAGAAATTATCAAATCAACTGTTTATGCTGGGTTGAGATTAAAACTTTTATACATAATGGATAGATATATAGTTAGCCCATGCACTAGGGATAGAAATTAATTAAACTGGGATTGGATAGAGGGATATCGAAAATTCGAGATTCAACACTTACAACTGTTTACGTACGCGCAAATTAATGAAGGGGGCCTATTTTCCCGTAAATTGAACCAGTTCATGAATTGTTCACATGTAATTAAATAATTGTGAGTATGCACGAGTATATACAGTATCAATAACTAATTGTAAGAAAAAAAAAGGAAACAAATGAAAGGGTACGTACAAATGGAGAAATTAATTAACAAGTCATTAATTATGAGCATTTTATGGTTGCTTAGCTAAAAATTAACCCAACAAGCAATGTTTGATCCCTCTCTCTGATCTATTATATGCTTGCCTTAAGGACAATCAATGTCCCCCCAAGGACAACCAAGTCATGTGATCGTGCCCATGCTTGAGTACAAATTTGGCTCCACGTACGTACCTTTCTTTGCTTGCTTGCCAATTTAACCACTTCCCCATTCATTTGATTCCCCTTTCATTACTTCACTAGTAGTAGTAAATGCACAAAGCTCAGCAGCTGTACACAAGCATGCCTTCTAGATTGTTCCAAAAGTGAATCTTTACTTCCCCCTCTTGAAATTTCTAGATATATATATATACAGAGAGAATAGAGAGAGAGAGAGAGAGAGAGAAGCTGTGAGTTCTTTCTTTCATGCATTGTTTATTTTAAATAAATAGTGACTCGGGCGGGGGCAAAGCTAAGATTCTTGTATAAAGTTAGCACTTGGCAAGTAAATTTAGATATACGATGGCAAAAGAAATCATGTGCATAGTAAATATCAAATGAATCATGAATCATGTCATACATGTTTGATGTTTGTACGAGTATAATAGTCGGATTCTATATAGGATTATCAAGTCATTAGTACTTATAGATTTTTAGCCTTTAGATGAATAGATGTGTGGGTAGAATAATAGTGAAATTCTTGGGTTGAGTGATTGATTGGATAGAATAATATAAGAGATAAAATTAGTCAAATGAATAAATCTAACGGTAGAAAAATTATAAGCATCAATTATTTTGTACTTATTATAAAAAAAATAACAGTCGAAATATATATATATATATATATATATATATATATATATATATAAGCATCAATTATTTTGTACTTATTATAAAAAAAATAACAGTCGAAATATATATATATATATATATATATATATATATATATATATATATATATATATATATATATATATATATATATATATATATATATATATATATATATATATATATAGTCCAGCTACTATACTATTAATAGTATCAAATTATTAGTGCTATCAAGTTTTCTACCCTTAAATCAATTCCTTTGATCATTTTCACCCGCTAGATTTTTCTATTTTTCCAACCACTTATTAAACCCAAGGAGCCTAGCACCGACACAGTCTGCTGTTTTTTGGGCCTCCCTCCCGAACATTCATCCTGTACTTCGCTCAAATAGGGTTCATCCCTGTTTAATCAAAAAAAAAAAAAAAAAAAAAAACCCAAGGAGCCTACTATCATCTCAACCATATATTTTTTAATCCAAAGATTAAAAACTTAATAGCACAAATGACTTGATACTATTAATAATATTCCAGACTAGCTATATATATATATATATATATATAGTCCGACTACTGTGCTTGTACAAGTATCAAGCAATTGATGCTTGTAAGTTTTCTACCGTTAGATCTAACACTTTGATTAATTCTACTTCTTATATTATATTATTCACCAAACACCCACTAAACCCAATGGGCCCACCATCATCCTAACCATACATTCCTACATCTAAGAATAAAAAATTCACAAGCAAATATAACTTGATGTTTTTACAAATATAAAAACTCAATTTTATATATATATATATATATATATATATATATATATATATATATATATATATATATATATATATATATATATATATATATATATATATATATATATATATATATATATATATATATATATATACACACACAACATGGTGCTCATTTTTTTTCAACTACTTTGCAATCTTTTACCTTCTACAAAATATAAAATTATTATTATTGTGAACTCAACTATTCCAATCATTATATATAGCTTTTATATTTCAGAGTGTGATCTGTTCGAGCATTATTGTCATCACTCATCACCATCTTGGATGTACTCAGATTTATGTTTTGTGCCTTCAAAATTATTTAAATTTTACCCTTTCGAAAAAATCAAACCAGTATCAAATTTGATTTCAACTCATTCAAATATTAAATATAGAATATTAAAAACAATATTTTTTTTTGTTAATTTAAGTTTTTAAAAAATAATAATTTAATATAATATCAAAATTAAAAAATTTTGCATTCGAATCTCACCAAATATTAAAATTACAAACAACATCTATATATTCCACATTATTTTAACCCATCCAAATTCGATCACAAAACAAATTAATGCACACTAATCAACTAAATTAAGTCCAACACCAAGATTAATTATGGAGTCAATTATTTCGGATTTTTATTCGACGTGTACGGATCTCATTAACTCATAATTAATTAATTTGTGCAATTTACAGCTCTATTAATTAGGACCACTTTCACTAGTGACAGGTAATCCCCCTCTTATTAAAATGTTAAAATAGAAGAATTTGCTTAATATATTTATATCCATATAATTGATCGTATCTAATTTAGTCGGCTAAAATTTAATTTAATAAATAATATTTAAACTTTAAAGTATAAAATTGGTAACAAATAACTCAGCAGCGTATTATTCTAAATATCAATTTAATTATTAAACATTTGATTATGAATATTTTTAACATTATAGCACATGCATGCTCTTGATTTTAGCTTTAGTCATTCCAAGAAAGAAGTACCATCAAATCATAATCTAGATAAAATTTAAAGAAAATTAAGTTATATTCGGTGATTCCTATTAAAATCAACTAATAGCATCAAATATTTAATATTATTAAATTTTTTATTATTAAATTTATTATTTTAAATTTTTTTATTAGTTAGATCATACTATTTTATCAATCACTCACTAAATTTTAATAAATTACTATCATTTAAATCATTTTAATTATTTTAATCGTATATATTTTTTTTATGTAAAAATGAAAATTTTAATAGTAAAATGATAATTAAGTTCATTCCCGGATAATTATTATCATTAATTTTTTTTGATAATTTATATTGGTTATTTTTTTTCTGGGTTAAAAATATATTAATTTTTTTTGTTTCGTGACAACCGATTTAGAAGATTAATAAATTGAGTTGAATGAGATCGCAGTTCATAATAAATCTAACGACAAGCGATCTAGCAATAAATTTAACATTGATATAAATTGAGTCCTATCAAAATATGTAAATATTATGTCCGTATGTTTATAAGTAAATTAGTTGCCTTTTTTTTAGGTGAATGGTTAAATTATGATAGGCAGTTCATAATAATAGTTGCCTTGTTTTAGGTGAATGGTTAAATTATGATAGGCAGTTCATAATAAATCTAACAACAAGTGATCTAGCAATAAATTTAACATTGATATTATGTCCGTATGTTTATAAGTAAATTAGTTACGTTTTTTTAGGCGAATGGTTAAATTATGATAGGTAGACTCATAAATTAGTTGCGTTTTTTTAGGTTAACGGTTAAATTATGATAGGTAGACTCACGTGACTCTCGCACAGTACTCCTCTGTGCGGCTGTGCCTATATCATCTCCCCCACCGCCATCCAGAATCTTCTCACTCTGCAGTCTGTACGGAGAAGAGTAACCCCGGGAAAAAATAGAAAGAAAGAGAAGAAAAAAAAAAAATGGAGGGATCCTGCTCTTCGTCCCTTTCCGTTGCGGTGGCGCTGGCTCTCGCGGCGGTGTGGTTCTCTGCGGGGGAGATCACCGCCTCCGCCTCCGCCGTGGCCGTGGCCGTCGACCCTATGGCGCCCCACTTCCCAGCAGGTCATCCATTCTAGAACTATCATAATTCTAGCACACTTAACTCTCATAATCTCTTAGATCTTGCTATCATTCAAAATACTATAACCGGGTTAAGAGATTTAGTCCTATTATATTATTTATATATAGAATTAATCCAAATTTCGGGATGTCACAGATCCGGCCAAATCGGGCTCGGAGGCGGACGCGGAGTTCATACGGCGGTCGTGCAAGGTGACGCGGTATCCGGACGTGTGCGAGCGGTCGCTGGTTGGGTACGCAGGGTCGGTCCACCGCAGCCGGCGGCAGCTGGCCCGTCTGGCCCTCTCCCTGAGCCTGGACAGGGCCGGGTCCGCCGCCTCGTTCGTGTCCCGCCAGAAGGCCGGGCCGGGCGGGTCAGCCTCGCAGTCGCTGCGCAGGTCCCGGGACGCGGGCGCCGTGCGCGACTGCGCGGAGACGATGCGGGACAGCGTGGAGCGGCTGCGGCGCTCCGTCCAGGAGATGGCGCGCATGGGCCCGGCGCGGTCGGGGCGGTTCGCGTGGCGCCTGAGCAACGTGCAGACTTGGGTCAGCGCCGCCCTCACCGACCAGACCACCTGCCTCGACTCCCTCGCCCAGAACGGCTCCTCCTCCTCCTCCTCCTCCTCCGCCCTCCGCTCCTCCATCCGCACCCGCGTCCTCTCCGCCTCACAGCTCACCAGCAACGCCCTCGCCCTCATCAACCGCCTCTCCCCCCGCCCACCCCTCAATTAATTAAACCCCCCTCATCCCCTCTTTACAGAATAGTTTTGGTTTTTTCTCGTATATATACCAGTAAAATCATCATATCTATCTTTCTTTCTACGTTTGTATGCGTATAATTAATCTTGTGAATTACATGCATGCATGTAGTTTTGATGTAGTTGCGAGTGCATATATATGGTACGTGTGTAATTATCAGATTTGTGTTAATTTTGCAGAATATTAGTTAGGCGAGTGATTGATGTAACTCATGATTCCACTCCTTATTTGGCAAGAAAAATACTAGATATACACTCCAAATAAAATATATATTTTATATTCTATTTATTTTAGAATGAAATAAATTTTATTCGTTATATCAAAATAACGAGTGAATAAATATTCATTCTAGAATAGACTAAATATAAAATATACATTTCATTTGGAATGTACACGTAGTATAGCTCATTTGGGAAAGATGCATATATGGCATGACAATGATACCTCCACCTGCAAAACCCCTCATAACTAATCACCATGATTAACTCCTTTTTTTAAAAAAAAAATGGATAATTTTGACTAGTGAAGCAACTGGAGAGATAAGCTTCAAAGCCATGTCACATGTATTCCTTTTCCTTTTTAGCCATTCGCACTGCAACTTTATTTATTCGATTCCCATTAATAATAATAATAAATAGATAAATAGATAGTTCGCTCATATTTATATATGTATATACATCTAATCATCTCTTTATTAATATTTTTTTTAATTAGTTTATGGGTCATTGCTTACCATTCACAACAACAAACGCACCGGACTTTACGGCTTTATTTAAATATTATTTAATTATTTCTATTGCTAGGGAAACTAATGCATGGGACCTTTTGGTGCCTAACTTTTTTTGATATTTTCTCCCACTAACTTTATAACTCTCGCCTTAAATGGAGAGAAATTTAAATTCATGATATATATATATGAGCAATGCTACATGTACACCCCGAAAGGGTGTACATCATACACCTCCATCATTTTAATGGTGACGATACTTTTTACGGGTCACATCAAGTGACCCATCATCACACCCCCACCCTTAGATGGGTGGGGTGTATGATGTACACCCCGAAAGGGGTGTACACATAGCATTTTCGATATATATATATAGTTGGGCTGGAATGCTATTGATAGCACCAATCCAACTTTGCCACCTATTTTGTAGCCATTGAATCACATTGAGATCCGTGTAGGCTTTTTAATGAAAAAAAAAAAAAAGTAAAAAGAAAAAGTAAAAAGTAAATTTTTTTTTTTTTAATTAAAGGGTTTATACGAATCTCAATACAATCTAATGATTACAAAATGGGTGGCAAAGTTGGGTTGGTGCTATCAATAGCATTCCAGCCCAACTATATATATATATATATATATATATATGAGTGATGCTACATATACACCCCAAATTGAGTGTATATCATACACTCTACCTCATTCAAGGGTGATGACTTATTTACCGGTCACTTTGAAGTGACCAGTAAAATTTACCCTACTTACTCTTGGCTGGGTGAGGCGTAAGATGTACACCCCACTTGGGATGTACAAGTAGCATTAACCATACACCCCACCCCATCCAAGGGTAGTGACTTACTCACCGGACACTTCAAAGTAACCGGTGGAATTCACCCTACCCTTGGATGGATGAGGTGTAAGATGTACACTCCACTTAGGATGTACAAGTAGCATTAACCCCCTCTCTCTCTCTCTCTCTCTCTCTCTCTCTCTCTCTATATATATATATATATAGGAAAATGCTATGTGTACACCCTTTTCGGGGTGTACATCATACACCCCACCCATCTAAGGGTGGGGGTGTGATGATGGGTCACTTGATGTGACCCGTAAAAAATATCGGCACCATTAAAATGGTGGAGGTGTATGATGTACACCCCTTCGGGGTGTACATGTAGCATATATATATATATATATATATATATATATATATATATGTTTTATTATGACATTGAAAGTGCGTATATATTAAAAAATTACAAAATGCGAAGCTACCATTTTAATGCCTAATCAACCATCTATTGTTATAATGTTAAAATCTTAAATGAGTATTGATGTTGGATTAAGATGTCTCATAGTGGAGTGTGTAGTTTGAAGATATCACGCCCGAATTCGCACCGAGTTCAAAATCCGGCCCAACTGGCCCATTCACTCAAACCAAGCCCAACTAACATAACCTTGGGCCGGGCCGGGCCACGTTCAAAATTCTCTGGTTTTTTTTTTTTTTTTTTTACAAAATCTAAAATCACGTCAGGTCGAATGTTGCTAAAATTAACCAAGCCCGAACCAGATTGCATTATCTGTTGATTTGACGGTAACTTTTCGTTTAACAGAAGTTCAAATGATTTTTTTTTTCTTGTTTGATCGGAAGTTAATGACATTAAAATTATTTTATTTTATTGAAAATTTTTATACTAGTATGTAAAAAAACAAAAGAAGGTTACAATAATTTTTTATTTTTATTTTTTTCTCCTTTAATTCATGATTTCAGTGTCACAAAGAACAAAATCAATTACGGTGTTTTGCAAAAGTAGAATTTTTTTTCCAAATTCAATTTGTAGCAAAGCAATTAAGTAAGAAAAGAGGACATTTACGATTAAAAAAATAACTTATTCTCCTACCACATATGATGAAACAAACATGCATAAAGATTTTGTCATTTTATTTTATTTTTTTTTCTTACCCCTTTAAAATAGTTACACAAAAAACTTTTCACTATATAAGGTTTTGTTAATGTGTGTCTAAATTGAAACCTAGAGTAAACAAATCAATTGAGGGTAAAAACTTCAAATCCAAACGCACATCTCATCTATGTTCTTCATCTAGCCAAAACTCTACTCAGGTCAATGAAATGGACCCTTCCTTTCGGACTTTGGACTCGAGGCGAGCCTAGCTAGATTCGACCCGAATGCAAGAGAAGTGATGTTGAATTATCGAGTTGGGTTCGATCGCAACTCGCGACGGTCGGCGTGCCAATGGTCCTACTAGCTAGAGGCTAAGAAGG
The DNA here is from genome assembly GCA_029204045.2 of Tillandsia leiboldiana. Lineage (NCBI taxonomy): Eukaryota > Viridiplantae > Streptophyta > Magnoliopsida > Poales > Bromeliaceae > Tillandsia > Tillandsia leiboldiana. Next base: position 254,757 of record CM055062.1, read on the forward strand.
AGAGGTAAGTTATTAACAAAAATTTGTAAGCAACTGAGCTTGCTAATTATTTGACTTAAATTTGTAAAGAAATAGGGCAAAACATAAGGTTTTGGCCCTAGTGGATCTTGATATTGTAACTTTTTTTTTCCATATATTTTTTCGCTTTCTAATATTAACATAATAAATGGACTAGATTGTTTGAATGTGTGTGGGAGGAATCTGCTAAGAATATGGTATAAATATTTTTATTACTATTAATGTGCTGATATGTATTGCATAAGTTAAGAGTAATTTAATAAAAAATATTTCTAATTTTATTTATTTATTTATTTATTTTCTTATAGATTATTAATATATTGATATAAATAAAATAAAAATTGCTGATTGATTTATGTACGTAAGCAGTGTAAATATTTATTAAGGTTAATTGCATACGGCTCCCTATAAACATATCGAATAGCAAATATATCCCTACAAACTTTAATTTTTCATATTTATGCTTTCAAAAATCCAACCATTTTTATATATATTCCTACCGTCTATCTCTGTTAGAAAAATTTAGTTAACCATAGGTTCAATATTTAATTTTGATTAGTTAGTGAGATAAATTTACCTTTTCAGATATTTTTGAATTATTTTAACAGTTGAGACTTTTGGAGAGACATTTTTGAAAATGTAAAACTGTCATTTCATATATAGTCTGTTAAAAAATAAACAATGAACTAACGGTAATAAATCAGAGATATATATATGAATAATTTAGGACTTTTGAAGGGATAAATATAAAAAGTTGAGTTTTGTAGGGATATATCTGCTACTCGATATGTTAACGGAAAGCCGTATGCAATTAACCTAATTTATTAACACCCTAACAAAATAGTGGTGAATTATTTTTCAACTTATAATTACTTTTTTTTTTTAACACATAATAATTACTTGGCTAATGATTCCAAAAAAGACATTTTAGATTCGGTCAATCAACATGATATATAATTGGATTAGCACCAATCAAAGATTCATTCGATCAAACTACGAATCTGATAACGTGATGTCAACCGTCCATCTTGTCATCTACAGCTAGCGATGATTGCACCAATCACATCGCCAGCACCCAGTTTACTTATATTCTCTTAATTAATGATAATTAATTCATAATTTATTTATGAAGCTAAAGACGAAGGGTAAAAGACAAATAGCTTTGGCCAAAGAGAAAATTTTAATTTGAAAACAACCAAAAAAAAACGTCTCTTTCCCAAAGTTTTTGACCAGTAATCCACATCAATTTCAACAAAGGAATAAAAAAAAAAAAGAAAAAAACATGGCAAGGGATAATATATATATTTAGGGTCATCTCTCAATTAACTTGTATTTTAAAATCAATTTAGTTAGTTAATGGAGAAATAGAAATCATTTAAAGCTTTTGAAATTTAAAGGACAAACTGAAATAAATTTTTGAGAGCTATGGTTTAAAATTTAAAATTTAATTTTAATACTTTTTTTAAAAAAAATTGCTGTTTGGAAGGCTAAATGGCTATTTAGAAAAGTCACGATTAGGCAGATAGTTTCGTGCAAAAGCTCCAATCGTACTAAACAAAGTGAATACAATAATAAATCGTGTGAATAGATTCCAAGGTACATCAATGTTGTCCGATGTAGACCTTATTCGATCGTATGTTCTATATAAAATGAATCTATTTCTCTAAATCCTAACTTGTTATCTAAATTCAATAACAAAGAAGGATATGTATATATATATATATATATATATATATATATATATATATATATATATATATATATTGCCTTTTGGCAAAAATTATGAAGTATTTTGATTTTGATTTTAATTTTTCTTATGCAGAGCACTTGGTTTACTAGAAAATTGAACTTGTTTTATTGCATATGTAAAGATGATGCTGCACCTTCAATTAGATGACATAAGTAATATAACAACAACAAGAAGAGAAGCAAGAACAACAAAAATGACACATACATCACTCCAAAAATTATGCCAAATGTCTTTTTATTGGTGGACTGTAGACATATAAGTGTCTTGTTTTCTTTATCTAGCTTTGACAATTTGAGCAGGCTAAAATACATACAAAAAATAAAATTGAAAGGTAATTTAGCATATCATATCATTATGGCATAAAATTCTACCTTTCAAAAAGAAAAAAACAATTGGATAAAGCCATGTACTCAACCTATTAGACTTTTCCACTGCAAATTCTGCTTCAAAAGTCATTCAATATGATTCCTTTGTGTGTGTGTGGTGTGTGAATCTTTAGATTCTCTTTCTAGCTATGGTTCTTACTTGCATAATGACAAAGTATATAAGCTCATAGTTCTGTACTCCCACATCCAAGATGAATCTACCGGTATAGCTTGTTCCACTACAACTAGAATAAGCTGGAATTACTGTTTTCATTTTTCCCAACCACCCTCTTATTTTTTCCTTTAATACTCTCTCACGTTTACCGAGGCACCATCTTTCACTTCATTATTACATAATAAAGTTGAGGGCAAAAAGGTAATTTACTCTAACTAATATTCTTTATTCATCTTATTCCTCATTATCATACCAAACACAAAATCTCTTATCCCTGAAACCATTTCAAACGCTTTTTTACACTAATTCCGTAATTTATACTTATCCTTAGATTAGCTAATTCTGTCTTAACCCGTTACCAAACGAGTCCTTATGGTTTTGCATAATGATGCTTCAGAATTGGCCACAACATAGAAAACTTTTGTAATTGAGAAAAAGTATACGTTGGATCAGCGACGCTCATTATTAATTTTAAAAATTTGAGTTATTAAAAATATATAAATAATTGACTTAGGCATGTTTGGTTCAAAATAAAAATCTGAATGGATCGGAATGAAAAACTGAACAATGAATCTCTATTTAAAATAAAAATAGAGATTCAAAATAGAAATCAAAATCAAAATATAAAATTATATCTAATATTCAAATATCAAACTTATATTAAAATTAAAACTAAAATTTAAAAGTTAATAAATATTAAATTTAAATTTAAATTTAAATTTATATGTATATTTAAATTAAAATAATAATATTTTATTAAAAGTTAATAATTATTAAAAATAATATCATTGTAAAATCATATATTCTAATAAGGATGAGAGTTTTTTTTTTAAAAAAATAAAAATAAAAATAAGAAAAACACATCGTGAATCGTGAATTCAAACCAAACAGATCCGCGTTCCTGCCTCTCGGTGCGTTTGTTATATAACTAACTTCCCCCCGAGTCCCAGAAACGAAGAACAGTTGATAGAAGAAAAACTAAAACCATCTCTTCTTCTCCATTCCATTCCATATCATTCCATTCCATACGAATACAAATTAATTAATTAATTAATTAATTAATTAATGGAGCGGGAAGAGGAGAACAGTAGTAGTAGTAGTAGGAGGAGGAGGAGGAGGGGGAGGAGGAGGCCGTCGTGGCTGCGGCACAACTCGCCGCTGTTCCAGGTGATCGTGATAGGGCTGGTGTGCTTCTGCTGCCCGGGGATGTTCAACGCGCTGTCGGGGATGGGCGGCGGGGGACAGGTCGACCGCCGCGCAGCCAACAACGCCAACACGGCCCTCTACGCCGCCTTCTCCGTCAGCGGCATCGTCGGCGGGGCAGTCTACAACCTGCTGGGGCCGCGGCTGACGCTCCTCGCCGGCTGCTCCACCTACTCCCTCTACGCCGGCTCCTTCCTCTACTACAACCACCACCCCGGCACCCAGCTCTTCACCGTCATCTCCGGCGGCGTCCTCGGCGCCGGCGCCGGACTGCTCTGGTCGGCGCAGGGCGCGGTCGTGACATCGTCCCCGCCGGCGCACCTGAAGGCCTCCTACTTCGCGCTCTTCTGGGCCATCTTCAACACGGGCGGCGTCCTCGGCGGGCTCCTACCATTCCTCATCAACTACAGCCGTCCCGCGCCCTCCCTCGGCGACGCCACCTACGTCGCCTTCATCGCCTTCATGGCCTGCGGCGCCCTCCTCTCGCTCGCCGTCCTCCCGCCGTCCAGCGTAGTCCGGGACGACGGGTCCCGCCCCTCGTCGGACGGGTACTACCCGGACGTCAGGGACGAGATGGGGCGCGTGCTGAGGCTCTTCGCCGACCGGAAGATGCTGCTCCTCGTCCCCGCAGCGTGGGCCAGTAACTTCTTCTACACGTACCAGTTCAACCACGTGAACGCCGACCTCTTCGACCTGCGCACGAGGGGCCTCAACAACGTCTTCTACTGGGCCGCGCAGATGCTCGGCTCCGCGGCCGTGGGCTACCTGCTCGACTTCAGCTTCCCGGGGCGGCGGCGCCTGCGCGGGTTCGTGGGGATCGCGGTGGTCGCCGCGCTCGGCACGGGCATCTGGGGCGGGGGAATCGCCAACCAGCTCAAATTCGGCGACGCCGGGGTTCCCCTCGCCAGCCCCATCGATTTCAAGCAGGGGAGGAGGTTCGGCGGGCCCTTCGTCCTCTACTTCTCCTACGGATTGCTCGACGCCATGTTCCAGAGCCTCTGCTATTGGGTCATCGGCGCCCTCGCTGACGACTCCCAAACCCTCAGCAGGTGTATTACAATCTACATATTCTCAATTTCTCTTCTTCTTCTTCCACCTGATTCTCATTGCCCAAAAAGTTAAAAAAAAAAAAAAAAAAAAAAAAAAAAAAGTTAATTTTCACTTTGTGCTGCTGAAAAGGCCTCCTTGTTTTGGATACAAGAAAAATAGAATCACTTGGATTCGAAGAAGAATAAGCGCTTGTGTACTCGAATGGCAGGTACAGCGGATTCTACAAGGGGGTGCAGAGCGCGGGGGCTGCGGTCGCGTGGCAAATCGACACCCGAAAAGTTTCGGCTATGTCGCAGTTGATCGTGAATTGGTCACTCACTACAATAAGCTACCCCTTGTTGGCTTTACTGGTAGCATTGGCTGTGAAGGATGAAAGCTCACCTCAGGATGCAGAGAAGATCACTCCCAATCCTCCTTCGGCTACTGCTACTGCTGCTGCTGCTGCTGCTGCTCCTGCTCCTCCTCCTCCTTCTATCTCTGTCGATGGCGGCAGCGAGCAAGATAATGACAACGGGGAAGTAAAGAGGGCTCTTTGAAATGAAATACCGACTTAACAGATTAACCGCCTTCCCTTCCCTTCGATCGTTCTTGTTATTGTGTGAATTACAGTGGTAATGTTCTTCTTGGCTTATGATCGGTACAGGAGAATGGTAAAGTTTTCGCCCAGTGCTAGCGGTTTATTGTGTAGTGTAGTAGCTTCGTCACTTCATTTTGTCCAAGTTTTCGACTATATTTATCAAAGGAATTGGGTTGTCGCGTCTTTCAGTTTGAGCTTGGTTTCTGCTAGCATAGCAGAAAAGACTCCGACTAGTTTGGTTTAGTTTGGTTTGGTTTAATTAATCAAATCTCACTTGTTGAATTGTTAATCAGTCATTGCAGTACTAATCTCTTGCTGCAGCATTTGTTCAGTGACAAGTAAAGGCAATGCTTTTGAACTAGATCAAGTCCCTCCTCTGAAGTACTCTTTAGTCGAACAATTTGAGGGAATTTTTTTGGAAAGGAACCTGAATTGGGTAGCCTTTGCCATGTTCTTAGTGATCACTCCTCAGTAGGTGCATAGCTGATTGAGTGCTTCAACATAAAACTAACAGCTATTCAGAAGACAAGAATTAGAGAGCAAGAAATATTCTACTGAGTGAATGCTGAAGTGAGAAAACACTACTGAGTGAAATATTCTACTAATGGTGAGTTCTTCTGGACCCTATTTGGATGTATGAAATTTTGTATACTCAAGCAGCAAGCAATAAATGATAGATGAAAAGTAGGATTGGAAAACTTTCAAATTATGTTTACAGAATAAGTTAAATCACTTTATAGGTGGAATGCAACACCTAACAAGTGACCAGAGGCACACTCCTTATTCAAGGAACTTATCTTTCCTATACCCATATATCTCTCAAGAATTAGTTCCCTTTGCTGATAACTGGAACTTGAAGGAAGTTTATGCTGCACTTTTCTGATGCTGATTACTGACATTGCATGACACCATCAACTGTGTGTGTGTGTGTGATATTTGGTTTGTGGGTGTTAGAAATTTAAGGCATTTCTAGTAAGAGAGAAGGTTCAGATTATCAATTCATGCTCTACAGTAAAAGGCCTTTAAACTGCTCAGACTGAGTGACATGAATCCCCTGCATTGTGGTACTTAAAACTTACTTAATCACTTGTCCAACACTACTGAGCTGAAAGGAGTTTGTACAAAAGGATACAAAGATAAGCTTCTCTGTTTTTTTGGTTTAACCAGACTAAATTTCAAATCATTCTGATTGGGGAACACATGCAATTTGTGATGCAATACCATATATGGATCCAAATAACTATATTCTTCTTCGTACGACTGACACCAACAAAAGATCCCACTAAATGCTCCCAAGTTCTTTACAATAAAAGCTCAGATGTTCTACAACATAATTGGAGTTACAATTATTGCATGGAGAGATTGAGGGAAGGAAAAGAGGAATAAATAGTGAGGGTTGGTTGAGTTATTGCAATGAGGTAACAGCTAATACCTCTGTATAACCTAAGCTGCCATTACAGATTTTTTTTCTTTAAAAAAGAAAAGATAAAAAAAAAGAAGAAAAATAGAAGAAAAACTGTGATTTGTCACTTCATTCATGGCTTCTTGGAGCATTATTCTGGGGTTCTGCAGAATGGTGAGGCCAAGTCAAGGTCTGCAACGAAAATAGAAAATATATAGAGAGTTAAGAGGAAATATGAGACATAAATGTCAGCAGTAATCAGTTGAAATTCTCACCAAATTCACTCTTTTAAAAAAGATCATATCTCGAAGATCATATCTCTAACTAGGCATCTATTCTAGCTATCGCAAATGATCAAATAGCAACTTGAAAAATCAAAAGAATAAAGCTCTGATTTGATTAAATAAGCGAGAGAGAACTTTATACAACCTTAAGGAGCCAAAGAGTTGGCGAACCTTCTCAAAGATTTCGTCGGCAGTTCCTGTTGCATTAATCTGCATGCAATATGTAATATATATTAAGCATTTTGTTCTCAAACAAATAAGAAATTGAGTGCGCACTTGTGAAAAATCGGATGCAGCAGGTTCAATTTGGTAAAAAGATTAAAAATTCAACAGAGAGTATTGTAGTGAGAGAGACAGAATGCACTTAAATTCTTAGATCAAACAGATATCCATTTTTGCAACAAGAAAAGTAGTCACCCAGAAATGAGTAATCTCGCTAAGGTAAAACTTGCATGTCGTGCTTAGACGAATCAAGGAGTGCGTAACTCAAGAAAAAATAGTAATTCAAGGTTTAACAACAATAATCCCAATAACACTGAAAGACCTCGAGAAAAATAAGTAGCAGATCAGGTCCAACAGAACTATGACCAAAACAATGGTTAAAGTGTAAATATTTCTTTGTGATTCTTGTAATGTCAAACTTGAATCAAAGTTTTGTTCTAAGATGAATAAAGTTTCGTTCTAAGAAATAAAACAAAATACAAGTTTTTTCTACACAGATTATACTAGGTTATTAAAACTAGCTTTTGTATTCTTGCACAGAAGGGTGAAAAGGCTTATTGAAGAATTAATCAAAGAACTGTAATACTCGACAAAGCCACAAATTGTATTGAAAGAAAAAAGAAAAAATATCTAAATTACCTTGTAAACTTTACCCTTGGCAGAGTAATAATTGATAACAGGAAGATTTAACATCTCAAACACTTTGAGGCGTTTCTTTATTGTCTCGATATTATCATCAATTCGACCCTGCATGAGTTAGACAGATGCTTCAACAATTTCTAACTGTATACAAGAATGCATATGAGCATCATAAATTAGGTTCCGTTTTGGAGAACAATCTAATATTAACCTGATTACGGCCCAGCACACGTTTAACCATCTCCTCCTCCGGACAATCGAAAAAAAGCACAAGGTTTGGTTCTACTCCAATCTGCATTTCAGATGAAGCATACTAAAGCAAATATACTTTTATTATGTAGAGAAGACAAATTGAGATTCTATAAGAACACAATAGGGGTAGTGTTGGAATTAGGGCACTAAATCATCATAGTAAAATAAGAATTAAAGAAAATCATAGCAATGTACTGGAACATTAATTTGGGATGTCTCAGCTAAAACATTATCTAAGTGATATGTCAGCACTGACAGATAAGCTAAAGCAATTTTCTAGTGAAGGGAGCCATAACCAATGAAGGCTCATTCATGAATAGCGACTTCCAATAACAAACTCAAATCTAGGATAGTTAGGAGACTGACATTTAAGTAAGAAGGCAGATCAGAAAACCTGGAACTTCAAAAGGTAAAGACTAATGAAGTTGAACTAGTAATATATGGGTTCTAGAAACAGTTATGACCCCTGAACGAACTTTCATTGCTTCAATTTTCAACTCAAACTAAGGATTCCTAATTTTTGTTAATATTACCTTTCGCAGTCAAGTTGATCTTTAAATCGACAGCAGTATTAAATAACAGAATCAAAGCTACAATTATCCCTTTAAAATTTCCAGTAGAAGTACAAATAAAGTTGGATTCGGAATGGGTTCTCTAATCAGAAAGATCTCATGAGCCAACTGCTCTTAAAATTAAACTGAAAAACTCACAACCGTTTCGAAAGCAATTCGGTTTTCCTCACACCGGGGAAATCCATCAATCAGAAATCTGTCTGTAGAGCTTGATTTAATTGCTTCCTTGATCAAGTTCACAGTTATCTCTGATGGAACAATCTTTCCTTCCTTAATTATGCCACGAATCAATTCCCTGAAAAAGCACCATTACAACAGCTACTTGAAGAAATCTTGAATACTCACTGATTGAGGTAATTGAACAGATGGTGGTAATGTGAAGTTCTTGCCAAAATTTACCCCTTTTTACTATCACAGGACATTTCTTCCCTCAAAAGCTCACCAGCACTAAAATGAGCAAATCCAAATGCTGAAGCAATTCTTGCACATTGGGTCCCTTTTCCGCTCCCAGGACCACCTTAGGAAGAAATTTGAATTAAGAAGTTGCGCAAGAAATAGAAGGTTTAGACAATCGTGCCTTGTTATAAGTCTACCTTTTGAAAGCTCAACACTAAAATACAACAAATAGTATTTTCATTTCAAATTATGATGCCCAAGTTGAAAAGACATGCTACCTCCAGTGAGGTAAGTTAATGGAAGTGCCTATTGAAATTTTGATAAGAGGGGTGTTTCTCCTGAAAATATTGACGATAGTACGAAACAAATGGAGGGGGAAAAAAAGGCACTTGGTGTAGATCTTAAATTATATGCAAAAAATCACTATAAAATGTGCAATTTTGTCAAGGAGAAGATGAAACCTTACCCAAGACAAAAGTTATGAATGGCCTTCCTGAAGCAGTAATATCATCTTTCACCTACAACAGAAAGAATGGAGACACATACTATTCAATAAATTAATCTTATTCACTTGTTGCCATAAAAATGATATATTAAAACACTGAATTGTTTTCCTTAAATCAAAATAGAATAAAATGTAACAAGTAAAGATAAAACCACATCTTTCACATATCATCACCACAAAATAGAGAAAATTTGAGTTCTGTTACATGTTTACACACTTACAGCATCTGTCGTGAAGAACTTCGCTAACTTCAGACCTTCTGGAATCTGCTCAGCAGAAAAGGTAGAGATTTAAACACACATTCTTTTTCTCCACATCATCAAAACTCACAAACCACTACCATTACAGCCTAAGCAACTACACCATTAGCTTAAACCACCCAGTAATGTGATTAGGGTTTCCATAATGAACATGATCGGCATTCGAGAAGCTCTATGGGGACTCAAACAGAACAGAACACATGGCGAGCATAATTAATTCCAATTTACCATGGAATTACAAAACCACAGGAACACAAGCGATAGGTAACACAATCGAAAACTAACGATGAAATATGAGAAAATATGATCAAAAAATAATCAGAGAAAAAGCAGAAAAAGAAAAGACAAAGGAGAAGAAGAAGAAGAAGAAGAACCCTATTATGGCGTTTGCTCGAAGAAATCGCGGGAGAGAGAAACCCTAATCGCCTCCACATCGCAACGCGAGGAGGAGGAGGAGGATTGGAGGAAGAAGAAGGATCGAGAAACTATATTCAATACAAAAACACCTTTTAAAAAATCCTATGAATATATATACGAGCATATATATATATATATATATATATATATATATATATATATATATATAGAGTTGGGCTGGAATGCTATTGATAGCACCAGCCCAACTTTGCCACCCATTTTATACCCTTTGGATTGCGTTGAGATTTGTAAAAGCTATTTAATTTTTACTTTTTCTTTTTTCTTTTTTTCATTAAATAGCTTTCACAAATCTCAACGCAATCCAAAGAGTATAAAATGGGTGGCAAAGTTGGGCTGGTGCTATCAATAGCATTCCAGCCCAACTATATATATATATATATATATATATATATATATATATATATATATATATATATATAAATATATATATATAATCGTTTTTTTATTTTCGTTCAATTTTATAATTTTCTTTTATTTCTTTTCGTGCTTCCTAGTTGGAACACGTGTCGCCTATACGTGTGCTTTTAACATCGTGTCTAAAAAATAGGTATAGGGCTTATCTACTTTTTTTTTTTTTATTATTATTATTATTTATCGTGAATGATTCGATCATTACATATAGTAACCGAGGCCGGAATCAGCATATTTGTGTTTTACTCTCCGTAACTCTTCCTCAGCCAGGCTTGGGCAGAGTAGCAGAGCAAGCACAAGTATTATTAGTAGCATAGCAAAAATGCGTTCCTCGTCATTAATATGTTTGCTCGCGGTAATTGTGGCCTATCGGGAGAATCGATGACTGCATCAAAGATGCACTGCTAGTACATCATCTGGTGGCATCACTTCGAACTTCGAAGTAATTAGTAAAATTTATTTTATTCTAAAATAAATATAATATAAAATATACATCTAAAATTAGATATACACTAAGCATTTATCTTATAAAATATATATATATATATATATATATATATATATACATATCAATGGTCTTTGCAGAATCTTGATACTGCGATTTAAAAGTTTACAAAGATTCATTCATTTTATTTAAGTGTAACTATTCATTAAAAAATTATAGATACCGAAATAGCTAAAGAAGCAATCATACAATGAAAAATTAAATAATTTATATTACAAGTGAAATTATTATCAGCAAGAGAACAATAAAAATCCAAACAATGGAAAAAACAGAGTACCAACATCTGATGTACAAAGTAGGTGCACAGTTGCATGAGAATACAGTGGGACAAATCATAAGAGTTTCTTTCTCAGCTGAGTTTTGAGCCGTGGATTTTATCATTTTTCTCACTTGAGAATCACATGAATTTGACAATTATAAATGTGTGATCTTATGATGATGGTAATGATACAAGCATAACATTCTAGCTGAATCTATTCTTCTATACAAAACTACAGTTTTGAATCCTCCCTGATTCCTTGCAATCAACCCCCCTCAAAATTGGCCTATCAAAAACAGCCCCCTCCCCACCCACAGCTTTTTTCAATTCGACAAAAAGAGAAGGATGGATTGCTCTTCTTTTTTTTTTCTTTTTTTCTTTTTTTTCTTTTTTTCTTGCCAATAAATTGAGAGTACAATTTAAACATCATCGTCGGATTCCAGAACCAAAGATGACAGATCGGCGGGAGACTGCGTCAGCTGGAGTAACTCCGCAATACGAAGGGCCATGACGGATTTGTACACCGCCAGGTCGGCGTTCGCCATGAGGGTTTGAGCTCTCCAGCGGAGTTGAATGGCCGTCTCCACCGCTTTGTTCGCCGCACTGTCGGCTTCTTGGATCCTCTGCAAAGCCTCCTCTTTCTCCGCCTCTGCGGCAAATGCGAGAAAAATCAAGTGACCGTGTACATAGCTTGTTTCGATGGTTAAGAAAAGAGAAGAAATTAAGGTCGCGGTTGTCTATTGATTTTGAGTTCGAAAATTCATAGCTTGTTGATCAAGATGCATGGAGACCTCATCAACTACAGTCCATATTTTAGAGAATCCCCAGTTCAACCAACAGTATAAACTTAAACCATAACATAAGGTGGTGTTCGCAAATAGATAGAGCAGAAGAATCTGTTGGCTTACAGTTGAAGGGGCCTCCAAACATTAGCTAGCCAAAGAAGATCATCTCTCTGCCATAAATGTCAAAAGAACTTGAGGAGAAAATAAAAGTGGAGAAAAAATAATTCCAAGGGTGAGCTAAGAAACCTCTAAAGTGGGCACAATTCTTTGTTAAATGACTGTTAGTTCATACTGCAAGACAAACAAAAAAATAGAAAAAGTAAAAAAAAAAAAAAAAAAAAAAAAAAACTATTCTTCATTTTGTTTGTCACCATGTCTAATCTTCACATTTGCAAATGCAGGCCACCAGGATACACTGTCGCAGCATCGACTAGCTTGAGCTTCTACACAGTGCTATTTGATAAGAGCTATTTATACGCGCTAATAGCTTTTTCATATAAAAATGTCCCTGCTAATTAATAACTGAAGATAAGCAGAATCATCGAACCGGAATTCCTGTATTGGGTGACTAGAAGGTAGCTTTCGCTTCCGGAAGCAGCAAAAAGTCCAAATATTTTGTTTATCAAAAACACGGCTGCCGCTTTTAAAAAGCAGAGAATTTGCTTCAAAAACTAGACCACATAGTATAGATACTTAAACACATTCTACAATGAAAGACAACAAGATAAAATCTCTTGGAGAAGTGAAATTTATAAAAACTAAAAATCCTATGAGTAATCAAGTGCAATGTAAATAATAGTGGAGAAGAAAAAGATTACCCTCAAGAAATGTTTCAGACTTCCCTCGACCTGACAAAAGTGTCTCAGATTTCCCTCTTCCAGTTTGACTTCGTTGTCTCTTTAAAGATCTCTTTTTTCTAAGAAATGATTTTCGTATCAACTGTGCTCTTCTCATCGGCTGACCCTGCTAGCGAGAAAAAACTTGCTTGCTCATGAAATATCATTGATGCATTTATAATATCCAAAGTAGGTTGACATAATTTTTTCAAATCTGAAAGCAACAAAACAACAGGTATGGCTTCATAGTCAAACGCCAAATTTAGGTAGAACATGAATAATAAATGTTATTTATATTGTTGTTCAAAGTTCAAAATAAAACATCCAAAGCAAAATGAGGTATGCAAGAGCCACATCAAGGTGCAGAAAAGCAGAAATCCATGAACAATATAAGGACTAATGAACTAACTAAAGTTATTGTCAAAAGGCCTGACAAGGCACCAGCTGTCCTGTGGCTAGATATTTTTCTATCTGGATCTCTCAAGTGTTGCCTGTAGAGGCAGCTAACATGGTGACCTTTGTTTTAGAACCATATACACTGTAATTAGTTGAAATAAAGCAAACATGAAACGATTCCGAGAAAAAAGACATAGAATAAACTGTTGTTAGTAAAATCTTATCTTCTTCTAAATTATCCTAACTAATGGGTGGTACTTGTGGGGAGTAGTCTTTTGTTCAGGGTTACAGTTGGCACCCAAAAGCAACCATCACTTGGCATCCAAAGACACTTAAGCACCAGCGGCTCCCTTTATTTCATTATTCATTGGCTACTTCCTTTCCTTTCTTCCTGCTCTCACTTTTCCAATTTCATTTGCACTTCATGATAATTTGTTTATAAACAAACCCCACTTTATTTTTATCTGACTATAACTCTTTTAACTGACTACTATATGTTTATGCATCAAATTAGTTGTTACTTTGCATTAGAAAGGTAGTATGCTACACAGATTCACAAAAGAGAAAAACACAACATCCTGCGAGAACACAAATTTTTCAGCATAATTAACTATATTGCAGGATTTTATGCTGGCAAACTCACCGAATGTCTATTTCCAGAAAGAAATAGCTGAATTATTAAGTACGCATTTAAGACTGATAACAAGGGAAGTTACATAGCCTGAACGAGCACTACAAAAATTTTGAAGAGCAGAAACCGAAACATAACCATTACCTGAAAAACCCTGAGCAAAGCTACGCGTTTTGCGCCCCTCTTCTTTATCCAATAGTCATACAGCGCAACTATAATCTCCCTGCTCAGTACTTCCACACAGCGCCCTGACACCCTTTCAAAATCAGGATCCTCATCGGGATTATTATAAGCATCCTTTTCAAAGAAAGATATAATCCTCTCAAAGTCCTCTCTGGAAATAGCATCAAAGCTGCCATCCATAGCATCAGAACAGTTGGAATTCAGTTCGTCGAGCCATCTCTCATCTCCTGAGTCCATATCATAGATAGCACTTTCCTGAGCTAGGGCCCGCCCAACCTCATCATTGATCACCTTAATGTATTCATCTGGGCGCACAAAAGGGACAACAAGGCCATTTATTTGATCAGAAATCGATTGAACGCCTGGTATTGGAATTGCTTTCCCAGAACTATCCTGAGAGTTGCGAACCCGACATTCTGTATGTAGCTCTTTAAACAAAAGCCAGTCCCACTTTTCCAAAAACTCGAGCCTCCACCCGTCCTCCACTGTCCACATATAGGCATGAGTGAAACGATTGACAGCACAGGGCCTCAAATCATTTGGCTTGTAGAAGATCTTTGTATCATCTTGCACCTTCACAGCTAGAAACCACTCATTATTATCCGATGCTTCTAACATAACCTCCGCCCCTTCTTCCCTAAAACACCTGTCTGAATGAACAGCCAAAATGTTTGCCTTGCAACGGACCGAATCGATGTTCTGCTTCACCTCCGCCAGAGCTAATTTCTCCTTCATTCGCTCTACAGGACTATTTACAGCAGATCTCTTTTGTTTCCCATGAGACCCGATTGGCGTCAAACCGCCATTCTCATCTAAATTGCTGAAGAAGTCACTGAGTGAAGAATCGAGTGCTTTCACATTAATAGGCTCTAGCAAAGAAGATGTTTTAGCTTCTGAAGGGCTCGCAACAGTGTTCTTCCTCGAGGGGAGATGACGACTCCGTGAATGTCTTAAAGAACTTCTCTTCTTTTGATGTTTCTGAAGCCTCGGACCATGTAAGGTGCATCCATTTTCTGTTGACTGTGGGAGAACTTCCTCGATGGATAACCGTTCATCTTTTTCCAGAGTAGGAATTGGAGAAACAGGAAGATTATCCCCTGCAGGACCTGCCTCGACATGATTTTGAGAGTCATTTTCTTCGATCTCAATGTCCAGAGACACGTTTGCGGTCGAACCCATTAAGTACCTCCTAAGAACAGCAGGTAGATACAGCGCCCCAAGAAGTCGAGCAACATGCAAGCTTGTAAAGTAGGACGGAAGAGCGGAGAAATTAACCCACAACATAGGAATGAACTTGCGTGCACCGTAAATGTTGCACAACCCACAAGAAGCGGTAGTAACTCCCCACATTACATCCTAGACACAAGAGGAAAAGAACATGGAACACGCAATTGAACAACCAAACATATAAGCAATGAAAGAAAAAGGAAGAAAGAGTGAGAATTAGAGCTTACGCTGTTCTTCCTGCACCTAACTGGCAAGAAATGAACCCCATGAAGAGCAAAAACGCCGGCCACCGAACCCCCCAACAAAAATGCACATAATTCCCGAATCCTCACCCTAGATATCCTCATCCATTGCAATATTGATACAAGAAGACGCGAGGACCGCCGCAAACTACTAGACTCGGACTCTACTAGCACGGTGAGTAGAATTGGACAGTCCAAATGCGTCGCGACATCGTGCTCCGGAATCCCAACATTCACGGCCAAATTTCTAGAACGGCATGGTATCCTAAGCTCAGCCAAAGGCGCCACCTTGGGCCTCTTCTTGCGCTGCTGTTTCCGCGTAAATACGATCCCATACTTCTTATCCTCATTTAAATCCACATCCCCTGTCGACGAAGGCGAAGAAACCGTGCCGCCACTGTCCGACGGTCTCGGCCGCTTCCGCCGCCCGTAAACGATCGGAAACGACCCCGCCGTCAAAGAATCTGCAGTGGAAGGCTCGTGGCGGAAGGTACCGGGCGTGTGCGCAGCGGGGTCTTTCGCATCAGTCTCCCGTGAGACATGGGAAACGCCAAGAGTGCCCTTCCTCTCGCCGTCCCTGGACCATCGGTGATCGGTGCCACCGCCGAGACGACGCAGCCACTCGTCCCCGCCCCGCGTCGTCTTCTCGACGGGCTTCGACAAGGCGAGGCGCTTCCCGGAGCGAAGCACCGTCGCGGCCGCGGCCTCCTCTTCGGCGTCTACGACGTTCGAGGGGAGAGAGGAGGTGTTCTTGGACTTGGGGACGAAGATCTTGGTGGACCGCCGAGTCCCCACCGTAGGCATAGCCACAGGCGAGGCCGTGGGCGGCGGCGCCCGCAGGGGGAAAACCCTGGACCCAATCTCTGCCGCCCCCGCCGTCGACGCCGCCGCCGCCGCTCCGCCGCCGAGATCCCGCACGATCCTCCGCCGCTTCTCAGATCTCGCATGCCTCCTCATCCCGCCCCATCGGCACCATCGATATGCCTCCTCCTCCTCCTCTCACCAACCCTAACCTCTTCGGTTCGTCCAAAAAAAAAATCCCCAAATTTCTCAAAAAAATTCCGCAAAAAATACCGAGAAAAGAATCGATCTTGTACTAATCCATACCTCAATTCCTCACTCGATTCGATGAGGGAGACGATGTTCGGAGAGAGAGAGAGAGAGAGAGAGAGAGAGAGAGAGAGAGAGAGAGAGAGAGAGTGTGTGTGTGTGGCGGCACCAACGATATCTAGGGTTTCTGTTTCAACGAAGTGGTGGAAAACGAAAAAGAGGGGAAGGAGAAGAGGAAAGGTCACACCGACTCGATTCGACCGTTGGATTTGAACTGGACGGTAGGAATTTAATGGGCCGGTAGAGGGCGCGGCACGTTCGATCGGCCCACAACGGGTGGGGGTTTAAACGGTCCCGTCCCGTGGGGTTATTTAATTGGCCGTTATATTTCCTGGACCCGGTCCACCACATCAGCCTAGAACCCTCCTTATTTGGCTCCAATGGCACACTAACAAACATAGCAATCTTTTTAATTCTATATAATTTTATATATTTTTTAAAAAATATTATTATTTATTATAATTAATTAGCTTATTTTAAAAAAAAATTAGAAGCAAAAAAATAGTTTTTTTAAAAAAAATTATTGTTGTTATCAAGTAAAAGAATTATAGAAAATCATTATTATTAGTTTATTACTATTTTCATAACTGATTTAAAATTACAATTCAATTAGCTTAAATATTTAATTTAAATCAATACATAGAAAATCATTCTTATTTTATTCTTAATGATATCCATTTTTTTTTTTTTTGAGCAAAGAATCTTTAATTCGGCTAAAAAAAAAAAAAAAAAATGGTCCACCGTGGACACGGTCCAGGTATTAGATTCTGAATTGTTTGGCCTGCGAGAGGGAGAACGGGGTGGAGGCCGTTGCGTGAAATGACGAAAATGTCCCTGTCACGGGGGCCGAGGCAACAGCACGAAGAGAGGGACGGATACGTTAATTTAGCCGCAGGGTACGAATAGCAAACAGCGATTCCACTGTTCTCGTTGCTTCCAGAGAGCGCCACGTGTCGCGTGGAAGAGTTGGGAGGGATCAATTTACTTAATTTAAAGAGCAATGCTACATGTACACCCCGAAGGGGTGTACATCATACACCTCCACCATTTTAATGGTGCCGATATTTTTTACGGGTCACATCGAGTGACCCATCATCACACCCCCACCCTTAGATGGGTGGGGTGTATGATGTACACCCCGAAAGGGGTGTACACATAGCATTTTCCTAATTTAAATTATCAAACAAATATTACTTTTTATAAAAATTTAAAATTACTTTTTTATTTTACCAAAATATATGGGCCCATTGTGGGCCGGGAGTATGTGGCCCTAAGAGCCATTACAAGCCCAAAACCTAAAAAGAAAAAATTCTAAAATAGAGAGAAATAAAAAACCTTTAATAATTTGTTTAACTAAATCTCTTTTATTCTCTCTCAAGCAGAAGTGCAATACAATGTAGCTGTTCTGTCAATAATAATATATGCTCGATCAGTACCGGAGTATGTAGTACATGAATATCTCAAGCACAAACAATGAGAAGCTGATATGAAAATAGCATACTATACAGTGATGTATTTCACAATAGCTGACCGTGCGTTCTCCATGAAAGCTGCAGCTTCTTTCTGTAAAATAAGCCGCATAAGTTTAAATCTTTGAATAAGTTATCCCTTCTTTAAAACAGTGACTGAAATTTATTTGCATAAATGAAAGAGGAATAGTAGCACTACCTGATTGTTATTCAGTGCACTTGCTATATTTTCATCCAGAAGAGCCAATATCGGTCGGCTCAGCTCGTTTCGCTCTACCATCTCTAGCAACTGCTTAAGTTCAGAGTTTCATAAGTTGAGCTTCTTTTAGAAGCTAATTTGATGAACATGGTGTTTAATAATTTGCCGATCTTACTGTTGCTTTTCGATCTTTAGATTGTAATATCATCATGAGTCTTTCTTTAACCGACACGAGGTCTTCTTGCATCTTGTCATATGCTTCTGCAGCGGAGTTGGAGAGAAAAAGACCAAGAAGAACATTGCTTAATGCAGGAGAGGGGACAGAGCAAATAAATCTCTATTCTGAAATGTTGCTTGCAATTTAACCGAACCTGTTCCCTCCAGCAGAACCTTCTGCATAGCTTCAAGCTCAATTAATCTTTCATCCATGTCCTATAAAAAATCTAAAATCAGTTCCATGTTCGCCAAATTAATCTATTTCGTAGCCAAAAGAAATATATAATCAGTGCCAAACTTAACCTTAGTTCTGTTCAATGCAAAACGTAGCTGCCCGACTTCACGCTGCAGGTGATCGAAGAACTCTTTATTTAACCTGCATAAATGAGAACAAGTTACAATAAAATTACGGTAGATTGAGAACGATCTTAAGCTAGCGGACTTTAGTATTGACACCAATTTCATAAAGCTTGCAGTTTTACTTACAATCTGAGGATAAAAGCATGTTCAGATTAAAATAAAACGACAATTCCTAATACAAAAGGTCAACAGCAAAGTTAAACTCTGTAAGACCTTATTTTTCGCTCATTTAGCTCTGGTGTGAGACGCTTGCATCTAAACAACTGGTAATATTTGTGACACCCCAACTTCCCAGGGGATCACCCATCCTAGAACTACTCTAGCTCTAGCACGCTTAACTCTCATAACCTCTTGGATATTGCTACCATGCAAAATGCTATAGCCGGGTTAAGAGTTTTAGTCCTATTATATCATTTATATATAGGACTATTTCAAATTCCGGAGGTGTCACATTCCTCCCCTCTTTAAGCCCTGACGTCCACGTCAGACTCAAGCACACTCACTAGTACCAGGCGATGTGAGACTCGTCTTGCTAGCCTTAGCCGATCTTGTAGGGAGCTGCACTCCACCTACAACGGTCATTAGCCGAGGAGCCACACTCTACCCGCTATATAACCCTGGTTCAGCCGAGACTCATCTCACATTTCCGGCTGGTGATTGGCTCTGATACCAATTGTGACGCCCCAACTTCCCAGAGGATCACCCATCCTAGAACTACTCTAGCTCTAGCACGCTTAACTCTCATAACCTCTTGGATATTGCTAGCATCCAAAATGCTATAGTCGGGTTAAGAGTTTTAGTCCTATTATATCATTTATATATAGGATTATTTCAAATTCCGGGGGTGTCACAATATTAATTGATAGTAAGTACAAGGCATGCATTTTAATCTCTGTACTCATTAAGGCATGAAAGACCAGAGCAAGCAGATGTGAAATGCTCATTGCTGATACTAACATTCTACAGACAAAGGGGAATCTGTGAGTTCAGTTTCAGTATTTTCTCGCACTTTCGCCAACGAAAACACAGAAGTTGTCACTTACACTAGAACTCCACTACTGCCCCTTCATTTGCACCAATATAAACATGCTCTAAGGTTTCTTGGTCTCTATGTCCGAAAACCGTCGCTCCAGTTTATCTAAAACTTATGAACTACATTCCGAAATTTTTGCTTCTGTGTTGGAAAAAAGTTGATACATCTGATACCAAACCACGTTTGATGATGGAAAGATTTAATCTCTCTTTCATTTTGATTTACCATTCGATACGATCCCCGATCCCTTCAGCATCAATGTTGCCAACTAGTAATTCAAAATCTCCAACTCATGGATGAATTGGAAAAATTCCTAGTCAATTAATCTTCCTCAAAATCAAATGAAATTACTCTTATGATTGCTGATGAAGCAGCTAGAATTGGGCCGATTGGAGTAAAAAATCAAACTTGAAATCATTGTAGCCATACTAATTTGTACATCTGTTATGCAAGAAAATCCTAGTTCAGGATAAAAACTGGGGGATTATTACCTTGGCCGCAACCGGGCGATCTCGATCTCAATCTCGCGAGCCTCCGTGTCCAACAAGTACTCCACCAGCCCCTCCTCCGTCTCCGGCACCACGCGCGCCTATCCTAACCACAACACCAAAATCCCAGAATCATAACCACGCCGCCCCCCCCCGCCCCCCCCCCCCCCCCCACCCCGCAAAACACCCAAAACACCCACAAGGTGTTCGACGAAATGCCTAAAAGAGAGAGCTAGAGAGAGAGATGAGCGAGACCTCGCGGCTCTCGCGGCGACGCAGCCGCTCCTCGCGCGCGTGGCGCTGGATCTCCTCGCGCACGTCGGCGTCCCTCTCGAGCCGCCGCTTGATCTCGAGGCGCGCGATGTGGCCCGCGCGCGGCGGCCCCAGGATCCCCTCCGGGTCCTAGAAACAAGAAGAAGAAGAAGAAGAAGAAGAAGAAGAAGAGGAGGTCGTCGTGAATCGAAAATGGCGATGCTGAGGCTAAGACGAAGAGGAGGAGGAGGAGGAGGAGGAACTCGTGCTCACCCATCCCACGCATGAGATCTTCGTTCGTGGTAGCTTTTGGGGAATGGAGTGGAGAGCAATGGAGGAGAAGCTCAGAGCGGCCATTAATGCGCGTGGGAGTGAGCGCGTTATCCGCAATCGATGGATACCATGTTTTGATTTTCCAGAAGAGACATTTGTCAATATTACTCTGTGAATCAGGTCCGCCACGTCATCCTCGTAAACCACTCAAGAGGTGTTTGGTTCAAGTAAAATCGTAAATAATAATTTTTGATAAAAAAATTATTATACATTTTATAATGGTTGATTTGTAGAATATATATATATATATATATATATTTGGGCTGGAATGCTATTGATAGCACCAGCCCAACTTTGCCATCCATTTTATACCCTTTGGATTGCGTTGAGATTTGTGAAAGCTATTTAATGAAAAAAAGAAAAAAGAAAAAGTAAAAAGAAAAAGTAAAAATTAAATAGCTTTCACAGATCTCAACGCAATCCAAAGGATATAAAATGGGTGGCAAAGTTGGGCTGGTGCTATCAATAGCATTCCAGCCCAACTCTATATATATATATATATATATTTATATATATAGTTTTCATTGATATTTTTTTGATTGAAAGAAAAATATATATATTTATTTGATTCAGAAAAAAATAATAAATAATTTTTTTAAAAAAAACTTGAGTTTTCGTTTTTCGTTGATTTTCGACGAAAAATAAAAACATACTATATTTTTTAAATTCATAAAAATAAATTTTTGACTTCTCTCAAAAAAAAAAAAAATTAAATAAATAAATTTTTGAAAAAAAAAAAATTACGTTACTATGGACAGGACTTGTAATGTAATTTGTTTAATTTCTTGCAACACACTTATGTTTAATTTTCTTATAATTAGAGCTTGTAATGTAATTTGTAATTAGTTGCGATAATCTTCAACAAAAAAATTAGTAATTAGGCACATTATTATGTTACGTATTTGAAAAATATATGTTGTCATTTGAAATTCCTAATCGCGTTTGGACAAGACTAAAGAAAGGTTTCGCCAAATAACTACTACGAGTGAGGAATCACGGTAACTAGCTAAACAGGACTAGTCTATGACACTTCAATAGTCCCACATCGGATGGAGATGTAATTGTGTTTGAATTTATAAGAAATATTAGTAATAATAACTGTATTTAAATATTTTAGGCTGCGATGTGGGCCTAACGAGTTATTATTGCTAATGAGTTGGGTTGTTACATTTGGTATTAGAGCCAATAACTAACCGGAAGTGTGTGATGAGTCTCGGCTGAGTTTTGGTCTAGATAACAGGGCTAGTGAGACAAGTCTTATATCGTCTGGGGCTGTGCGTGTGTTTGGTACATTTGGTATCAGAGCTAATAACTAACCGGAAGTGTGTGATAAGTCTCGGCTAAGTTTGGATTTAGATAACAGGGCTAGCAAGACAAGTCTTATATCGTCTGGGGCTGTGCGCGTGTTTGGGCTGACGAAGACCTCAGGCTTGCTAATGGGTTGGGTTGTTACATTTCTTATCAGAGCCAATAACCAGCCGGAAGTATGTGATGAGTCTTATCGTCTGGTAATCGGGGGGAGTCTGTGACGCCTTCAATAGTCCCACATTGGATGTGTATGGAATTGCGGATGTGTATGGAATTGTGATTGGGTTTATAAGAGATATGGACACCGGTAATAATAACCGGGGTTAAACATTTTGGGTCATAGTTTTTGCCTAATAAGTTATTATTACTAGCGGGTCGGGTCGGGTTGGGTCGTTACATTTGGTATCAGAGCCAATCACCAGTTGAAAAAATGTGACTAGTCTTAGCTGAGTCTGAATCTATATGATAGGGCTAGCGAGACAAGTCTAACATCGCCTGGTGATCTTGGGCTATGTGTGGGTTTGGGCTATGTGTGGGTTTGGGCTGACGAGGACGTTAGGCCTAAACGGGGGGAGTCTATGACACCCTAATAGTCATGAAATTGTGAATGGGTTTATAAGAGACATGGTGATTAGGTTTATTAGAGACATGGACACTAGTAATAATGACTGAGCTTAAGTATTTTAGGTTGTGGTTTTGGCTCAACGAGTTATTATTACTAGCGGGTCGGAACGTTACATCTGGTATCCAATCACCAGCTGAAAAACATGTGAAGAGTCTTGGCTGAGTATGAATGTAGATGGTAGGGCTAGCGAGATAAGTCTCACG
The DNA here is from genome assembly GCA_029204045.2 of Tillandsia leiboldiana. NCBI lineage: Eukaryota > Viridiplantae > Streptophyta > Magnoliopsida > Poales > Bromeliaceae > Tillandsia > Tillandsia leiboldiana. The sequence goes on from CM055062.1 coordinate 277,936, forward strand.
GGGTCGTTACATTTAGTATCAGAGGCAATCACCACCTGAAAATGTGTGACGAGTTTTGGCTGAGCCTGAATCTAGATGGTAGGACTAGCGAGATAAGTCTCACATCGTCTGGTGATCTTAGGCTATGTATGGGTTTGGGCTGATGAGGATGTCAGGTTTAAACGGGGGAGTCTGTGACACCCCAATAGATGAAAATGGAGTTGTGATTGGGTATATAAAACAACTGAGTTTAATCATTTTGGCCTGTAGTTTGGACCCAACGAGTTATTATTACTAGGACCGGATTATTTGGACCCAACGAGTTATTATTACTAATAGACCGTATTGTTTCGTACTAACAAATTGATTTTCTTCTAGAATAAATAAGTGTCTAAAAAAATATTTAGTTTAAATAATATGCTTTTCCATTATATATAGTGTAATTTTTTTACGATCACAAATGAAGTTTAAGTTGACTGCATCGAATGCTATGGACACGTAGTCTGATCATCAAATTATCACCATGAATCTGGATAATAATTTTTTTTTGGAGAATTTGCGTTCTTGCTGAGGTAATAGAAATAATGAGTTCATCCTTTTTTCTTTTTTTTTCACGTCCAACATACATAGAACACATTCTAAGTAATGAACCAAAAATTCTACCTTTCTTAATAGCATTCTCCGTATTTACGACTATTTCGACCTTAAGTACAATACCAATTTTTTTTTTTTTAATGTATTTGACATTTTGATGTTAAGCATATGTACTAATTTAATTTTAAATTTAAAAATTATAGAAGGTAAGTTAATTGCGGACAACTAATGATGCAATCATCAATACAGGTGAAAGAAGAATAGGGTGAATTTAAATAAATAAAAAAAAGGAAAAATAAAAGGGATTGGATAAGCCAGCTGAACCCCTTGGAAGCTCCTAGAAGAAACTCGGCCCAATTCTAGATAGGGACACAACTAAGTGGGCCAAGATATTACAAAAAGGTGCGTTGATATGATTAGTAAAAAATATTTTTTTTTTTTTTTTGCATGGCTCATAAATAAATAAATAAATAAATAAATAAATAAATATATATATATATATATATATATATATATATATATATATATATATATATATATATATATATATATATATATTCTGATTACTATATTTTTTTTTTATTCATAAGTTTTCAGTTTTTAGATAAAAAAAATATAAGATTAGAATTATAGTGGTCCTTTATTATTTATACTATTTCACCAACAACCTAGTAAATTCTTGGAGGACCACTATCATTCTAACCGCACATTTCTTTATCTAAGGGCGAAAATGTTATGAGTGTAAAAGAATTTATATTCATAAGAGTATAGTAGCCATACTCACTCTCTCTCTCTCTCTCTCTCTCTCTCTATATATATATATAAAAGCAGTGTTGGTTATTTATTTATAAGGTAAAAATAAATTTAATTTTTTGTTTCGTAATAATAAGTTCAAAAGATTAATAAGTTGAATTGGATTATCCTAATAAGTTGAGGTAGGTGATCCTAATAAGTTGAGTGAGGTTGCAATCCATAATAGACCTAACGGCAAGAAACCAAATAATAAACCTAATATCTAAATTGAGTTCGGTTGAGATCTATAAACGATGTGTCTATATACTTTAATAAGTGAATTCATTGTCTATTTTTAATTGCTCGAGATTTTGAATTTAGATGAATTGGTTGTCTATTTTTAACTCGAGTTTTTGATATTAACCGTTAGCGTCAACGATTCGATAAGTGGTATCAGAATCAGTGGCAAGGATTCAATTAATGATTAGCGTCAACGATTCGACAAATGATATTAAAATCAGTGACACGGTTCAATTCTCACACGGTACGGAGAAAAATTGTTGGATATTTATTTATGAGTTATGAGTGGGATTGCGGTCGGACCGGTTTAAGTAAATTGACTGGGTATTTCTAACATCCAACGATTCTACAAGGAGACCCTCAACTATAACATATTTGGACACAGTTCATTCAATTTTTGAGTTTTTGGGATTATTTTGTTTTTACTTTTAATCTTTTAAGTTACCCTAGCTCGCTAAGTAATATATTTTTTTGGTTAAATTAGAAATTATTTAAAAAAGAAAAATTAAAGTTGAGGAGTGAACTGCAAAATTGTCTATAGTTGAGGGACTATCCATACATTTTCACCAAAATTATTATCATAATAATATAAAAAGCAGTGAATAAAACCACGGGCGACGAAAAAGCTAAAGCCCTTGCCCCAAACCCTTTCGTCTTCTACACCCCTCTCTCCTCCGATCTCCTCTCTCTCTCTCCTCCGATCTCCTCTCTCTCTCTCTAGGATTCCTCCATGGATGCGGTGAAGGTGAAGGAGCTTCGGCAATTTGTGGAGCTGTGCAAGAAGAACCCTGCCATCCTCAGTGACCCCTCCATCTCCTTCTTCCGCGAATACCTCGAGAGGTAAAGCCATAGAAATCTCTCCTTTAGTTGATCCCCTATATTTTTCTTGTGTTAATCGATCCCTTTGATCCCCTTTTCTAACCGGTTTGGTGGGTTTTTCTCCAGCATGGGTGCGAAGCTTCCTCCCGCCGCATACCATTCAGGGGGGATCCCCACGGCGCATGATTCGGTAATGTTTATCCCATTGTTCTTAAATCTTATGATTTAGTTTTGGGTTTTGCTTAGTTCGCCTTTACAGTTGGTTTGCGTATTCGTGGGTTAGATCGGGGTTGAGGCGAATGTTGGGGTTAATTTGATAGATCTCGAACTATTTGAGTGGAGATTATTATGAGAAATACACCAAAAGAGAGGTTTTGATAGAGGACTCGTTGGGATCATGCTTGGTTTCGGTGTTTGAGAGCATGTTGGAACTTTGGAAGTAGGGACAATAAATTTTTGCACTAAAAATTTGATTTTGAAGTATTATAACTCAGTCGGTGGTTTTCTTAATGTACATTGAGCATGATTGGTTGCCTTTCGAGTTCGGGCGCAGCAATTTTTAATTCAAAATTTGATTTGATGCGTCGACAACAACAATTTGGGTATTTTTTTGGTGTGAAGTTACGGTGATTTCTTTGATAATCTGTGTTCGCAACAAATGAATTTTGTGATGGATGAAGAAAGTTCAGATGTTAAGTTAATGAAGAGAACAAAATTGGATAGTGATGGGTAAACAGATGAAAAATATAAAAAGGCTTCATCGGCCCAACAGAGCTTCTAAGAAGTGCTTTTTGAGTAGATTTGTTTGAGTACTAATATTTTTCTTTTTGGTCTCCCTGACAATTTTCTGCTGCAATAGAAGTAGAAACTTCAAATTGATGCTTCTGCTTACGGGGGCTAGAGGTTCTTGTCAGTTTAACACTGGTTGGGAAAATAATTAATTGACATAGTTGTTCTTTTTCTCCTCTAAAAGTTTTTGTTCATAAGTTTTTTTTTGTTGGTTTCCATTCGGTTAGTGGGGAGTTGTTGTGCTATCTTTGATGTATGTGCTTCCAAGATTATTAAAAATATCAGCTGTTCTTGTATGAGCATTTTCTCCTCATTTTGATCATTTGGTGTGAACAAAATATCCTGACGTAAGCTTTGTTGAATGGTTCTAACTTTGCAGAAAAATCGCGCGGCAGATGAAATGGATGAGGATCTTGATGACGATGATGCTGCCGATGTGAAGGGTGCTACTCCAGTTCACGATGATCTTGATGATGAAATTACTGAATCAGATATTGAGCTTGAAGGAGACACTGTAGAACCTGACAATGATCCTTCCCAAAAGGTGATATTAAGATGGATATTATGATCAATGCTCCATGATTAGAAATTGAAATATTCACATACGTACCTTTATAAAGTTATCTATTTACAATATATGCGCATCCGTTCAAAATCCAAATCTCCATTTTCAAACTTTTAAATACTTTTTTGTAATGCAAAACTGAGCCAACACATGTCAGGTAGATTCGTAATTTTGCACGGAACTGCATATCAAGAGCGATATGTGAAATGAGATTTTATTGTGGGTATATATGTAGATAGGTGACTTTTTTTGTATATTTTGTTGTTAACATTGTTTGTTTGTTTTTTGCAGATGGGAGATCCATCTGTTGAGGTGACTGAAGAGAACCGTGACGCATCTCAAGAGGCAAAGGCGAAAGCTATGGAAGCAATTTCTGAAGGTATATTACTTTCTATATGTAGGTTTTTGTAGTTGGACTATCGTATGAAGTCCAGAAGATATTTGAATTATTTGGTGTTGGCTAATTCTCAGGAAACTTTGATGAGGCCATCGAGCATCTTACCCAGGCTATATTGCTAAATTCAACATCAGCCATTATGTATGGCACAAGAGGTAAATGGCGGTTGCCTAAATACTACTGATTTGAACACTCTTATTCCTCATTTTCATGCTCATCCCACTTAGCAATTTTATGTCACATCCAGCATCTGTTTATATTAAGATGAAGAAACCAAATGCTGCTATTCGTGATGCAAATGCAGCTTTAGAGGTATTTGCTTTGTCTCACTTTTATATCACCATCGTTCATTATTTTTCAAACATTTATATCTCTATTCTATATTCTATAATCTCGTATCTCTCTTTTGCCTCTCAGATTAACCCTGACTCAGCGAAAGGCTATAAATCTCGAGGAATTGCTTTTGCTATGCTTGGAAAGTGGGAGGAAGCTGCCAAGGATTTGCATTTAGCATCAAAGTTGGATTACGATGATGAGATAGGTTCTTTTCTCAAAAAGGTAAATTATTTTCTTCTTTTTTGTCTCATGATTCCTTCCCTAACACCCCCCACCCCACACCTCTCCACCTTTTTTTTTTCTTTTTGTCTCTGAAGAATCATGAGTTTATTGTGTTTCTTTGGGCTGTTGGAAACTTCGAATCCCTATGGCTACGTACAGGTAGAACCGAATGCGCACAAAATTGAAGAACACCGCAGGAAGTATGATCGGCTGAGGAAAGAAAGAGAAGAGAAGAAATTAGAGCGTGAGAGGCAGCACCGCAAAGCTGAGGCTCAGGTAGTTGGTCTTCTTTAAGGATATCTGCTGTGGGGGTTTTCATGAAAATATCCGACCTATCTTGTGATGTCACTGTCCATCTTTTGCGCTTTTTGGAGACATTGGGCAGGAATGTCTTCTTATGAACCACAATGCCCTAACTAGCACTGCAGCGACATAAACTAAAAAAAACAAGAAATTATGTGAGGGCATTTTGGTCCATGAAATAATTTTGAGCTAAAGTTGCAAATAAGGAAAAGGTGGGATGGATTAGCAAATTCAAAAAATAGGTCAATTGTCTTGCAAAATGGCTTCTGGCATGTTTTCTTATTGCAATTATTGTGTTTTACAGGCTGCTTATGAGAAGGCCAAAAAGAAAGAGCAGCAGTCGTCAAGTCGGCCATCTGGCGGTATGCCAGGTGGATTCCCAGGAGGAATGCCAGGCGGATTCCCAGGTGGAATGCCAGGTGGATTCACGGGTGCTATGCCTGGTGCTGCTCCCGGGAACATAGATATGAGCAAAATTTTGAATGTAAGTTTATATTTTTTTTGCATCGACTAATTTCTTACCATTTCGTTTTGTTGTTACGAATCTATATCCTACATGTTTAATGTAATTAACTAGTCATTCCTTTACTTGCGAAACAGGATCCTGAATTAATGGCGGCGTTTAGTGATCCAGAGATCATGGCTGCTCTGCAAGATGGTATGCTTGTTTAATGGATTTTCTTTTGTTGCTTATTATATGTTCTCCTGTGCTCGTAGATTACTTGGTCGAACCACTCAGGTGGCAGGGTGTTCTATAGACAAAACTGCCCAGTAGATTATTTAATTCTAATAATTTTTCAAATGGTTTAAAATAGTTGTTTCGAAGCAAGTTTTCTACATTGCATGCGCAAACTTGCATTGTGTAACAGCTCAACTTCAACTCTTAATAAATGGAAAGGCGCAATACGCAATATGCAGTATTCTGGGCACTTTCGAGCACTCTGAACCTACACCAATGGTATCTGTTGTGTAGACTTTTTCTTCTTCACATTCTCCTCTATTCGAATAGATTTCAAATCTAATGTGCTCACTGTGAACAAGATTTATTCGAGTTTCCTTCTCATATCGCATTTAGCCAACTCGAGTGGACTCTGTTGGATAAGATTTTTCCCATCTTGTCGAAACAAACTGTGTATTAACCGTTAAAATTTTTTGAGCCGGAGCACAACCAGGTTAAGCTTACATGACCATTCCTGGGTCAATCCTTTGAAATTGACCCTTAAAAAAAAACGACTCTTAGATAGCCTGGTTGTTAGAAAAGGATTAGTTTTAATTAGTTGGTTCTGATGCTAGCATGTACTTTATGTGATCTGCTTAAGTTTATAGTGTACATTTCTGCGTACCTGAATGATCTCCACTGGAATGGTGTTTGAATGAGTGTTTCAGATGATATAGGCATTGAAGATCCCAATTTTATACTATATGATGATGTGTGGCCGTAGAAAAAACCATAATTTATTATATTTAATTAATTAACGAATGTTGCGTCACTAATCTGAAGCTTTTATCGGCTCTTTTGTTCTCATGGTGCAGTGATGAATAACCCCGCGAGCTTTGCTAAACACCAAGAAAATCCGAAGGTCGCCCCTGTTATAGCAAAGATGATGGGAAAATTCGGCGCGCCCAAGTGATCAGCACCAACTAATATCTGTGTTAATGACCTGTTTGAAGTATTTATTCCGTTTTATTCTCGATCAGCTGTAAATTGGATTTGGAGTAGAGAACCTGTTTCTTTCCCCTCCCCCCCCTTTTTTTTTTTTTTTTTTTTTTTTTGTCTTGTGGACTCGAGTTGCAACCAGCGCATGTGTCATGCAGGTTAAAGTTATCATGCCAAATAAAGTAAGGAGATTATCAATTTGATTTCTACTACAAGTATATGGTGCTTATTGGTTGATGTAACACTTTATTATATCTGGGGCAGTAGTAGCAGTTTCTTCCTGTGTTGTGATGAATTCATCTTTAATTTAGAGAATAAATAAGTTTTCTTGTATACAAATATAAGTTATTAAATGATAGTAGTTTTAGATTAATAATATCAACCAATTAAATATTGTTTTTATATAAACCTACTTAAATATTCAATTAATAATATTTTTATTTGTGAGGAAAACAATCACGTGAACTTATCCAACTAAATAAATTGAATAAAATGATATGTTTTTGGACTCAGGTTGTTGACAGTGCGACTCTTGTTTTTGTCTTCTTCTTTCTCTACTTTCATTGTTTCTGATTACTTACAAAATTTTAGCCATATCTTTTGACTAGTAAAATAAAATATGTAATTTTGATAGGATCAAAAGGTGAATTTGAATTATATAGAGGAAAAATAAAATAGATTATTGATTCAGAAAAAATTAAACTCATAAGTATCTTCTTTTGAATAATTCAGCATATTCCACGTTAATAGGGGTACAACTATATTCCTGCTTTACTAGTACTAGTATGATATTTTATGGGCATTTCTAATAATATCTATTTCTTTTTTGGCATTTGTAATTTCAAGAGTTTTAGTTCCAAATCAGTGATATTATATTATATTATATAATATAAAATAATTGTTAAACATTTTACTCAAAATAAAAAGTTTTATATAATTTGCTTATAAATATTCAATTTAGAATAAATAAAATCATCCAGAAAAAAATTTAAATAAATATAAAAAATTATAAACTATCCTGTGTGGGATGATAAAATAATAATTTTATGGATTATTTCTAACACAGGTGGCAAAACAAAATATAATAATTAAGATTTATAATGCTTGTTATGTCCGAAATAACTGAAACTGATTAGTTCAACTCATAATCGAATTTTTGAAATCTGCGTCGGTTTGAATTAGTTACGTATTTATAATAATTTAAATTTTTAAAATTAATAATTAATAATAATGATTTGACACTAAATTTGCAGAATAATTATTTTATACTAAATTTATTAAAAAGATCTTTCTCTTTTGAATATATACACTTTCAAAAGAATAAAGTTTATATACTTTCAAAACTATAAGTTTAATTATATTTATAAATTTTTTTATTATTAAATTTATATTAAAATTTATGGAAAATGCTATGTGTACACCCGTAAGGGGTGTACATCTCACACCCCCACCCATCTAAGGGTGGGGGTGTGATGATGGATCACTTGATGTGACCCGTAAAAAATATCGCCACCATTAAAATGGTGAAGATGTATGATGTACACCACTTCGGGGTGTACACGTAGCATTGCTCAAAATTTATACTATTATAAAACCAGTTAAAGATAAAAAAAAATAAAATAAATAATACAAATCTCAATATAAATTTAATAATAAAAATTTATAAATATATTTAGAATTGTAATTTTATAAAGTATAGTAGCTCTTCTCTCTCTCTCTCTCTCTCTATATATATATATATATATATATATATATATATATATATATATATATATATATATATATATACATAAAAAAAAATAATCAAGTTATCAGTTTCCGATTCAGGCTGTTGAGTGTACCGACGAGAAGTAGCTGCGTCGCAGAGACAAAAAGCAGTCACCACTACGCTTCTGCTTCCTCCTCTTCCTCCTCCTCTCTCTCTCTCTCTCTCTCTCTCTCTCTCTCTCTCTCTCTCTCTCTCTCTCTCTCTCTCTCTCTCCCTCTTTATATATATCTCTCTCTACATCTACCTCGTCGTCTTCGTGGTTGGATTTGGGTTAGGGAGGAGAGAGAGAGAGAGAGAGGGGGGGGGGGGAGAGAGGGGGAAGGGGCACGATGAGCCAGGGGACGAAGTGGATCCACCATGTGACGAAGCTGAGCGTGGCGAATGTGTCGGCGGCGCTGGTGGAGAAGGGGCAGAGCCGCGTCATCGACGCCTCCCTCACCCTCATCCGCGAGCGCGCCAAGCTCAAGGTATTGATTGCACTTTGATCCTTGTCGATCCGTACGTGTTAATTTCGTCGTCGTTTGTTCGTTCGAGCCTCCTCTGCTGTTCATCACTGATATTGTAGTTCTTGTTTGTTATAGTAGTCGGGTAGATTTACTATGCTTTGTGTTACAATTCTCGTTTTGTTTGATCTCGTAGTCGTGTTGTTTTGTTGTGTTTTGAGTCTCTTTTCCGATTCATCGGGACAATAATTCGTCGGGCGTAGGGAACTGCAAAATTATGTTTCTCGATCTTTTGGATATGTTGAGTTGAGGGAGAATGCTAGAATTGGGAAGCAGCGGATTTATGTTGGGGATTGGGAAACTCCTTAAATTTCTAAAAGGTGCTAGGCACTTGTTGAAGTATACTAGTTTTTGTGGTTAATGTAATTCGCGAGGCGGGGACCCATTTAGGAGATCACTCCTACTTCTGCTTCCCCTTATCAATAGATTATCAACATAATTGTCTCTGCCTTCGTTTCTGTTAGCAACGAGCGCACAAAATAACAAAATCAATTGGCGATCACGACAGAAAAGTAAAACCAAAATTGCACGACAGAGAATTAACACACAGATTTACGTGGAAAAACTCTTTGCAGAAAAAAAATCACGGACGAAAGAGGAGAGGTTTCACTATGTAGAAAAGAGGAAATACAAGAGTTCTACTTCGTACAACGTACGATCGCTCAATCTCACTCTAGGGCAAATAAAAGAGAAATTAGGGTTTTTTCTTAGCGGATCGGATCCACCACTGACATCCACAAAATTTCTCGTCGCACCGCGAAGCCGTCGGCGAACCTGAATCATAATATCGAAGCGATTCTGATTTTGAGTCACATCTAATAGTTTCTCTAATATAAACAACCCTGGTTTTGAATCAAATCTTATTTGTTATCTTTATTTTGAAAAATTATCGACTGAAGTTCTTCGAGCTTCTCCAGGGGTTAACGTTTTGCAAATTCTGCTTTGTTCAAACAGGAGCTGCATATGGTTTAACTCCATGTTTATTATATTCACTTTAACATTTTTCTACCCTTTTACCAGGGAGAGCTGCTCCGGGCTTTGGGTGGTGTTAAAGCTTCAGCATCGCTTCTGGGTGTTCCGTTGGGCCACAATTCATCTTTCCTGCAAGGCCCTGCTTTTGCTCCTCCTCGCATACGGGAGGCCATCTGGTGTGGTAGCACTAACTCTAGCACCGAAGAAGGTACTATAAAGCACCTGATAATTGCTTGTATGGTCTCAAATTATGAGTTCAACACTTTCCCTATGTTTGAGCGGATTTTGACCAGAAGCCCAACACGTGAATTTTTGAATTAAATGAAAGGAGGTTAAATGCGGGTACAAGCTGGAAATACTTGTAACTCTGGACCTCTTGCTTTGATGGGCATCTGAGATGACCCTTTTTCTCTAAAAGCTTAAGTTGCTAGAGAATTTTGTGTTTAATCATTCATACTTAATAGAGATTGTAAGGTCAATTTGCTTTTATGTCTATGCTTCTTGACTGTTTCGTTTTATCATGCAATAGTTAATTTGTTTTTATTCCATTAATTTGATGTTTACACAGGCAAAGAATTGAATGATCCTCGTGTGTTAACTGATGTTGGTGATGTTCCTATTCAAGAGATTCGTGACTGTGGCATAGATGATGACAGATTAATGAACGTTATCAGTGAGTCTGTCAAAATAGTGATGGAAGAAGTAAGTGTATTATTTCAAGAACTTTTCTGTGAAGACAGTTGTATCATGATTCATGTCCTTCAGGAACTCCTATATAGTAGCACAAACTTGATTGGCTTTACGTTCTTGATCGAGTAGAGTGATCCGATAATATGGTGTTTTGAATTTTCAACTATTTTAGTTGTTAACCCAATTTTGGCCATACTCTAGAGTTAATATGTAGATTTTATATGGCCTTCTCATTTTTATAAGAATCACTTGGACATCATGATCAATTTTTTGTCAAATTGGAGCTTCTTTTGTTGCATAAATGATTGATTCAGTCTGTCTAAGCACACGTGGCAATAAAAAAGGGCACTTTAGATCTGAATTTGTTGGTCTAGAATTTTTTATAAATTCTTCAGATTTTCATAATTTCTATACAGTTGTCACACATTGTCACCTTGAGTAAGCATACATCTTCTTTTTGACAAACTCCATGATGGGCATTGTATTGGTCATCTTCTTTGGACATCTTATTTGGTGGTTCAGTCCTGGGAAAGTGGCAGTTGGATTCAACCATTTAATTTTCAGCTTTGCAAATCCTAGCATAGCCATTTCAGATCCCCATATAGCCTACTTAAATATCATGCTTAATTTGTTCTATTTACCAATCTGTGTCTTACAAAGAGCGTCTAGTTAGTCATAAATTATATTAAGAGTTGAGAAACATATAGAATGATGAGTAATCTTGCAAAAAGGTGCTGTGTGATGACATTATGGTATAATCATGCAACTGTTATCTTATAATGACACCTTGTGTTTATTTTTGTGAAGTTTCTATTGTTATTATTGTCTTTCACATTTTATTTTCTCCGTCTGCGATTGGGATCTATGTTGTTATAAATTCATAATAGAAGTCTCAGTAGGTGAAAGGACAATTTTGCTTCATAGTAGAAGAATATCTTGCTTCAGTATTTTTCTCTTATGTATCCTTCGCAATTCAAGTACATTGATATTCAAAAAAACTTTATCTGCCTAACCTCTGTAATGAGATCTAAATGCAATTATTTACAGGAGCCCCTTCGTCCATTGGTTTTAGGTGGTGACCACTCAATATCTTTTCCAGTTGTTAGAGCTGTATCAGAAAAGCTTGGGGGGCCGTTAGACATTCTTCATCTCGATGCCCATCCAGATATCTATCATTCTTATGAAGGAAATTTATACTCACATGCCTCTTCTTTTGCCCGCATAATGGAGGGGGGTTATGCTAGACGGCTTCTTCAAGTAAGGCCGTCCTTTTCATATCATGAGAAGTACTGCTAATATAGTATATAGTATCAAGCCATGTTTGCTTATTCTTTTTTTGCGCACATAAAAATGGGAAGCGGCACTACGAATGAGTTGATAGCAGTACCAATTTGAAACAGAAACGTGGCATCATGTGGTTAAACCCCCGAAAAAAGCAGAAATAAGTAACTATAGTCGTCTGTGAGTGTATTCAGAATTTATGCATAGCTTCTCTAACAAAGAATGTTCTGCTTGTGCATCCTTGATCTAGTTTCTTTGGCAAGAGAATCTTAATGATGACAGTTTCTAAGGATTCTTTACGTTCCACTAATCGTGTACTTTTTTTGTTTTAATTTCTCTATGATCCTCATGTGGTATTGTGTGGTATGGTAAGGTAATATTCAATTTGCTAGTTTGCAGTTACCAGTAATTTAGAGATGTTTCAAGAAATTAATTGAGAACACTAATTCAGAAACAATCGTTTTAGTTTGTAATTATCCCCTTGGATCCAGAGTCGAGTGCTATCTCTAACTGGCTTCATAAGCATTGTATTTTTCTGTAAAATGTTTTGAACTCATTTCATTCACTTGCTTTTTCTGAAAATACAGGTAGGCATCAGATCTATCACTAAAGAAGGGCGCGAACAAGGAAAGAGGTTTGGTGTGGAACAGTATGAAATGCGTACCTTTTCAAGAGACCGCCATATGCTGGAAAATCTGGTATCTCTAGACATGTCCTCTATCATTCAGCTTTCTTAGTACCCTTAAATGGCATTAAATTCTTGAGAATTTGGACAGAAACTTGGGGAAGGTGTGAAGGGAGTTTACATTTCTATTGATGTCGACTGTCTCGATCCTGCATTTGCTCCTGGTGTATCCCACATCGAGCCTGGGGGCCTCTCGTTCCGCGACGTCCTCAACATTCTCCACAATCTTCAAGCTGATGTTGTCGCAGCTGATGTGGTGGAGTTCAACCCGCAGCGTGACACTGTAGATGGAATGACCGCGATGGTTGCTGCAAAGCTTGTTAGGGAACTTACTGCTAAAATATCCAAATGAGATCCTTTTGTTTTAATTCTAAGTTCTCTAATTTCATAAAATTTAATGTGTGGCTCATATAATCATTGTGCTACTTTATATCGTGGATAAGTGTTGAACGTTTTGTTGCATGTTTCACATATACTATGAAAAAGAATAAGAAATTTTGTCCGCTGTTTTCTGCTGAATTTTCATTTGCTTGCATTTGTATCCTCCTCCTATATGACTATGATGTAGCAAGTAGCCATGAACATTTCTGTCTACACTATTCAGGTAGTAATGAAAATGTAAGATCAATGTCAGAAAATAATCATTTGTGCCGCATTGGTAGAATTAGATTTTTTTTTTCTGTTGTTCTGCTCTGTTAGTACTTTTTGGTTTATATTTCCTGTGCAACATACGGATCTTTTTTTTTTTGGTATAAACGTATGGAACTTACCAAAACCATGGACTATTATGAATTAACTATTCAACGTTTCAAAATTTTGATTTTACTATCCAACCTTTCAATTTGTTTGATTTGAGTCAGTCAATGATACTTTGACTTTAAAATTTGAATGTGTTGTTTATATTTATATGTTTAGTTAATATATTTCATGCAATTCTCGCAATTATAAATTAATAAAGTAATTTTGGTTGGAATAAAGTAGACGAATTTTTGAGGAAAAAAAAGGCTTACCTTAAGAAAGATGTTAGCGGAAATACGTTTTTGCAACAACCTTTGGGATTCCCATTGTGTCTAGTTTTTTTTTTTTTTTTTCGAGGCTTGGTTGTTTTACTTTTATAGCTTAATTTATTATTTGATTGAATAAAGCGGTAGCATGCTACCTTTCTCTCAAAGAAAAATAAATTAGTAAAGTAATTAGCTTAAATTTTGAAGTCAAACTATTGTTGTTGACCGACTAAAATCAAACAAATTGAAAGATTGAGTAGTAAAATCAAAATTTTGAAAGGTCGGGTAGCCGATTCAAAATGGTTCATGGTTTGGGTTAAGTTCTGTACGTTTTTACCTTTTTTTTCTTCATTTAGGCATCTGATTTTACTACTATTGGCCTCCAGGTATATATATATGGTAGTATACTTAACAAATCTTGTTTCATTAATTAATATTTCAAACAGTTGTCTCATCAATTGTTGTAATTAGACTCTTAAAGAGCTGCTGCCTCATGATCATTTGGTTGGCTAAATTGTTCATATGAAAGTTTGAGAAATGCATGGAAATAGTTCAAATACTCCAATGCAGGAGCATCATTACGTTGTGCTTGAATCAGGTTACCTGCTCTGTACTTGGGAACCTAAAGTGAAAATCTCGAGGTACATATTTTTTGTTTTCTTTTGTACTTTCTCGAACAACATCATCAGACAAGAAATGGTATTTATTATGTTTGTTTGTATAAATTCCATTAGTCTGATCTAGAACAGTTTTGCAAACTTCTTACAAATCATTGGATTATTCTGTCTCAATTAATTGCGCCTCTTGTCTCTCCAATGATATACGGTTATATCTCCCTGCGAACCAAATGAATACTGCTAACTCCGCCAGAGTCAATCCTGCCATGAGGAAGAAGAACCTCTCCAAATGCCCGTGATTCAGATCAGACGGTATCCAACCCATTCTTCCTCCCTTCGCTGTGATCACCATCACCACTGTGAGTATCAAACTGCACAAATAACTTCCTATAGCAGTAGAAGCCATGCAAAGACCAATCCCTAAGCTCTTCAATCCATCTGGGGCCTCTGCGCCAAAAAAATCATATTGACCTACATATACAAAAGCCTCCGCTGCGCCGATTAATACATACTGAGGTATTTGCCACAACAAACTTAGTGAACTCATTTCCTCTCCTTCCTTTGTGCAATGATGTTTTCTTTTTAGCTCTATTATGCCAGCTGTGACCATCGCAATCGATGCTATCATCAGACCTATTCCCATTTTCTTAAGATCTGATGGAGCAGTAGGAGCTAAGTTGGTTAACTTGGTGTAAAGTGGTACAATTGATTTGTCGTAGAAGATAATGAAGAATGATACACTGACGATATCAAAAACTGTCATGCTCGCTGGGGGGATTTGGAATTTATTTACTGTGGTTTTCATTGCAGCTCCTTGTTCGATAAAGAGTGAGTACATTTGTAGAAAAATCCCCGAGAAAGTTAGGGTGCAAAGCCAGACGGGTAGAAGGCGGAGCACGGACTTCACCTCTTCTACCTGGGTAACCGTGCAGAGGCACCATGAGTTATTCGGTTTTGGATCGTCAATCCTGTCTTCCGCCGTGATCACCGCCGCGTGATCAAGAAACCTGTTTCAAAGGATTTTGCAACTTTCAGTAAGCATCTTTACCACTGACGTTCCCTTTTTGTCATTGTTATCTTTTTCATCCAGTTCTTTTATTGGTTTTGGAGGTTAGATAGGCAAGTAAGTACTAGTAGTGCTGGGGGGAGAAAATTCCTTGAATAGTTTGATGGGTTTTTTTTTTTGGGGGCTTATACAACCTCTGCAAGCATGCAATCGTGCAAATACTACTACAAAGTTGATACCAGATAATCCCTAAACACCGTATATATATCTACATTTGTGCCCCTGCCATGTGTATATGTGTAAATATCTTTTTTGAATATATACCAAAAGTAGGGACTGCCAAGGCAAGCAAATGCCAACTTTGCAGGGGTATCAGTGCAATTTGGCATATTTTCAGGTGTTTGTGCAAAAAAACCCCTGGATTGGCCAAATAGGATAGATTATGCCACAGTTAATAGCAATGTTTAAAAACAATGTGTATGATAAAAGTGATAAAAAGAAGTTGCCATAGGGTGTGAAAATCTAGATGATAATATAGCAATAACACATCTAATTACCTGAATCCTTTAGTATGTAGTATCTTCCGGGCACCATGAGTACTAGTAGTTGTTCCATGAACCTCGAATAGCCCATCCTCATGCAATGGGATCTCAACCGTCGATTTCCTCCATGCGGCCACCACCACTTGGAAAAACCTTGAGATCGGGTTCCCACTGGCCTTAAACCTCCTATACCTCATGCTCCCACTGAAGAACATTAAGAAAGCAGTCCCTGCACTAGCAGTAGACACCCAAAATCCTAACGACCAATAACCCAAATTTTGTGTATATGCTAATACAGTTTCTGAAATTAATGATCCCAGGTTTGTAGCTACATAGAAATAGCTGTAGAATGACTGCTTTGAGGAGTTCTCTTGTGAGTTTTGTTCATCAAATTGGTCGGAGCCGAAAGTGGCAAGGGAGGGTTCGTATGCGCCATTGCCTAAGGCTATTAAATAAATGGAAAGGTAGAACATGGTAACTTCAAAAGGGGAGTGGGAATCGCATATAAATCCTAGCTTGCCACAGCCATGTGGCTTGAGTAGTAGAGAGGAAGTTGCCATTGAAAGCATAGCCAAGCCCTGTACAAAGTAGCTAGAGGGATCAAATCTCTATTATCGATATCATTGTATTCACAGAAATAGAAGTCTTTAATACTCTCTGCATTTTCACAACAATTCAAAATTTATATTTGGAGCCAATTCTAGTTTTGTGATGGCTTTTTCGTTGCGCTCACCTTGTGTCATAATTATGTTTAAGCTGCATATATAGAGAGATGATCAACATGATGCATTTGAGAGTTTGTTGCAGTGATTTGTCTCATATAACCTACTTTCAAACATTATGAAATAATAGAGGGATAGAAGTTATTTACAATAGTAAAGACAAATTGGAAGATGATGCATGTAGTGTATCGACCCAAGTATGCATCACTCAGAAAAGCTCCCATTAGAGAGAAGAAATGGACAGTCCCCATCCACCTACTGAAGGTGTTGGCTGCCTCCGCATTGCTTTGCTTTAGAACCCGTGTTGCAAAGAGCACCAGGTTCACTTCAACGCCGACGAAGGCTAGAGTAGCGAGCCCATGGTTCACTGTCAACAAAGATGCTAGAAATTAGAGCAAGTTACTATGATTCTTTGAGTTAAAAAAAAAATTATAAAAGAGAAAAGTAAAATAGTTTCTAGTAACTGAAATTAAATGATTGACCAATCAAGATATCGAAAGAACATCAATGATGGTAAAAGCAGGAGTGTTAATAAGGCATATAGACATTACCCAAATTGAGAATAACCAAAAAAATGAAAGAGATATACATAGCAAAAGTAACGCCGGCGGCCAACCCCCTTTCTTGTTCCTTCTCTCAGGCTTGTAATCTCCATCAATGGGCTCATCCTTGATATACCCCTCCTCAGCTATTGTGGTGCTTTCCTGCATATAGGAGGATGAGTAGATGAAAAATATAAACAGGTTTACTGAATGTTACAGAAAAACAGGCCTGTTGGCAAGTGCTGTCTGTATCTACATCATCAGAAGAAACATTTAGGCAAGAATGCATACATATTAGGCTGTTTTTCCAAACTACAATAAGATCATAGTATTTTCCTAAACCATACCTAGTCCAAACCTTACTAATTCATCAAAATTGCCTAGTCCTAAGAATAATAATTTTCTTCCATTCACAGAAAGAAATTTCTTTGATTGTAGATCATTTGGGTAGAAAATAGAGTACTATTTTATTAAATTTTATGATCATTTCTCACCTTATTGCTTTTAAGAACCATTGTGTTAACTAGACAAGGTCAGTTCTCGAGACAGCCATGTAAGTGCTTATTGGGAGGGGAAGTATGTGTGTGTCTTTGGGAGAGAGCCATTTAAGTTCTTGTAATACGGAGTGTACGCGCACGCATGGGTGTGTGGGCACGTGCGCGTGCGTGCGCGCGCGCCTTCGTGTGTGTGCATATGAAAGAGAGAGAGAAGTGCCATATGTTGTATACAAAGGGAGACAGGGGGGTCATAGTAATAAATGTTGAGGTGAGAAAGTAATCTAGCATTAAAGGAGTTAGCATAACATTCGGCAATATTCCACCACTATATCAATGCTTAAGGGATTTTCATTTTGTCTTTCGTCTGTAAAAAACGAAAAAAGTTACAGCAACGTATCAAACTAAATTCAGTATATCTGGGAAATTATGTTTATATAGTATGTAGTATTTCTAGCAATTCATTAATAGTTATGGTGAATGAATGTGCTTATTTATTATTTGCATATTCTAGTTTTGAACATAAAAGATGTTGCTATCTGGGGCATATTGGGCATTACAAATGCTGTTTCCGATCTGCAATTGCATGAATAGTAAGCATTATAATCAAATAATAAGGGACAAACTCAACTTCAATCTGAAAAAGAAAACCGAAAAATGTAAATAAGCCATTCATTCTGACTATTCGTGTTTAGTATATCCTTTTTGTTTCTGTAAGTTGCTGTATGAGCAATGGAGAGCATTGGGTGCTGGAACAAATTACACTCTCCTTCTCTATTTCATTTCATGATTTCTTGTCTTCTTGTGTACTAATAATTAAATGAAGAATTTTACTTTAGAACTTAAATGATACCATAAAATTTGTGAGCTAGTAACAAATTTGTGCTGGTTATGCCCTTCAGTTCTTTCATCTACTTACATTTCATTGCCAACTTAACGCATTTTATAAAGATTACAGAACTGACACTCAAGCACAAGCGATTACTTTTGTTCTTGTTTGGTATATTGCAGGGAATTTCACAAGTTGAAAAGTGTAAATTTCAACTACCTCGGAAATAATGTTCGGCGAGCTGAGAAAGGAGATTCTCACAAGTTTTGTACAATCCTTCTCAAATGCGCATCGATATACTAAAGGTATGATGTAGTTTAATTTTGCTCCAAATGCTTTTACTGCAATTACCTGTGTGGAGTGAATCTTCTTACTGGTGCCTCATGAATTTCAGTGTCAAAATATTGCTACATTAGATCATATTACACTTAGTAAGAAATTATTGGAGATACAAGGACTAGCATAATAGTTCCAACACTGGAGACAGATTAGAACCTAAACATATATCAAAGACACTTTTCGAAATAGTATCGTGCCGGATCGCTTCATTGCGTATTCCAAATGTTTCTCTTGATCTGATGAGGAAAACAGTTAAATGAACTCAATAAATCCTTTATGTTCCACAGCCAAATTATGTGTCAATTACTTGTCAATTACTTGTCAATTACTTGTCAATTGAGCAATGGACAAGCAATATCTTTCTTTTTTTCATTGATGCACAGTTAAATCTTATTAGGATTTTTAGATTTCGGGTCCTAACCCAACAAGGCCCCGAATAGCAACACAATATGGCTCTGGCCCAATTTAGATGAAAAGAGCCCGGCCCAATAAGACCCATTCTTGTATCTTATGGCAATAAGATCGGCCCAATTTTTTTCTTTTTTAGTGCAAAAAAAAAAAAAAAAAAACAAAAAACAAAAAAATTGAAAGAAAGAAATCGATCTTTGTTAATGCAGCTTGGAGATTCGTGTTGCCCGCGTAATGAAAGAACTGAGCTACGTGGGGGACTGTCTCTATCAAATATTTGCCATTTTATATACACACAATTCGTAAAGAAAAAAAGAAAAAAAAAAAGTAATTAAAAAGTAAAAAGGCCACACTCAGTGGGAAGGGAACCTCCCCCTCCAACGCTCCATTTCCACTCTTTTCTTTTAGCCCCACCGCCGTATTCTCTCTCTCCACCAAATTAACTAAACTTCCTCTCTTCTTCATATATATATATATATATATATATTTTAAGTTATTGGTGTTTATAAATTTTGAACTCTTAAATATAAAAATATGTTATTAAAATAATAATAATTTTTTAGAATTTAGTGGATAGTTGGTAAAATAGTATATTTTGAAAGATAAAATTAGTATATATATATATATATATATATATATATATATATATATATATATATATATATATATATATATATATATATATATATATATATATATATATATATATAATTAAGCTTCTATAGTTTTAAAAGTATAAGTTATTGGTACTTATAGGTTTTCGTTTTTGGATGGAAAGATGTGTAGTTAGGATGATAGTGGGCTCATTGTAGAAAATTTATAAGTATCAATTATTTAGTGTTTGTACAAATATAATAGCCTTGTATAAGTATAGTAGCCGGACTATATATATATATATATATATATATATATATATATATATATATATATATATATATATATATATATATATATATATATATATATATATCGGCTATGGTGTTTGTAAAAATATCATATGTTTATAAATTTTTTATTATTAAATTTAATTTTTTTAAATTAATTTTATTTTTTAAATAATTCTTACAAGCATGATATTTTTAAAAACTGAGCTCATATATATATATATATATATATATATATATATATATATATATATATATATATATATATATATATATATATATATATATATATATATATATATATATATATCAACATCTCAACACACATACATACATAAATGCATAATCGCCTAAAGAAGGAGGAGGAGAAACCTAAACCTTGTCACCGCGACGACACGACGCTCCACTAAAGAAAGATGGCCCACGATGGCGGCGACGGCACAGCAAAACCCCAGCGGCGGTCCCCCGGCAGCGGCGCCGGGCGCGCGCTCTGCTCGGGCGTGCTGGCGTTCGTGGTCATCGCGGGGATCGTGGCGCTGGTGCTCTACCTCGTCTACCGTCCATCCCGCCCCCGCTTCTCCGTGACCGGCGCCGCCATCTACGCCCTCACCACCACCTCCAACGCCACCACCAACCCCTCCTACTCCTACCCGGCCAACGCCCCCGCCGTCGCCGCCACCATGCAGTTCACGATCCTCGTCCGCAACCCCAACGACCGCTCCGCCGTGCGCTACGACCGCCTCTCCGCCTACGTCTCCTACCGCGCCGAGCCCGTCACCCCGCCGACGCCGCTTCCGCCGCTCATCCAGGCAAAGTTTTCAATTGTTATATATCCACCTCATAAAATTGCTCCTAGAATTTAATAATCTGAACGAATATATGCTCAACTTCTGACGACTACAAATACTACATTTTTATGCATGCCTGCAGGACAGCGACAGCTCCGTCGCGGTGTCGCCGGTTTTGGGGGGCGGGCCGGCGGTGCCGGTGTCGGCGGACGTGGCGGCGGCACTGGCGACGGACGAGGCCTACGGCGTCGTCGCCCTACGGCTGGTGGTGCTAGGCCGGGCCAAGTTCAAGTCGGGGCCATTCCACAGCAGCTGGTACGGCCTCTACGTGCGCTGCGACGTCCTCGTCGGCGTCCGCAAGGACGTCGCTGGCCAGGTCCCCCTTCTCGGCAACCCCGACTGTCACGTCGACATGTAAACATATATATATATATATATATATATATATATATATATATATACTCCGGCTAGAATACTATCGATAGTACCAAGCAATTTGTGCTATCAAGTTTTCTGCCGTTGAATGAAAAGATATGCGGTTGGAATTATAGTGGTTTCCTAAAATTTTTAGTATTCAACCAACCACCTAGTAAACTCTAGAGGACCACTATCATCTTAACCACATATTTTTTAATCCAAAGGCTAAAAATTTGATAGCACCAATTACTTGGTGCTATCGATAGTATTCTAGCATAATTATATATATATATATATATATAAGCGCGACTTTATTGAGAAGCTCCTTAAATCATGTTGAGATGGCATAACGAATTACAGGCTAGTGTGCTGTACAATATGGATCTGCATGTGACAAATACTGCAAAATCTTATAACCTATTCAACTTGTGGAGGGATGTTGAATCGCTATATATTCATATGTAAGAGACTATTATTATAGTTAGCAAGGGAATTAATAGGGAAAAACAACAAAAATGAAAAAAAAATCTTATCTTTTTGATCTTCTTGTGCTTTGTGTATGAAATTATGAATTGAAAGTACCTAATTTTAAGCAGTTTCTCTCCAGGTACAAGTACATGATTAAAAGCTTATGTTAATTAGATTTTGCATTTGTGTGTGTAAAATGTGTTCATTAGAAATGGGACCTGCACACTGCTAACAAGGAGTGGATTTCCATTAGCCATAGAAATTAACATATTTTTTTTACCAAAAAGCTTGTCTTTAAGATCACTAAAACCAGGAAAAAGAAGCTCCTAATTAATATTCTTAATTCCACTAATTAAGTTAAGCACTAAATCTTCTTTTCTTAAAGGAACTTGTGTACTGCGTAAATTACCTACAAAGTTTAATGGGAATATTCTATTCTAGCATGTTAGTGCCGTGGCCACAAATGAAACGGAATATGATTCTCTTACATATCTTTATCAGGTTTTAAGTTTTTTTTTTCAGATAAAAAGTAATGTGCTATTCACTTCATTTATTTGGCATATGAATTTAGCTTAGCCGAGGCAACATCACCTTGAAAAAGATATAGAACAACATTAAAAAAAAAGAAAAAAAACATTCTCACTCAAACTAAGCCAATAATAGTTGCAAAATTCAGCCCATTTATTGTCCACATTTTGGATTTGTCTGATAGACATTAGGGGGTTATAAGATTGGTTTTGAAAAATTACGAATATTTTTTGAGAGAAAAGCTGCTACCCGCTTTGTTTATTTTTGAAATAAATTTAGCTGAAAATGTGAACTCGGATCACGGATATCAACCACTAAATTCTTTGTCACTTGCACTAGGGACGATTGATAAACAGATTTTTTATTGTTGCCCATTATATATAAACTGTTTCCTAGCAAAAGTTTGTCAATTATATATTTTATAAATAGATAATAAATAGTCTCCAATTCACTGCCACGCAATGCACTATTAATTTTCGAACCATTCTCTTTTGAATAAGTTGTCAACAATAGATAGACACTTTTTTAAGACTAACTAAATATAAATTCTAACTTTAAGCGATATTTTCACCTCTTAAATTTTAAGCAAAATAAAAGAGCAATGTTACATATATATATATATATATATATATATATATATATATATATATATATATATATATACCTCAAAAAAAATTTACCATACCTGCTTAAGATATAAAAAATTTAAAAGCAAATTTTAATTCTCTAATTTGAAATCACCTCTTGACATTCCCACCGATCCCAACTTTTTCTAGAATCTTCTTCCATCTCTAATCTTTCATCTTTCAGGAGATAAAGCTCCCTTCATTATTACTCTTTGTCAGTTTTGATGCTAAAAATAATTTGGTGACATAATAATTTAAGTTCTGGAAGGGTCTCTTGTTTTTTTTAGGGGGGAAAAGGGATAAGCACTACCTGCATGGGAGAGCCAGCTGGCACGTGGTGACATGCGCACGTGGAACTTCTTACTGTAGTGACATTTGTGAATCATTTGCTTATTAATTTGGTAATGAGCAATGCTACCTGTACACCCCGAAGGGGTGTACATCATACACCTCCACCATTTTAATGGTGGTGATACTTTTTACGGGTCACATCAAGTGACCCATCATCACACCCCCACCCTTAGATGGATGGGGTGTATGATGTACACCCCGAAAGAGGTGTACACATAGCATTTTCCTTTGGTAATCACTATTTAGTACAGTTAATTTTTTTCTAATCGAAAAGAATTACTAATAAACGATCCACGAGACCAAATTCCTGCATGAAAATAACTTTGACCCATATCTATTTAGTTTTTTACAATAATAAATTTTGCTTGATATATATCTTTGTCATTTTCTAAATTTTCAAAGTAAGAATTTTATGTAATTGAATATGCTCCTTACTCCTGTTAAAAGGTGAGAACTTCTTTAAGAAAAAAAAAAAAAACTAATTTTTTTTATTTTTTTTTTGTTATCAAATAAATACTTTATATGCAATTTATTCAATCAACTCTCCTGCAATCTTTTATATAAAATTTTTATTCAAAAAATAAAAAAATTAATAATACCAGAGCAGCTAGTGCTACTTATTCTGATAAATATTAAACGCTATGAATATAAATTAAATAAAAAAAAATTAAATAAAATTACGAGTCTCATGTGGTTTAATACAAACTCAGAACCTCTTATTTCTGTGCCATGTGAGTAAAACGTTATTTTTTTACAACTTAAATGGTCAGAAAATAATGTTAAACTAGTTTCTCAATTTCATATTTTGCTCTCACAAAAAGCCCTTTTGATTGAGCTTGGTGTGTCTCCTTCTAGTGCTGACATTCTTTGGGCTAGCTCTTATGCTCATATTGGGGCTAATATGGTCTCGTCAGTCCAATCATATATATATAGTCTAAGATTGTTGATTCTGGTACAAAATATAATGATCCGACTAGTTAACAATAATAACTCGTTGATTCAAAATTATTGGTTCAAAATATTTAAGTTCGATTATTATTATTATGATCCATAGTCGCTTACATATCCAATCACAATCTGCTTACTATCTGTGGGGCTATTGAGGTGCCCCACTATGTGACGCCTCACTTTTCAGGAGGTCACTCATTCTAGAAATACTCTAGCATCTTAACCTTTTTAACCTCTTGGATCTAGCCAGTGCCCAAAATGTTATAACTGAATAAAGACTTAGTCAAGGTTAGACACATTCACAAGTATAAGGCGATGTGAGACTTATCTCGTTAGTCTTAACCGATCTTATGGGGAGTCACGCTCCACCCACAACAATCATCAGCCGAGATTTATCTCACATTTTCGGCTAGTGATTGACTCTGATACTAACTGTAACGCTCCACTTCTCAGGTGGTCATCCATTCTATAACTATTTTAGCTTTAACACACTTAATTTTCTTAATCTTCCGAGTCTAACCACTATCCAAAATATTATAACCGAATTAAGAGACTTAGTTTTATTTATACCTTATGTATAGGACTATTTGAAATCTTGAAAGTGTTACACACTATTGGCATAGTAAAGTCTCCACTGTTTTTTTTTATCCAATATTTTATTAATGAGAAGAGAGCCCAACAAAAAAATTGCATTGATTCACTGTAATATCCGAGCCTTTTAAAAGTGGATGGGACCAAATAAAGGATTGCCCAGAAAAATCGCCAGTAATAGAGCGTGAATATATATATAGCATAGGAATGTGATTACACATACAGATGCATACATTTATATATATATGTATATACATATATTATCTCTCACTTTATTGTATCCTTCGACCCTATGAATGGATCTTTTGCTTGAGCCAAAAGAGGCAACACCAAAAAAAAAAAAAAAAAAAAAAAAAAAAAAAAAAAAAAAAAAAAACTGTAACTCCATATCCTACACAAGCATTAATGATATTCACGTGAAAAGGTTCGGAGAGAACAATGAAATATTTATCAGAAAAATATTATTAAAAAGAACAGTTTTAGTATAAAGTTAGCAGGAATTATTATTGGCACTGAAAGTTTAAATACTGAAATGTTCAAGTTATAATATATATATATATATATATATATATATATATATATATATATATATATATATATATATATATATATATATATTTATTTATTTATTTATTTATTTATATACGATTTCTGAAAAGATATTTATGAACATTTCTTTGTGGGCTCCAATGGTGGGCTAGCTAATATATATAAGCCATGTGGGGGAGAGTGGGAAACCCTCTTATTTACCAAAGGGTGTGCCCTGAATTTACCTTTCAATTTTTGCTGTAATTGGATCTGGTTAAAAAATAGATTACTTAAATAATAAATAGTGGGTGTTTCGCCTAGATTTTTTTTTTAAATAATTTTAGAGTTATATATATATATAGAGTCCGGCTACTGTGCTTAATTGTACAAGCACCGTTAGATCTAACCCTTTGATTAATTCTACCTTTTAGATCATACTATTCTACCAACCACCCACTAAACCCAAGAGGTCCACCATCATCCTAACCGCACATTCCTACATTCAAAGATAAAAAATTCACAAGCACAAATAACTTGGTGCTTTTACAAACATAGGAGCTCAATTATATATATATATATATATATATATATATATATATATAGTAGAGCTTATATGCTTTTAAAAGCGCAAGTACATTCATATTTGTGAAATTTTTACCATTAGATTTGTATTGGGATTTGTACTTTTTATTTTATTTTTCTCTCTCTTTAGTTGACTTTACAAAAACATAAATTTCAATACAAATCCAATAATAAAAAATTTACAAGTATGGATGAACTTGTACTTTTACAAGCATATAAGCTCTACATTTTATATATATATATATATATATATATATATAGGGTAAATATAAATGTACACCCCATGAGGGGTGTACATCTTACACCCCACTCCATCCTTGGGTGGGGCTTCTTCCACTGTGACCGGTGGAAGAAGCCCCACCCCAGGATAGGATGGGGTACACCCTTTATGGGGTGTACATCTAGCATCCCCCATATATATTTTAATAGATTGAGCACGTGGTAACTTCTTTTGTAAAATTTGTTTTTGAGTTATAGAATCAGATTTGGGATTTTAGAGGCTCCAAAATCAAATGTAGCTAAAATTTGATTCTGGCTTAAGATTCAATTTTCAAATTTAAATTTGATTTCAATTTAATTTTTAAATTTATATTTATATTGAGAATTTAAAATTTAGGTTTTAATTTTAGGTTAAAATGATAGCAAACTCGTATAAAATTTTAAATTGCTAATTATATATATGAGTCAATCGATATCTATATATTCTATATCGTACGTACATGTCAATACATTAACAACTAATGAAAGAAAATTATTCCAAGAAACTCGGAATAAGAACTTAACTCGAACGTAAGTAAATTTACTCCGAATAGTATTATATCAATTTCCTCTAGCAATCAATGACTAGCTGAGTGGTTGCTATCTGAATTTCTATTTTAAAAATCGAGAGTTTGATGATTATTTGTGGGATGTACAAATATAGTGATAGAACTTCTCAGGTGTTAGAATATCATAAGCACATAAGGGTTCAAAAAAAAAAAAGGCTAAATTACAGAAAATTTTTTTGTAATATTTCACTTTTTCACTTTGCCCTTCTGTTTTTTAAAAACCTACATTTTGCCCCTTCGTAATTACCGAAATATGCATTTACTCCCGCCGTCATGATTCCGTGAGTGAGCCGTCAGTTTTTTTTTAAAATATTATTGGATATACCTAAAATACCCTTCAAAAATGACGTGAAAAAAGTCTAAACCCCTTTCTCTTTCCTCCATTATCTTTTCCTTCCAATATAAGGTAAGGGTATTTTCGTCAATTTACCTCTTCCGTTAACACCGTTGCCCCCTAAAAACAATTCGGTAATTACGATGAGGCAAAATGTAGGTTTTTAAAAGACAGGGGGGCAAAGTAAAAAAGCGGGATATTACAAAAAAAGTTTCTGTAATTTAGCCAAAAAAAAATAAAGAAAGAGAGAGAGAGAGAGAGAGAGAGAGAGAGAGAGAGAGAGAGAGAGAGAGAGAGAGAGAGAGAGAGAGAGAGAGAGAGAGAGAGAGAGACTAATCACATTTGGTTTTGTAAATTAGAAAGTGCCTGGGGTGATACATTTGTCCTCATACTTCATCATAATTCAAGCAAAAAAAATTAGATCATTCAATTAACTTAATTAGATTGTAATACTAGACTATAGCAATACATATAAATTAAACATTTATAACAGAAATTATAAAAAGTTAAAATTTAAGAACATAAATTCCTAATTTATATTGTCTGTCCTTAGCACAAGTGGTAAAGAGCTTGATAAATAGTATTGAGATCCAAGTTTAAAACCTAATTGCTACACAATTTTAAATTTATTTTTAAAATATAAAGTACGAAGATGTATAGTTTGGTTGGTATCTGAGATCTTAAATTCAAAACCTAAAAAATAGATAAATCAGTTCAATCTATTTCTTAAAAAAAAAAAACATATGAAAGAAACAAATAACATGGTTGGTACATGAAGTCCCAAGTTCAAAACCAGTCTACAAAATTAATGAAGCAGTTCCAAATCACGAGATCCCAAGTTCAAAGTTTACAAATCACGAGATCCCAAGTTTAAAATCTAAAAATAAACGAAACAGAGAGCCTGAGTGCTTCACATTTTTCAGAAAAAATTATTTTTTAAAAAAGGTATTCAAAATTTCAAATTCAAAGTCTAAAAAATAGATAAAGCAGATAATATGATTGGTACTCAAAATCTCAAATTCAGAACCTAATTAATTCATAATTTTTAGCTAAATTTATTATTTTTTTTTAAAAAAAAAAAATTTATACGAAGTAAATAGAATACTATTTTTTCCATTAAAGAAAATCACAATTTATTATCAGCATTTAAAAGAATTAAAAAAGAAGTGGGTCCCACTTGTCAGAACAAGGTGGGATCCACTTCCGGCCATAAGTAACTAACCCGTTCGTTCATGATCCCGACAGCCGGACCATCTCCCTCCTGTGACGAGCGTAATCGTGACATCGACTCCACCCCCCCCCCATTCATTTCATTTCATCTCCTACACCACCTTCCGTACAACACCCCCAGCCCATTAATCCTGGAACTGAACCTCCTCCTTTTTTCTTTTTTTTTTTTCTTTTTTAAAATTTTTTTTTTTTTTAAGATATATAGAAATAGAGATAGAGATCTATAGAGGGAGAGAGAGTGAGAGAGAGAGAGAGAAAGAGAATCTATTTTGAAATTTCAAATTGTAGCCCTACCCTACACCTCTCTCTCTCTCTCTCTCTCTCTCTCTCTCTCTCTCTCTCACTCTCACTCTTACCTCACACCCTGAGCAATTGCACGTTTTGTCTGCTGTTTACAGTGAATTAAATTAAAAAAGTTAAAATTGCAGTAATTAAATATAATGTCCTTAGCCCATGTACTACTCCCGTATGCATCTTCCTTACTGTACTTGCAATTTAAATATTTTTGGATGAGTTTGGAAGAAAAAAAAATGCTGAGATTGAATTCAGTGTTTTCACCCACTCGCATCATCGACGTCATTAGAGTTCCAATGTTTGGTAATGTTTGGTGAAACAAAGCATAAGACAGAAACAGTCGCATTACATCGCATCCCCGTACGAACCATACTAGATATATAAATTTTGAGCAATGCTATCTCTACATTTATTTTTAGATGTAGATCCTACACCTCACTCATCCAAGGGTGAGAACTTCTCCACCTACACCCAAAAATAAATGTATATTTAGTATTTTTCAGAAATTTTTATCCTAGAAAGATAAAATTATTTTTTTTCTGAACAAAAAAAAAATAAAATATTCAAATTAAAAGTATGATGAGTACTATGTTGCCATAAAGAGATTGTGTAAGGAGCATCCCCACATTTTACCCTAATAATAATCTATTGGTCCCTTTAACTGCACTCCTGCAGAGAAATATATTGAATACATCCAAATCAAATTTACTGCACAATTACCACCACCTGTTTTTTTCACCGCATATTCTTTTTTCTATTGGATCATATTTTGCCTGCGGAAGATGATGCTCACTAACAATAGGATCATAATTTATTTAATCTTAATATTAGGCAACATTTACGGTGGATTAATTAATGGCCTAGCTAATTAATTACCTACATGTGCTTAAAAATCTATATATCATGTAGGTAAAAGACTTAATTATATACGTAACCACAAAATAATAGTCGTCGTCTCTACGCGCTTCCTAAAAAATGTACAATTTCTAAGAACACCAATTATTTCAGCTCAGATTCTCTTCGAGCCCATTAATTTAGTTCGTAGTTTGTAGCATTCTAATAATTTTTTCATATTTTTTATTAAAAAGACTTAAATTACTACTATTAAATTTAAGTTGGATAATTATAAAAGGTGTACGAATCATTATAAACTTTTAGATGATAGAAATATTAAAATATTATTGATTAATTAGAAGCTATTCTTATTCTCATACCGGATAAGAATGATTGATAATTCATTAATAAAAATATGCTATTTCTTAATAGTTTTTCTACCTAGATAACTCATCATTCTAAATAAAAAAATACATAATATTTTTAAATATTATAAATCTTAAATCTTAAACCTTAAACCAAATATGATAAAAATATGTATTTCTTATCTATCATTTTGAATAACACATACTAAAATAGTGAGAATTTAAATACTATGGGTATGTTATAATGAGTACATTTTTTGATCGTACATTTAGTATCAAATTGTTTTTTTTTTTTTTTTGGATTAATACATATTATTTATATTTGAATAATTTCTCATCATAGTAACATTCAGGCGCGAATTTCTAAATTTAGAGGGTCAAACATGAAAAGGCACCAAGAATATTTTATTATCGTAGTTCAGTGCCGAGGAAAGGGATCTGTCGATCTACATTGGCGAAGACACATCGTCATCACTTCAATTCCCGAAGCGGAATCAGAAAAAAAAAAAAAAAAAAAAAAATGGCATGATAACAACTTTCTGCTGTTTTATATATCATCAAACATCAACCAATCTGCCTTCGCCTTGAGGAAACTGCAGATCATATTTTTTTATTTCTAAAACAATCGAACAAATTGGAGATCCGTAACTGTACTATCGTTGACACACTATGGGAAGCGAGCGCTCGCAAGAAGGGCGCTCTTGGTAAAAGGGAATTAACCACCATCGCAACCACATGATGGATCATGTGGTTGGAAAGAAACAGAAGGACATTCGAAAATAAGAAACACTGTATCGTCGCGATTATTGCAAAAATTAAACTATTCCGTTTTCACTGGACCATGTTCTGCGCCTGGGTCCAGTTTTTTTTTTTTTTTTTTTTTTTTTTGGGCCCGGCTGCTCTTCTGCAGAATCCGGCTGCCCAGTTGCTTAGTTCATCTTCACCATGAATGAAGCGGCACCATACTGCTTTTCTCTCAAAAAAAATAAAAAAAATAAAAAAAATTCCTCCCATAAAATAAATTTACTTTTATTTTCCAACTAAAATATATCTATATGCCAGATCTGATCCTTCGCTTATAATCTAAATATTTTAGTTTTTGATCCACGTATATTGTACTTCTGGGGTTACGTATTAGTTTAATATATTTAATTTTAAGCCAGGGTTTAAGTTCCAATACGGCGAATAGTAAAGGGGCCTAGTTATACATTTTAATAATTTAAAGCAAACGTTTTATTCATCAACGGATCCGCTTTTCCCGCTATATGATTTTCCTCTTCCTTAATTAGCCACAGTCCACATGCACCACTCTCACTCTTAAATGAGTCATACTCACACTCACAGTGTGTAGAAAGAGAGAAAAAAGAGAAAGAAGAAGAAAAAAAAGCTAAAGCTGAGGCTCATCGCAATGGGGAGAGAGTGGTATACATGGAGTGGTCGTTCTATAGAGAGAGGAGAGAAGGTGAGCACTGGGTGCATGGGTGCCATGCTCCATCACTTGAACTTCCACCACATTCTCTTCTCCGGAAGCGGCGGCGGCGGCGGCAATGGCGACGGCAGGACCACGCATCCGGACTCCGCTGATCCGTCGCCGGAGTGCGTGAATTTTAGTTCTAAAGGCGTCGAAGCGCCGAGAAATAGCTTGGAGCTCGACAAGGGGAGAGCGTCGGAGGTGGACGATGAATTCTACGGCGTTCCGGTGGTTAGTTGTAGAATATTGCTTGTATAGAAAATGATAGTTTCTTTTGTTTTGGATGGTTTATGATGAGTATGTTCATAGGTTCCGGTACAGTTGGTAATGAGCACAAAGAAGAAGAGCGCGGCGTTGTCGGAGGAGGACGAGCGGCGGAGCTCGCAGGCGGAGACTCCGAGAACGCAGAGCGTCATCGCTCGGCTCATGGGCTTGGACGGGGTCCCGGAGCCGTCGACGCCGTCGCAATTGGGTTTCGACAATCGGAAACCGCGTAATGTGAAGGAGGTTGAAGAAAATCCCCAAAAGAAGGTGAACAAGAAGTTGAAGTCGGCGGCGAAGAAGAAGAGCCGTGAGCTCGTCGATGAAACTACGAAAGAGTCACCGCCGCCGCCGCCGCCGACGAATTTACGGAAGCCGCTGGGGAGCTTAAGCTGCAATGTTGCTCCGGGTTTTGCGCGAGAGAGGAGAGATGCGACTTTGTGCCGGTCGTTGCCGGACACCCCACGGGCTTCGTCGGCAAGGCCGTGGGAGGTGGATCCGAATAGGTATTCTCTACAAGAGAACAGCAGCAGCAGCAGAAGCAACAATAACAATAACAGCGCAGGGATCCAACATGAATTCCGATATCAATGTGAAGTGGCGGGCGACTACTCGATGCCGCCGCATTCGCCGTCGGTTTATGCGGCGAAGTCGAAAAAGAAGGAGCTGCGAAAGCACTTCCAGGACGAGAACAGAAGCCCGAAAGGCCAGCACTACGCGCGCGAGGCCGTCAAGCAAGCGAAGGAAACCATCATCAGCCAAAGAAGAGCAAGCAGCGAGGAAATTTTAGCCAAATCAAAGAGGACTTTTCGACCGATGGCCGAGAAAAGAGCGGCGCCCGACGACATGCCTCTGACTCCGTCTCCGTCTCCGCCCCCGCCCCCGCCCCCCTTTGTACCTCCACCTGCTATCCATCCTCAGAAAAGAAGAGATCATGTGGAGGCAAAGGCGATTGCAGCGAAAAGAGAGAGTTACAGTGCGCGCTTCACCGAGAGGATCAAGAAGCCGCCGCCGTCGCCGTCGCCGTCGCCGCCGCTGGGGACAAGTGCTAAAACGCAGCAGCTAAATGTAGCTCGACAAAGGCGGGTATCAACCACAAAGTCCTTGCAGCTCCAGCGAAGCGATCGGGCTCTTTCGCTACTGACTAGTGCAGAAGAAGAGAAGCCGCCGAAGCCGAAATGCGTCGGGGTACTGACCCTGCAGCAGGATCCGGAGTACGGATATGTTAAGTCGATGCTAGAACGCAGCGGGATTCTTGAGAGAACATGGGGGGCGACTTTCGGAAGCCGCTCAGAGTCACAGGTGATCGATCCATTTGTCTTTCATCAGCTCGAGGTTGCGCTCACCTTCGATACCGGCGCCCTCCGGTGGCGGTGGAACCGGAAGCTCCTGTTCCACCTCATCCGGGAGCTCATCGCCGACCGTCGGACAACCGTCGTCGGCGGCTGCGACGGAGAGGAGCTGCTGCGGCAGCTGTGGGGGGAGATCCGGCGCTTCCCCGCGGCCGACTGCCGAGTGCTAGACGACATCGACGCCCTCGTGGAGTTCGACCTTCCCCCGGCGGCGGCGGTCCGGGATCTGCCGCGCCACCCGGCGGTGGCGGCGGAGGCGGAGGAGGTCGCCGCCGCCGCGGCCGACGCGGTCCTCGACAGCCTCCTCGAAGAAGCCGCCGCATCTCTGCTCACGTGACGACACGTGGCGTCACGTGACGTCACCCGTACGATTCCAACGGAAACGGCGGGCGCCCAAAAATCATGATTGTGTGTGTGTGTGTGTGTGTCTGCGGAATCGCAGGAAGCGTCCGATCAGTCCATCACAGAAACGGGAAAATTGAAGCAAAACGTGGCGGGATATGGCGGCCGCATCGATTCCCGTGCCCACCCTTAACTATTACGTACCTGTGTTGTTTGTGTGTGTGTGTATATATACGTCTGTAACAGTACTGTTTGGGTACTAATATGCTTGTACAAAAAAAAAAAGAAAAAAAAAAAAAGAGAGTAAATAAAGTAGATGCCATTCGCTTTGTTCTCTACCTTTTTATTATTATTATTATTTTTTATTTTTAAGACCAATTTTTGTTCCCTTTTGGTTTTCTTTACGTTTTGATGTTTGTTGCTGAATTCACGTGCAGAGGTTGATATGAAGAGTTTGTTAGCTTTTGTCGGGCATTTTAGTCTGTAGTGTAGCCACGCGGGGGAAGAGTTATTTTACAAAAAGTGGAAAGATGTATGAGAGATAATTTAATTTCAATTTTTTTATTATTTATTTTTTATCAAACAAACAGTATAACCATAAAAACTTTAGTTCATCAGTTATATATATAAATAAACAATAAAAAAATTTAATTTTCATATAAACTCTAGCTCAAGTAGAATTTCAATCACTAGCTTAATTTTAATAAAACTCAAACAAAGAGACACAGATTAACGTTAGAGCATGTGTAAAAAAAGGAACGAGAATTTTATTAGGTTGTGCTTGATGTGGTTGGATTATTCTTTTGATTCCGATTTGATCTTAATTTCGTTGGATGGTTGAACCGATTCAATGCCGTCTGATTTGATGCTTCAATAAATTTACCTTCCACTTTTTCTTGCTACTAATTGTTTTTTGTTTTCCCCCTTAATTACTTTAGTTTTTGGCTTAATATTTGCTTTATTAGTCAATTTTTCCTTTTTGGTAAACAAAATATAAAATAATTCTAACACAATGGGCAGTCTCTCAAAAAAGAATTTTAATAATACCATATATATAATTTTATGTTTCAGACTTTTTACATATTATATATGCTATTTTTTCGAAAGACAATGAAATTATCTTTTTATAAGAATTAAACGTATAATTTTATATGGAAGATAGCAGGTTTGTTGAAGAACTGATTGGAAGTAGCAGAGCATTTATCTATTTTACTGGTTTTGATGAGGAAAAAAACAACTTATAGAAACTCTCAATGAATTTATATTAGAGATTCATTCTCTTTTATTATACTTTTTTATCACTGTCGACTCTTAATATAGTTTATTAGTGACAGTTTAAGTAATGGGATTGTTGATCTTAGTTTAGAATATAACAAAAAAAAAAATGATATCTTAGTGATGTCTTTGAGAAAATAAATAGTACAAGGTAGAAAATGAAATTAAACCTAAAGTACAGTGTAAAGATTAATAAAAGGCAATACTAAAGTTCAGTATAGTAAATAAAAAAATTTACTGAAGTACAGTGTAGTAGGGTGTAATTTAATCCTATCAAAAACAACTTGAATCTATTTAAACTGAACACTCTCTGACAAATGTACATGCTTTGCCTGAAATGTTGTAAATTTACATATGTATTGACACACTGTAAAATTAAAGAATATATATTCTATACTAACCAAGTAAGGATAGTAGTCAAATGATTAATTATGTCGCATTATTGACGCTAACTATTAATTCTATACTAATTATTAATTTTAAAAGTTAGAGTTTTAAGAATTACATAACTAATTTACTTAAAACGTATAGACATGTACAATAACCACGAGTCTCAACCGGGCTCAATCCACCTGTACGTTAATTTATTGTTGGACTTCTTGCTGTTAGATTTATTATGGACTGCAACCCTAGTTAACTTATTAGTCTACTTAGACTATTGTCACGAAGTAGAAAGTTAGACCTATTTTTAACCCATAAATAAATAGCCAACAATACCGTGTGAGAATCGAATCGGTGCCACTGGTTCTGATACTACTTGCATGTCGGATCGTTGACGTTAACCATTAATCCCAAAAGCTCGAAATTTTAAAAATACGTAACCAATTCACTTAAAACGTATCGACACAGTGCCCACGGGTCTCAACCGGACTCAACTTATTTGGACGTTAGGTCTATTGTTGAGACTTTTACAGTTAAATTTATTATGGATCGCAACCCCACTCAACTTATTGGACTCTCCCAATTCAACTTATTAGTTTTCTGAACTTATTGTTACAGAGCTAAAAATTATACCTATTTTTAATTCATAAATAAATAGTCAACAAATTATTATTCTAATATTGATTATAAAGCTAGAGATTCGAGCCCCCGATTAAATATACAGGTACCTAGCATAAGCAACTTCACCCCAACCCAACCCACTTTTAGCCCAATCTCTGTGGGGTTTGAATCCTTTTATCCAACTTGTATTCCTATGTTAGGTATTGTTGTAGTTTTTTTTATTGTTAATTTTCAAATTACAATGTATATATTTGGATATATATGTGGGGTGGGTATACTCTTATTTTTGTAATGATCGGCTAACTTGCAAAGCACGATCACCCTTTGAGTGATGGCTACTCTTTTTTGAAAAAAAAAGCTTTAATTTTTAAATTTTACGTTATGTTATTAAATAAACATCTTACCTGCAATAACTGCATGCAATTCATCATTCACTTTTGCATCTTTATTTATAATTTTTTTAAAACAAATAAAAAATAGCAATGATACTTCATACAAACATAGAATCTCATTACAATATAATAACTTGGTTAACAATGGGTTGTGTGTCGGCCTACGTACTTAAACAATGGCGGAATGCATGTAAATCCCTGATCGGGTCCATGATAATCGTCGATCGGTAATCGTCAAGATGTGCATGTCAAGCCATGATCTCTTCCAAGTTTAGCTTAATTATTACAAGCTCAAAAAACAAAGTATATAGCCAAGCATTACTATTCTTATTTGTATGTTTTTGCTATGATTTTTAATTTTTCTTTTAGAAAGCCTCAGGTACACACATAACTCTAAAAATTCCCTAGAAATGGTTGGTGATCAATTTAGGCAGTGTCCGATTGATCAGTTTGCATGCAACATAAAAGGGATCGAAAATAGTGATAGATATTCTCACTATTCCCAGTAAAAAATGAGCACATCAATTATCTCTGTTTAGAATTAGATAATTTAAGCATAAATCCACTAGCAATTTTATCTTGCCAAATATAATAGAAACAACGCAAAGCATTAATGATATCCTCATTGAGAGGATATTCTTTACTATCTCAAGGTCCAAAGTGTGAACCTAATTACTATAGCTCAAGGTTAAGTAACTGTTTATGCAAAGAATTAATACTTTTAAAAGGTTTCTTCTTTCATTTTCTCAATTTAATTAGCCTTAACTTAATTTGTCGCAGATGGTTGAAAATACACAACTAATTCATTTAAAGTGTACAGACAAATATCTACTAAATTAACTCGATTATGATTCGATCCAACAAATTTCACGTTATTTCGAGATTTCGAACTGATTCAACTCAATCCGACCTCTTAACAAAGAACATGATATTGTCTCTTGGAGCCAAACTCCTTTAGATTTTTCTTTCTTACTTTCTTTCTATCTTTGTTCTCCTTTTAATACACATTAATAGTTTCCACCTACTCACTAACGTTTTACCCTTTCAAGTTGTACTTTATTTTGCTTTAATAATTGGATTGCGTCCGCCACCTACTACGACGGAGGGAGAGGCGTGATAATGTGTGGGGCGAATAGTAGGTTTCTGAAGAGGAAAAATTATGATGAGGATCACCCCTATTTTCTGCACGTGAATGCGCGAGTTAATGCGACACTTAAACCAATTAAGTGACTCGCGACCGTTTGGTTGGTTGGTCACGTCCTCCCTTCCTCGCCCACACCAGTTGGTAAATCCCTCCAGTCAAAACCCTACTCCTCCCACACCATCATAAACCATTGGAAAAAGCTAAATGTGGTGCTCCCACACCATCATAAACCATTAGAAAAAGCTAAATGTACACCTCATTTGAGATGTACATCTTACACTTCATTCATTTTAGAGTAGAGTGAATTTTACTCGTCAGTTCGAAATGACGAATAGATGAATGTCTATCATAGGATGGACTAGGTATAGAATATATATCCCAAATGGGGTGTACATGTATTATAGCTCTAAACCATTTTCCATCATATCCATGCAACTATAATTTTTTTTTTTTTTTTTTTTTTTTTTTGAACAACTCTCATATATATATATATATATATATATATAGTTGGGCTGGAATGCTATTGATAGCACCAGCCCAACTTTGCCACCCATTTTGTAGTCATTGGATCGCATTGAGATTCGTGCAAGCCCTTTAATTAAAAAGAAAAACTTTTTACTTTTAATTTTTCTTTTCTCTTTTTTTCATTAAAGAACCTACACGGATCTAAATGCGATCCAATGGCTACAAAATGGATGGCAAAGTTGGGTGGGTGCTATCAATAGCATTTCAGCCCAACTATATATATATATAATATGCTATTTTTTTTATTTAAATAGAAATAGAATTGAACAACAGAGTAAAACAACGATTTTTTTTCTTTTTTAAATAAATTAAGTGCAATTAGTGGACCAGAGAGATTTGTAGATACGATATCCGCTAACATTTGACTTGAAGAATTTTTCTTATTCTCGAAAATTTTATTAATTATTTTTTTTTTTTTTGCCAAATTGCTCATCAAACAGTAACAATTGTCTCTAATTTCCTTTGTGCTAAGATACCGTGGCCTTTGAGGATGGTTTTTTTGGATATATTTGTAGTGCATTTTTTAAAAACGACGATTTTTGAGAAGCCCATTTGGTAGCTGGCGTGTAGTAGCTAGCTGTAGCGTGCATTTTTATATATCTACTCTCTTCACCCCTCTGTTTTATATATATATATATATATATAACCCCCACTTGCAGTCCTCGTAGCTACCATACATCTCCGCAATAAAACCGAAGAAAGAAAGAAAAATAAGTGAGTAAAGAGAGTGCATTATTATTATTATTATTATTATATAAATGGCAACGATAACGGAGGGGCCGGCGGGGGTGGCGGTGGGGATGAGAGTGGAGAGTTTGGCAGAGATCGGTCTGGCATCGATCCCGAGGGAGTACGTCCGGCCGGAGTGGGAGCGGACGGACGTCGGGGACGCGCTGGAGGCCGAGCAAAAGTCGAAGGCGGAGGCAGACGGGCCGCAGATACCGGTGGTGGACTTGGGAGGGCTGCTGGAGGGCGGGGACAAGGAGGCGGCGGCGGCGGAGGCGGTGCGGCGGGCGGCGGTGGAGTGGGGGGTGATGCACGTGGTGAACCACGGGGTGGCGGCGGAGGTGGTGGAGGCGGTGCGGAGGGTGGGGAAGGGGTTTTTCGATTTGCCGGTGGAGGAGAAAGAGCGGTATGCGAACGACTGGTCGGCGGGAAGGATATCCGGGTACGGGAGCAAGCTGGCGGAGAACGAGAGCGGGCAGCGCGAGTGGGAGGACTACTACTTCCACCTCGTCTACCCGCCGGAGAAGGCCGACCTCTCTGTCTGGCCTGCTCAGCCTGCTGACTACGTGTAAGAGAGCTATATATATATATACCTCATCACGTACATCCATCTCGATCTGCATGGCCACTTTAATTCCATACAGCCTACCTACCTATATATATTTTCTGAATCACCTGCATTTGTCTATCTAATCAATCATCTATTTTAATTATCTCATATTTCAATCACGACGTACTATCCATTCAATAATTGATCAATCCATGGATACATGGATGGCTCTTGCCAGTATGTGGTGATGAGCAGTGCACAAGATGCACATATGCATCCAGTATAACAGTATAAATAAATGCTATTGATAGTATAGAATATGATAATATGCTAGCACTAAATGAATGATTGGTGCTATTAATAATATAGCAGCGAAACGACGACGTAAAACTTTATATTATAGCAATAGAACTTTACATATATATATATATATATATATATATATATATATATATATATATATATATATATATATATATATATATATATATATTAAGTTTTTATGTTTTTAAAAGTATTAAGTCAATAATATATATATAAATTAAGCTTTTATAGTTTTAAAAAACCAAGTCAATGATGCTTATAAGCTTTTAGTCCTTAAATAAAAAAATGTATGGTTAGGATATTAGTGGACCTCTTGTGTTAAGTGAGTAGTTGGTAGAATAGAATGATCTCAGTGATGAAATTTGTCAAAATGATAGATCTAATGACAGAAAACTTACGAGCACTAATTACTTGGTGCATGTACAAATATAGTAGTCGGACTCATATATATATATATATAGAGAGAGAGAGAGAGGGGGAGAGAAAGAGAGAGAGAGAGAGAGAGGCTGGAATGCTATTAATAGAACAAAATTATTGGTGCTATTAACTTTTTAACTCTTAAATTAAAAAATATGTGATTGAGATGATAGTGGACCCCTTGGATTTAATGGGTGATTAAAAAAATAGTAAAATTTAACGATTGAATATAATTCAAAGAATTGATCTAAGAATAAAAAACTTGATAGCACCTCGATAGCATAGTAGCTTTCTCTCTCTCTCTCTCTCTCTCTATATATATATATATATATATATATATATATATATATAAAGATATTTAAAAACAAGAAAACTGTAATAAGTTAAATATGTTGGTGATAAATGAGAGATTGGTGATGTGTGATACATAACTGCACCAGTTGTATACAATTAATAGAGGCATCGAGCATGGAAAAGGACTCATATATAGATGCATGCTCTCTCTCTCTCTCTCTTCTAAATGAAATAGAGAAAAGTAAAAATTCTGACCTGGAACATATGGACTATTTGTAGCGCAATTTTGTTGGTGAGCTTGAGTTCTATACTCACTTTATATTCTATTATATTTTTTAAACGTGGCAACGCAGTTTAAAATTTTTGAAAAATATAAAAATGAGTGCGTTTAGTCACCGCCACCGTATTTTCAAACTAGATCTGAGTGATGTATAAAAGGCGAAATGGTAAGGCAATGTTTTTTTTCTTTATTGTGCAGGGAAGTAACTAAGGAATTCTCGAAGCAACTGCGGGTCGTGGTGAGCAAGATTCTAGCCATCCTCTCGCAGGGTCTGGGCCTAAAGGACGATCGTCTGGAGGCCGAGCTCGGCGGGGAGGAGGAGCTCCTCCTCCAGATGAAGATCAACTACTACCCGACATGCCCGCAGCCAGATCTCGCCCTCGGCGTCGAGGCCCACACCGACATCTCCTCCCTCTCCTTCATCCTCCACAACATGGTCCCAGGCCTCCAGGTATGTACTAAGTAGTTCGTTCATAGAGCTATTTACTCGATCGCAGATATTTCTGCAACACCTTTAATAGAGAAATAAATAATCAATTTGGAAAGAACTTTTTGTCAGACTCTTTCAGATATGAATCTATCTGATTCAGAAGGGAAGAACTTGCATCAGTATAGCATTCAATTTGCCATCAAATAATTCAAACTTTTAAATCTCTTGTGCAAGTACATTTCGATCCCACCACTATTGGAAAGTGATGTGTAAAAGGTTTAAACCAACTTAGTACTTATTTTGTACTAGCACAAAAAATATTTATTGGATCTAAAAAAAAAGTTAGAGCAAAAGCATGCCAAAAGAAATAGATTTATCTAATTTTCATAAAATTAAGGTAAAAATTTACATAATTCACTTTAACTATGTACCATTTCTAATTGCCTATTCAATTTATCAAAAAATTAATTTTACTATCTAATTTTTTAATTTATTTAATTTGAGACAGTCCAAGACACCTATAAATTTAAAATTTAAATACGTTATTTATTTTTATAGATTTAATTATTATAATTCATATAATTCTTACAACTATAAATTTATTAAAGTAAATAAATAATTTAAAATTTAAAATTATAATATCAGTGACTAATTCAAATCAAACGAACTAAAATATCAAATAGTAATTCACTACAACAAAATTAGGCTATAGCGATACTTTTAAATATTTCTAAAATCTAAAAAAAGTGTCGCTGACAAAAATATCGACACTTATTGTAAGTGTTGCTATATATGCCGTCGCTAGGGTGTATAGCGACACATTTTTGTAATGTATCCCAAAAATATGTCCCTATAATCTAATTTTGGATATAGATAGAATATAGATAGAACACTTATACAAAAACGTCACAAATATATGTCCCTATAATCTAATTTTGTTGTAGTGATTAAAATTTTTAAAGTCTGAGCGGAGGATTAAGAATGATTTATATATAGTACCGATAATTAAAATTATGTGTCTTTTTATTTAAAATTAATACATCAGCTACTTTCACACCTCGAGAAGTTTAAATTAATTGTGCTTATTAATTAATTCAATTAATTCGAATAAGAATAGCGGGCATATATAGGCATCATATCTCGAACAATAATGTCAATATTGTGCACCAGTGCGTTCGAAACTACTATTTTTATATATTGCTACAAATATAAATTATTAAGATTATTTATTTATTTTTTTATTTATTATTTTATATATTCGAATTTAATAAGTGAATTAATTATATATTTCTATCTGAAGGTGTACCACGACGGCCAGTGGGTTACAGCACAGTGTCACCGGGACTCGATGATTGTGCACGTCGGCGACGCCCTCGAGATCCTGAGCAACGGCATGTACAAGAGTGTGCTCCACCGCGGCCTCGTCAACCGCAAGAAGGTCCGCATCTCCTGGGCCGTATTCTGCGAGCCACCGCGCGACACGGTCGTCCTCCGCCCGCTCCCTGAGCTCGTCTCGGACACCAACCCCGCCAAGTTTCCGCCCCGCACTTTCGCGCAGCACATCGAACACAAACTCTTCAAGAAGTCGCAGGAAAAGAAAAAACAAAATGGCAACATAATTTTCTCCGCCGCTGCCACTGCCACTGCCACTGTCACTGCCACTGCCACTGCCGTTGATGCAATCGCCATTAACTAGTTATTTACTCAATCAATAAAAAGTACTATGCTATCATGTTGTCTACTGTGTTTTAATTGTGTAACGTTAGTATTATGAAGTTTGGGTTTCTTATAACGTGAATCGAGCTTTAATAAAGTAATAAACAACCCCTCTTTTTTACTTGGTAGAATAATTTCCCAAACCTACTGAAATTAAACATGTGATTGGAAATTGCAATGAATTTTTTTCTTAAAAAAAAAAAAAAAAAAAAAAAAAAGGTAAAACCCTATATTATATATTGGGGCAATTTTTTATATATTTCTAAAATTTTTTCTGTTTTTAAATTTATCACTCTTAGAAGGCTAATATTAAAACTATCCTTCTTACGTTCCAACTTATTTCTAAAATATTCCTGAAGTTAAACTCTGTTAGTATACCGTTTGGAACTGCCCTTATCTGTGTGAAATTACTATTTTGCCCTTTCAAATATATCCTTTTACCATAACCAACTTTTCTTATGTACTTTTAAAATTTTCAATAATTTTGGTAGAGAAGGACAAAATAGGTATATCTGATAGTTTTCAACTCCGATTATTATTTAACTCTAGTTTAATCCTAGTTAACTTAACAAAAAAAAACGGTAGGGGTATTTTTAATAACGGTGGAACGTATGAAGGGTATATTGGAAAGAAAAAAATAAGAGAAATAAATCAGATATTTCCTCAGATTTCAGAAATACACAGACAATTATCTCTTATATATATATATATATATATATATATAATATGCAATTTTGAAATGACCCCTCTTAAATGTTGGATCAAAGGCCATATGATCCCACATCATCTAGTAGGCCCAATGGGCCTGTCAACAATTGACCTCTATTATAATATATTATATCGATTCGTTAGTTTATGCACGCAGTTCAAAAGTCAACGATATGAGTTTTTCACTGAGTCAATGTACAATATAATAAGCATGCTCATTGGGGGTGTCAAATTAAGCAATTCTCTTTACCTTAGTTATGATAGAGGCATTTCAAATCATCTTTACAGTTCGCAAATTTAGAATGATCAGATCATATGATGAAAAATAATTAAATATCAAGAAAAGTCGGTAGAATAAGAGTTGTGACGAATGTTTATGACATTAATATAGAATTCGGACGTTACGACGGATAGATATAGTTGAATCAATCAAATCCAGTACATATGATCAAAAATTAAAAATAAGAATTCAATCGTAAATTAGAGAAAGAATCACCGGGAGCGTAGAACTTAATAATGATGAATGGGTGATTGGAGACGGTATCGGCGAAGTTGGAGGTGTCGAGGGTGAGCACCGAAAAGGCTCTGCCTCCTCCGCCGCTTGATTAGATTCGATATTTAACATAATAAAAAAGTAATTGAGAGGGAAAGAAAAAAAAAAAAGACAATAAAGAGAGAGTAAGATGTGAAGAAGAGAGTCACATTAAATAAAAAATAATATCTATGTTGAAAATCTAGTACTCGCCCTGCTACCAAATTTTGTGAGCTCGCAACTCACTTTGATATCGAATGTTGTTAATGCGGTACTTGCTCCGATACCAATTGTTGAAATTTCGCAACGAAAATATCAAATCAAATTTTTTCAATAAAAATTGAAATCGACATAATCACATAAAAAAGAAGATAAAAAGATAAACTAAAATTTATTAACCAAAAAAAAAATTATATTTTACTCATCTTCTTCAATAGAATAGTTTAACCTAATCTCTCTTATTTTTCTATCGTCTTTCATTAAATTAAAAAAAAAATCTTTTATCTTTCACACGCACTCATGCACAAGATGCATGCATGGGCTAAACTTTTCTCGCATCGCTTTGTTTTACTGATCTCTCTTATCTTTTTCTCGCATCGCTTTGTTTTACTGAATAACCTACTTGTATTCTAAAACTTTGATTATTCAATTATAATTAATAAACATTAATATTAATATGGAGGTCCTCAAAATGTACACGAAAATAGAAATTTGAAGAGTTAGGGTAGCGTAGGAGATACGTCGCTTTGATTTTTCAATTATAATTAATGAC
The DNA here is from genome assembly GCA_029204045.2 of Tillandsia leiboldiana. Lineage (NCBI taxonomy): Eukaryota > Viridiplantae > Streptophyta > Magnoliopsida > Poales > Bromeliaceae > Tillandsia > Tillandsia leiboldiana. The sequence goes on from CM055062.1 coordinate 322,139, forward strand.
CATTAATATGAATATATAGGTCCTCCAAATGTACACGAAAGTGGAAATTTGAAGAGTTGGGGTAGTATAGGGGGTTTTATCTTGTAGAGTCAAGGTCTCGGTAAAATTTTACAAAGCAAAGTCAAATAAATAAACAGTCGTAATCTTTTTATATTAGAATATATTTTAAATTTTTGTTAGATGAAGAAAAAAAATATAAACACGTGGCTTAAGAAAATTAAAAATTCACGTATGTTTATAGATATAAATTATTCCATGACTAGCTAGGGAGCAATTTTCATAGTATTCTTTATCACTATAATAAAACTATGCTATAGTGACATTTTTAAATATTACTAAAAATTTTAAAAAATATTGTTGAAAAAAATACCGACACTTGTCATTAGTGTCGTTATATGTGCCGTCGCTAGGGTGTATAGCGACACATTTTTGTAATGTGTTCTAAAAATATGTCCCTATAACCTAATTTTGCATATAGATTGAATATAGATAGGACACTTATATAAAAGTGTCACGAACATGTGTCCCTATAACCTGATTTTATTGTAGTGCATACAGTAACGAACCATGATAACTATTGATGCTTTTTATGTCTCTATGCTTAGTTTTGATCTCAACTTCTATTTTCTAGTGGAAGTACTTAATTTGATATTTATATATATATACTTCACTGTATATTAATTGATTGGTCCACAAGCTATATAGTAGATTTTTTATATATAATCACAATTAAGTGGGGTAGATCCTTAACTTGTGAACTTTTGTTTTGTGTTTGATCACTTCCATATATAGAGACCTTTTTAGTAATCCAACATGCATAGAATCACATGGAAGAGTTCTTTGTGCATTGCCCTACTACAATTCTATTTCAAAGAAGAACAATAAACAAAACCGCATTGCTAAGAGTTGTGGGAAACTTAATTGTATGCATTATATATGTAGATCAACTAGAGTATATATATATCTATTATCTAGCTATATATCCCACCAAACACATTAGTTTTGGTTGTTTTTGGTTAAGTAAAGAATTGTTACCTTAATTGAGGGAAGGGATTAATATCACTAATAGAATTTTTTTTTTTTCTAACGACTATCTCGAGGAGATTTTTGATTAATTAACTCTTGATGAGGAATCATTTATCATATATTAACCTCACTCTGACATAGGAAATTAGCAGCGTCATGTCACTTTGTTTTCGCTTTTTAAGTTCACTTACTGTCCGTTTGGATTCGGTATAGAACCGAGAATAGGAGGGATATTCCTCTTATTCTTCCAAATATACCAGAAATCAATTGGTATAGCTTGTTCCGGCACAACTAGAATAAGTGAGAGTTACTGTTCTCACTCTTCCCAACCACCCTCTTATATTTTTCTTAAATATCCTCCCACGTCTACCGAGCCACCATCTCTCACCTCATTATTACATAATAAAGTTTGAGGGTAAAAAGGTAATTTATCATAATTAAAACTATTTATTTTTCTTATTTCTCATTTTCATACCAAACACAAAATCTCTTATCTCTGAAACCATCCCAAACGATTTTTTACACTAATTTGGTACTTTATACTTATCCCTGGAATAGCTAGTTCTGTCTTATACTAATTACTAGTGGAACTACTCAAATAATACTTTACTAAATTTTAGCCAACAACTAGCTCTTGTAGTTATTGAGTGGTCCATACTTTACTCATCATGTAGTGGCTACATTTGATTAACATGTGCATGCCATAATCAAGGCCCAGATTAATGATTGTTTACACAGTAAGTGTTTGTTCTAGTGTTTATTTTGGCAGCTTCTCTATTTTGAAAAGTAGCGAATAAATATTGGTCAAATGAAATATCGATGCATGTGTCGTATCTGCTGCTGCGGTGTAAGGTTGAAATAAGTTATATATAGGACTCAAAGAAACAAGCGAATTTTCTCATATGCAACTACATGCTCAGATATATAAGAAGCTGTTAAATAGCTCATTTGTTACATCTGAGAATTATCAAACACTATTGGACCACATTAAGCATTAATGGAGATACCCTTCTCTATTTTCAAGTGGATCCACAAAAATTCATTGTACCTCAACTAAGTAGTACTATCATGCACAACAAGTTTTTACTTTTGAAAACAAACTAAAGGTTCTCACATTTCTGCACTTCTCACTGCATGTACTCAAATGTGTTCAGCCCATATATAATCTCAAACGGATTGATAGTTTTGAATATATATATATATATATTTGAATAAAATTAAACCATCTCTATATAACGAAGAGAAAAGCTCGTGGATTTTATGAGTACTCACTACAACAAAATTAGATTATAGGGACACATATTTGTGACACTTTTGTGTAAGTGTCATATCTATATTCCATCTATATCCAAAATTAGGTTATAGGGACATATTTTTTGGACACATTACAAAAATGTGTCGCTATATACCATAACGACGGCACATATAGCAACACTAACAATAAGTGTCGGTATTTTTGCCAGCGACATTTTTTTTAGATTTTAGAAACACTTTAAAGTGTCGCTATAGCATAATTTTGTTGTAGTGACTATATATTATATCTATGAACATCTCATCATACTTTGCAAATCCTCTAGGTACCTGAGAGAGAGAGAGAGAGAGAGAGAGAGAGAGAGAGAGAGAGAGAGAGAGAGAGAGAGAGAGAGAGAGTGTTTTTTTATTGATAAAAGATTTGATGGTTATTATTTGAGATTTTAAATTTAGAGCCTAATTATTTCAATTTTTTAGTTAAATTTAATTTTTTCTAATTTTTTTTGTTATTATTTAGAGTTGAATATGTTGCATTCCATGGAACAAATGTAAGCACTTGGTGGCGTGGTGCCACGTGACAGGCTGAGAATACTTCCCGCCCATTCCACAGGGTTGTAGGAACTTTCTACAACGGAGCACGTTTTGTCTTTTGATTGGCTCTTAAATCAGCTTTAAAAAAATTAATTAAAACCAATTTATTAATAATTAATCTCTATAGTTAATTGTCTAAATTAACTGGACGTGCATAATTCTATTTTTAACCATAAATTAACTACAGTTTATTAATTAAAGTATAAATATTTTGGCCAATTTATTGTAGCCTCACCACACTTCTTAAAAATAATAATTCTTTTAAAAATATCCATAAAATCAAAAAGTGTAGCTCACAAGACTGGTACTTTCTACTCGTATAGCTATAAAAAGTATACTATCTTTATGGGCAAAAAGTTTTAAATTATTATTATTATTATATATATATATATATATATATATATATATATATATATATATATATATATATATATATATATATATATATATATATATATAATTAAACCTTTATAGTTTTAAAAATATTAAGTTATTGGTATTTATAGAAGTTTAATTTTAGGATGAAATGATGTATGATTAGGATGATAGTACGTTAGACCCCTTAATTAGGAAGAAAAGTATTAATAATTCGATATTTTTAAAAATATAAAAAAATAATTATATATATATATATATATATATATATATATATATATATATATATATATATATATATATATATATATATATATATATAATTAAACCTTTATAGTTTTAAAAATATTAAGTTATTGGTATTTATAGAAGTTTAATTTTAGGATGAAATGATGTATGATTAGGATGATAGTACGTTAGACCCCTTAATTAGGAAGAAAAGTATTAATAATTTGATATTTTTAAAAATATAAAAAAATAATTTTATATATATATATATATATATATATATATATATTTCATTGGAACATAGAGGAAATGTTCCACTTTGAGTATTTCCATTTTCAATCAAACATGAGCATGTCTTTAAGAAGATCACAGCCGTGTATATCCAACAAGATGATCTATCAACATCATCATCCGTGTCCACTTATTACTATATATATATATATATATATATATATATATATATATATATATATATATATATATATATATATATATATATATATATATATAAAAGTATATGTCCAAAATAAGAATGAATTATAGCTTATTTATATATATTGTTGCTTAAACCTGTTTTAAGAAACCGATCCATCATTAATTCAAACCATTGATTTAATAGAAAATACTTTAAGAATGAATTTTGGACCATTGTAGAATATGTGAGTTAATCATGCAACAAAAGGTGGATTCCCAATAGTCCACTACAAGAAAAGTTTTTTTTTCTTTTAATTTATTTTTTAATATTTAATGATATTTAAAAATTTTTTAATATAATATAGTATCACATTGAAAAGTGCACCGAAATAGAAGGTTCATATAATGACATGTTTTGCAGCGTTAATATTTGTTACATTAGATAGACGCGTAGAGACGTTTTCTCTAAGCACCGTCTACAAAGTATTTTTATATTAAATTTTTTTTGTATTGACCTCGTGATATTATGTTAACCAAAGATCGATTAGTCAGCTAGTAAAAATTAATTAATAAATCTATAAAAAAAAATAATAATAAGTTGTTTTTGTTGGATTTGAGTTGTTTGTGGGGGGCTTAACTAAGAAGAAGACTTTATGAAAGCAACACGCACAATTACAACACATTAGTTGGATAGAAATTGAGTGTGTTCCTCTTTCTTGTGCAATATCAGTGAAACTATTGCCTCAAGGGGTCCATCATGTAAGTTGTAAACCATCTATTAGTCCATATTTACTTTTATTTTCGATTTAACTTTGAGAATAATAATTATTAATCCACATAAGACTACAACCCAATTACATGATTGTGATTTAAAGTAAAGATAGGAATATGCAATACAAGGCACAACAACTTGGTCGTCCACAACTAACCATGCATGTGGCCTGGCTATACAAACTATGTACAAAGTTTTTCGCCTTTCAACTGCAGGGCGGTTTCGATCGGATAAAGTTTTAACTTTGTCGAAGAGATAAGTTTTAGTAAAGTTTTTATCCTAAGGACCCGTTTGGCATCCGGTATAAGAGGGATAAGGGGGTTATCCCTTCCTTTATACGCAAACAGTATTTAAGTGTGGGGGGAAATGGTTGTTCCCTCCATACCAGATTATTCCGGTATAAGATTAGAACAGCTGTTCCACCACACAGGTTAGCTGTTCCACCTCTTGCTTATTATTATTATTATTTTTAATTAAAATTTTTAAAATTATAAGATATTTAAATTTATAAAATTTTAAATTATTTTATTTTATTTTATAAATTTTAATCTCCTTTATTATTCTTATTCCTCTTTTAACTTACCAAACACGATTTTTTTTATCCCGGTACAACCATACACGATTTTTCTTATTCGGTACAACCATTATACTCAACCAAACACAAAATTACTATAATTCTTGCTTGTACCTGAACTTATATCTATCTCCGGAATAACTAATTTTTGTTTATATCCGAACCAAACGCAGCTTAAGGTGCGTATGAGTCTCAAACTTTCATTTTTTTTTTTTTTTTATAAAAAACTATAGGGCTTACTTAAACTATAAATTATTTATTTTTTGAAAATTAATTAATCAGTATATTTTATATAATTTTTATAATTATAAATTTATTAAAATAAATAAGTAGTTTAAATTTTAAAGTTAAATTTTAAATAAATTAAAAGGTTAGATAGTAAAATTAAAATTTTTAATTATCTCAGATAAGTTTTGCATCTTTTTATCTTAAGCATACCAATCTTTCCTACTTATAAGTCGTTTTTAATGTCGGCAAGTTTAACGGTATAAAAATACTCAAATCACGCAAAATTTTAGTAGAAAATTTTTTATACTAAATAAAATATATTTGACCTAAAGTTTTAGTATCGTAAGATTTTTACGAAAAATTATAAATTTTTTTTTAAAAAATACTAATTAAGTCTATCGGAGTTGATTGTTGATTCGAAAGTCTCAATATTAAAAATAAGGGGCAATTTTCTATATATTCCTAAAAATTTCTCTGTTTTTAGATTTATCCCTCTTAGAAGGCTAATATTAAAACTACCCTTCTTACGTTTGAACTTCTTTCTAAAATATCCCTGATTAGTGTACCGTTGAAATTATCATTTTGTCCCTTTCAAATATATCTTCTACCATAACCAACTTTTCTTATGTACCCTTAAAATTTTCAATAGTTTTGATAGATAGAAACAAAATAGGTATATTTGATAGTTTTCAACTTCGATTATTATTTAACTTTAGTTTAACCCTAATTAACTTAACAAAAGAAACAAATAAATAAGATATTTTTTCAGATTTCAGAGATACACAAACAATTATCTCTAAAAATAACTTATAAACACGGATGTGTTCGCGCTCGTAAAAAAAAAAAAAAAAAAAACCCGGCAAGTGGTGGTTTAGAGATGAAGTGGTAGACGGGGTGCAGGCAGTTACCGGTTTAGAGATGAGGTGGTAGAGGGGGTGCAGGCACTTTAGCAGCATTCGAAGGGGGATATAATAAGAGCTTGAAGGACGCAGTGGAGTGCATCGCTCCCACATTCCGTTTCGCCCAACTCCCCGATTGGGCGGGATCGCCCTCTCCCTCTTCCCCATTTCCAGTACCTTCTCACCATCACCCACATTCAAATAACTGATTAATTAATTAATTAATCAATTAGTTAATTAATTAATTAAATACTTAATTAATTAATCCTTAGTCGTCTTCGTCTTTCTCTTTAACCTCGACCTCCCATGACGCCTCCTCCGACGTGGGTGGAGTTCGACGCCGCCGTACTCAGCGGCGCCGCCACCATCCCCGGCGAGTTCGAGTGGCCCGACGACGACAAACCCTCGCCCGGCGAGGCCGCGGAGCTCGACGTCCCCGTCGTCGACCTCGGCCGTGCCCTACGCCGCGGCGGCGGCGGCGGCGGGGACGAGGAGCTCGTGCGTGGGGCGTGCGAGCGCCACGGGTTCTTTCACGTGGCGAACCATGGGGTCGACCCCGAGCTCGTCGCGGAGGCGCACCGCTGCGCCGAGGGCTTCTTCGCGAAGCCGCTCGCGGCGAAGCGCCGCGCGCGGAGGGCGCCCGGGGAGAGCTGCGGCTACGCGAGCAGCTTCACCGGCCGGTTCCGGGAGAAGCTCCCATGGAAGGAGACTCTCTCGTTCCGCTACTCCGCCGCGCCATCGTCGTCTTCTTCGTCCTCGGCGCGCGCCAATGGTGTCCTCGACTACTTCGTCCACACGCTCGGGGAGGAGTATCGCCACCACGGGTGAGTATTAGTACTCCATCCAAATAGTAACATTATTGAAATATTAATAATATCATTATCGACATATAATTAATTTTTAGTTCTAAATGTTTAAATTTTCAAACATGCTTAGTTATAAATACGATTAGTAATTTTTATTTTTCTGTAACAAATTAATATAAGATTAGAACCACTATAAATATATATATTTGTGAAATAAATTTGTTTCCGTTTGAGAATAAATCTAATTAAAAATATATATATAATTTTAATTAATTTAATATTTTAATAACTAATTATATAATTATTAGTAAATTTATTTATTTATTAAATTATTTGTAGTGAATTAAATTATTTAATAACAACACTCTTAATTATTTTATTAATTAATATTTATTATTATCTAATTAATTAAATAAATTAAATTATTATTTAATTAATATTTTTATATTAATTAATTAGATAAAATATTATTATTTTAAAATTATAATTAATTTTATTTTTTCTATTTCAATCTAATTATCTAAATATTATTATTTTTATTCTAAAAAATAACTTAATTTTTATTTAAATATAAAATTAATTTTATTCTTACTTATTCTTAGGCTTATACATATTTCTGGAATAAACAATTTTAATTTATATCTGAATAACCGCAGTTTTAAAGTATAATAATTATTTCATATTATTTAATAAATATAAATAAATTTTAAAATTAAATCTATAAAAAATTTCGTTCTCTTAATTAAAAAAATATTTAATAAATTTTATTAAATTCGAACTCATAGCAGTTCTACGTATAAAAACAAAATACATTTTAATATTATACATTCCACAATATTAATATATGGGGCTCGTACCATGTTGACTTTTGTTTTCTCATTTATTGTGGACATAAATTTGAATAATTGGATAAGTATTTGGGATTAAATATTTAGATTTTGCAAGGACCTTTCTGGTGTCGAGCGTGGACACAATTTTGTACAATTACTTCTTTTTTTTTTTCTTTTTTTTTTCTTTTTTTATATACTTATGCAGAATTTAATAGGTTGGTAATTAAGTACATAAATAAAATTAAAACTTTACACTTAAAACATATCAAATTCTAAATAGATCAATTCAATTGGTAGTTAGTAATCAAATTAATTAATTTTTTATCGAAACATGCCCTCTTCAAAATTGTGAAAATTAATTTTGTCCCTTTAAATTAATGAATTGTACCATGTAAGGCTAATAAATTTATTTTTTGTCGAAAAAAATTTGGTTTTTGTTTACGATTCAATTTACGAATGATTTTTTTTTGTGTACTCAAGTTTTTTTTATTATCAATATTATATGGATCTCATATTAATCATAATAAATAATTAGCAGAGACTAAAAGCATATTATATTTTTTTGTGAAACTATTTTTTTTTTTTGTTTAAATTAATATGATATTTTTATTTACTATTAGTATAGTGTAGTTTGTTGCAATTAATTAGTTTTAAATGGGTATACATTCAATTTTATTTATAATATTTTTAAATAAAATAATGTATGAATAAATTAATAAAGTATAGAAAATAGATGATGGGCAAAATAAAAGTTTTATTTAGTTTTATTATAAATTATTATTAATTTCGATATTTATGATGGTTTTTTCAAATTAGAGAAGTACTTTTAATAGGAAAATGCTTTTGGTCCCCATTTTTAAGTACTCCAATGTGTTGGTGATAATATTATCGGTAAACTCCAAATGGGATGTACGATATATATATCCTATTTATTCTAGGATAAAAGTTTTTTCACTCATGAGTGAAATTTATTTTCTTCTATAATTGATGGAGTGTAAGATATACATTCCGTTTGGGATGTACAAAAAATATTTTTCATATATATATATATATATATAGAGAGAGAGAAGAGAGCTTATATATTTTTAAAAACACACGATAATTCATGCTTGTAAATTTTTTACCATTGAATTTGTATTGGGATTAGTGTTTTTGTAAAGTCAACTAAAGAGATAGAAAAATAAAGTAAAAGATACTAATCCCAATACAAATCCAATGGTAAAAAATTCACAAGTATGAATTGTCTTGTGTTTTGAAAGAATATAAGCTCTACTCTCTCTCTCTTTATATATATATATATATATATATATATAATTAAGCTATTAATAGCACCAAGTCATTAGTGATATTAAATTTTTAACCCTTAGATTAAGAGTTGTGTAGTTAGGATGATAGTGGGGACTAGGGTTTAATGGGTGGTTGGAAAAATAGAATGATCTAATGGATGAAAATAATCAAAGGAGTTAATCTAACGGTGGAAAATTTGATAGCACAAAATACTTGGTGCTATCGATAACATAGTAGCCGAACTCATATATATATATATATATATATATATATATATATATATATATATATATATATATATTGTATGGCTCGTATATTTTTAAAAGTATAAGTCCAACTATACTTGTTAATTTTTTATCATTAGATTTGTATTAAAATTTGTGCTATTTACTTTTTCTTTCTCTTTCTATACTTAACTTTACAATAGTACAAATCTTAATACAAATTTAATAATAAAAAATTTATAAATATAATTAGACTTGTGTTTTTAAATATATATATATATATATTCACACACCAAGAAGGATTAGAATTTACAGTTGAGGGTATAATAATGATAATTGAAATTTAATAATAATATTTGAAAATTAAAAATTAATGTATAGAGGTAATAATAATATTATCATACTATATTATAGGCTGCTTCTAGAATAACGGTAGTAACACTGTTTTTAATAATTTTTAAAAAAAATAAAAATAACACGCAATCTATTTTATTTATATAAAAAATAAATTCAACTACAAAAATTAAGGTAACTCAGTCTCAGAGAATTTAAAGACAACAGCAAAAAAAAAAAAAAAAAGAAAAAAAAGAAGAAGTTATTCAGAGTTGTAGAACTCAACCAACTCCTTTTTTACCTTTCGAATTCGTCTAACAGATATTATGAGATCGGAATATTGACTTTTAAAAGTTATGTTGCTGCGGTTTTGATCAAATTTTTCGCTGATACTTGATCTTTTTAGATCGAGAGGTATAGGTATGTACGAAATTAACACATAAATTTTACTTTTGGACTGATCAGGATGGTGTACCAAGCCTACTGCGACGCGATGAGCAGGCTCTCTTTGGACATAATGGAGTTACTGGGTCTGAGCTTGGGTGTGGGTCGCGACTACTTTCGAAGCTACTTTGAGGGCAACGACTCTATAATGCGGCTGAACTACTATCCGCGGTGCCAGTGGCCGGAGCTGACGCTCGGCACCGGCCCGCATTGCGACCCCACATCCCTCACCATCCTCCACCAGGACGATGTCGGCGGTCTCCAAGTCCTCGCCGACGGTCAGTGGCTCTCCGTCCGCCCCAGCACCGACGCCTTCGTTGTCAACATCGGCGACACTTTCATGGTAAACTGGTACTCGTCCCGATATCTGTTACTAAAAGTATATGTTAGCAACGAGCGCACAAACTAAACAAAATCAATTGGCGATCACGACAGAAAAATAAAATCAAAATTGCACGACAAAAAATTAACACACAGATTTACGTGGAAAACTCTTTGCAGGAAAAAAATCACGGGCGAAAGAGGAAAGATTTTACTATGTAGAAAAGAGGGAATACAAAAGTTCTGCTTCATACAAGCGCTCGATCTCTCTAGGACAAACAAAAGAGAAAAAATTAGGATTTTTCCTTAGTGGATTGGATCCGTACTGTGGGGGGCGGAGCCCCCCGCACCCCCCGTCCGATGTCAGTGGTGGGCTTCGGGCTCGGGCCTAGCGGCCCGAGCCCTTCGCTTTCACCACAGACATCCACAAAATTTCTAGTCGCACCGCGAAGTCATCGGCGAACCTGAATCATAATATCGAAGCGATTCTGATTTTGAGTCACATCTAACAGTATATAGCTACATGCTCAAATAAAAAACTAACTGGTGCTACTTTTATGCAGGCTTTGTCGAACGGGCGGTACAAGAGCTGCCTGCATCGGGCGGTCGTAAACAGCGAGACCGTAAGAAAGTCCTTGGCATTCTTCCTTTGTCCGGGGCCCGACAAGGTGGTGCGGCCGCCGCCGGCTCTCGTCGGGCCCGGTGAGCACAGGGCGTATCCCGATTTCACGTGGCCGACGTTGCTCGAGTTCACCCAAAAGCATTATAGGGCCGATATGAGGACACTCGACACCTTCTCCGAGTGGATGCTCAACAATGAAGGAAATATTGTGAAATGAGGATCAACAATATGTTTTTTCAGACTCTTTTATTGTGAAATCATGTTGTTCAGAAGATTTGTGTTAGTTTCAAAGTTCAAATGATGATCTCAAATTACAAAGAAATTCAGGCTGATCTGAAATATTTTTCTCAATAAATAATAGTCAAAATTTTGTATAAGTTTTATTGAATTTTGTTTGTACTTTTAATTTCTTCATTTTTGGTTCTTATTTCATTAAGTCAAATATAATAACTAGTAAGGAGTCAAGAATTATTCATTAAATTTTTGAATATAAATTCGAATATTTTATATCTATATCTAATTTGAACTCCGATCCAAATCTGACTTTTTAATAAATTAAGTTCGGAATGATTTTCAAATCTAAATTCCGATATGAATCCAAACTAGGTCACATATTCGATAGTAAATAAAAAAGAATTGAAATTGAGGGATCATTTTTAGTAGGACTTATAGATGAGGTATCTCTATTTAATTTCATCTTAATAAAACTTTAGTTGCTCTCTTTATCCCTTTCTTTTTTATTTTATTTTTTAATTTTTTTTTAAACTCTAGCCATTTTGTTTACTGCTTGAATCTTTTTCTCTTAACAAAAGTCTCTATTTTTTAAAAAGTGATGTGCCTTTTTTATTTTGGGAAATTTTTTTTTTCTTTTGAACAATTTTGTTTGGACTAATAGATGCAATTTATTAGAATGCCAATTATTTTTATAATAAGAGGTTTATAGTTTATTCATAAACTGTTTAATAAAGTTTAAAAAAATTATACATGCAGATTGTCATGCCCCGGATTAAAGTGGAATCCGAGCACGCCAACAGATCCGTCGCATGCACAGGTAAACCCACGCACACGAATGTCCAACCTACAAAACAGTATCTTTATAGTTGAAAAATAAAACTAATATAAAACTGAAACCATACTGCACATACAACAACTCTAAAAACGATACAAAATCTATCTCATATAGCTGAAAATAAAAAACACATAAGCTGGCCTCGCTAATCCCGGTATGTACAATATGCCATCACAAAAAACTAGCCTCTATCGGAACCTTCCCTATCTCCATCAGCTTGGGTACTGGAAAAGCTAACTAATTTGCGATTTTTTTATCTCGGTCAGATCTCGCAATAGAAATTGATGACTCTGAAAAGAAAAAAACGACAGCAGAGCATGAGAACTAGTAAATCAGTAGTTCTCGATAAATACCGCCACCAACGACATCGACTTACCTATTAGGTCTACTAGTGGTATAAAGTAAAAGTGATCTATTATACAACAGGATAAATAAAAACTGAAAACAAACTCTACAACTATTATATCTCTATCCTACATATACTCGTGAAGAAACTGCTGAATGTATATGTATGCATCAACTAACGATGATCACAATTATTACCTAATCTCCCAATTATTACCCAATCTCACTAACCAACTTCAGGTCCGGTCAAGCATGCACCTACCAACCGCCATGACATCACTTTTTCAAGTGGCCCATTAATATGTAGGTCTCCCACTAAGGATGCTGCAACATTAATGTACTAAACCCAAACTCCGGCACTCAAGGGACGTGATTCCACCGAATAATGTGTGTATTTCTGTCGAGCTCAATATAGTTCATACAGGTTGTAATCAATACAAATGATCAACCGGATCATGAAAACTGTGATCTACCGTTGTAATCATCCCACAAATCAGTCCTGTAATCATCCTATTCCAAATCTGGACTTTAACCTACGTACTCAGGACGATATTCACAGATGCAACATGTACACACTCTGCCAAAACCAAGTTGTACATAACAATGTCCAAATATTAGTAACAACTAACTGTTGCTAGTGTACAAATTGTCTATATGTTAATTGTTTAATTAAGCTATTGTTCGCATGGTAAAAATCAAATCAGTATTATGCCAGTATCCAGCTACTACTAACTCAACAAACCAAACGAATTCTCATCTAACACTGCATCAAAGCATGATTTCATCGCACCGGAAAGCTGTAACTTAGACATAGAAAGTAATTCGTTGATTTCGTTAAATCCAACCGACCTCGGTTAGCTAATTCAACAACCACAGTGACGACCTTGGTTTATATATATATATATAGAGAGAGAGAGAGAGAGAGAGAGAGAGAGATTAGTTGTCATGCTATCCATAGCACCAATTATTAAGTTTTTCGCCATTAGATCTACCTACTTAATCATTTTTATCTCTTAGATTATACTATTCTGCCAATCACCTATTAAATTTTAGAAAATCACTATTATTCTAATTGTATATTCTTTAATTCAATGGCTAAAAAACTAATATTACCAAATACTTGGTGCTATTAGTTTTTTAGCAATTAGATTAAAAGATGTGCGGTTAGGATGATAGTACATCTCCTAAAGTTTAGTGGGTGGTTCGTTGAATAGTATAATCAAAAGGATGGAAATGATCAAAGAGATAAATCTAACAATAAAAAAATTGATAGCATCAATTATTTAGTGTTATAGATAGCATTTCAGCCGGACTATATATATATATATATATATATATATATATATATATATATATATATATATATATGAGTAGAGCTTATATACTGTTAAAAGAACAAGCCAATTTATGCTTGTGAATTTTTATTATTGGATTTGTAGTGAAATTTATGCTATTGTAAAGTCAACTAAAGAGAGAGAAAGAAAAAATAAAAAATACAAATCCGAATACAAATTTAATGATAAAAATTCGCAAATATGAATGTCCTTGTGCTTTTAAGCTCTACTATATATATATATATATATATATATATATATATATATATATATATATATATATATATATATAGAGAGAGAGAGAGAGAGAGAGAGAGAGAGTCCGGCTACTGTACTATTAATAGTACCAAGTTATTGGTGCTATCAAGTTTTCTACCCTTAGATCAACCCCTTCAATTATTTTCACCCGTTAGATTTTACTATTTTCCCAACCACCTATTTAACCCAAGGGGCCCACTATCATTTCAATCGCACATTTTTTAATCCAAAGATTAAAAATTTAATAGCACCAATAATTTGATACTATTAATAGTATTCCAGCCTAGCTATATATATATATATATATATATATATATATATATATATATATATATATATATATATATATATATATATATATATATATATCGGCTACTATGCTGTCTATAGCATCAAGCACTTGGTGCAACCAAAATTTTCACCGTTAGATCTATCTCTTTGATCATTTCCACGCGTTAGATCATACTATTCCACCAATCGCCTACTAAATCCTAAAAAATCATTATCATCATAATCGCACATCTCTTAATCCAAGAACTAAAAAATTAAAAGCACCAATGTCTTGATTCTATTAATAACATAATAGTCTAGTTCTGTATATATATATATAGAGAGAGAGAGAGAGAGAAAAAAAAAAAGAAATAGGTTACTATATTATCGATAGCACCAAGTTTTAGATGTCATTAGATTTTTGACCCTTATATTAAGAAATATGTATAATACTAAATCTCTTAAATTTAATAGATGATTGAGATAATAATATAATTTAAGAAATAAAAATAATCAAAAAAATATATCTAATAATAGAAATATAATAACACCAAGTTTTTGGTGTTATCAATCCCATTCAGAGAAAAAATAAAAGTACGGAGAGAACTAATCAACAAAGAAGAGGCCAAGAAATAGAATTATATTTCAAATTTTCCTCTTGGAATTTTTTCTTTTTTTTGTCCCCACTCAAACAATGGCACAGGTATGGTCATTTTTGTCCTACTCTTGGACCTTTTTACTGTCCTATTCTAATTCCTCCCTTTTGTCACTTAGCCATCATCTCTCTCTCTCACTTAGCCACTAGCCCCATTCTTGTTATTTCTTGTGCACAGAATATCATGGCACAACAAGCAAAGGATTCTTCTCCATTTCTTTGTTTTGAGTGTGGACCTCTCCAATTTAGATTTGCTAATTTCAATGACAAAGACAAGGGATGTGTGTGTGTGTGTGTGTGTGTGTGTGTGTGTGTGTGTGTGTGTGAGAGAGAGAGAGAGAGAGAGAGAGAGAGAGAGAGAGAGTAAGTAGAGTAATTGAGCATCTGTCATAGTATTTATCCTTAAATCTGTCATAGTATTTATCCTTAAATGAAGCAACATTCTACAAACATGAAAAGTGATTTGAGGATGCTGTTGATATACATCTCTACAGTTTTGGCTAATTCTGGAGTGCCTTAGCTGAATACTACTCTCTTTTTACCAGAAGAAAGAAAAAATATTTTTAATTTATTTGCACCCATTAAAGTGCAGGTAATGGCACACTAACAGTACTTCATTTAGAAGTTGTATATAAACCAAATAGTCCGCATCACATGAGATTGAGGATTTTTTAGAGCATCTTTGAGGGTCCCAAAGTCCTATTCTTATGATTTTATATTTTTATTAGTTGTTACTAGCTAGCTAGTTGTAATATACACTTTTTTGATTCATTTACATCATTCTAAAATATTTTTTGAAAGTGCATAAAATATGAACAAAATCAACCACCATTATTAAGAGAGCATTACATTCCATTCAGATTATACTTGATTAATAAACAATTCAATATGTCTTTTGACACTAATACTCTATATTTTTTTTCATAACTAGAAAAAAGAAATATATATATATATATATATATATATATATATATATATATATATATATATATATTTGTATTTTAGCATCTAACTCAGTTCTCGAAACCAGAGTTCAAAGCCTAGTTGCTTCACATTTTTAGCTAAATTTATTTAAAAAATAAACGAAACAGATAGTATGGTAATTTTTTCTCTCTCTCTCTCTCTCAAAAAAAAAAAAAAAAAAAAAAAAAAAAAAAAAAAAAAAACATCTAACTCAGTTCCTTTCAATATATTAAAAATTACATCAACTATCCTCATTTAAATTATTCTGCCCTTATCTCAAATGGCCCAACTATATATTTGGAATAATGGTTGATTCTTATATAAAATTTTGTAAAAAGAAAAAATAAATATGCAATAAAATTATTTACAAGCAGTGTGTTGGCTATTTATTTATGGATTAAATAGGTCCAACTTCTTGCTTCGTGACAATAGATCCAGGGGACTAATAAGTTGAGTTGGGTGAGCCTAATAAGATGAGTTGGGCTGCGGTCCACAATAGACCTAATGGCAAGAGGCCCAATAATAGACCCAACGTCCAGGTGGGTTGAGTCCGGTCGAGATCCGTGGGCGCTGTGTCTGTACGCTTTAAGTGAATTGATTGCGTATTTCTAACAGCTCGAGCTTTTGGGATTAATGGTTAGCGCCAATGATCCGACACAGTACAATAAAACCATATATAATGAATAAAATCGCTCAATAAAATATTTCTATCTTTTGAGTTGCAAATTAAATAGATATTAATTCGTAGAGCAATGTGATGCGCCAACTTAATTTATTAAAATTTTACAACCTATTCTGCAAATTTTTCAAACTTTTAAATTTATTTGAGGTAGCGACAAATTTTAAAATATGACATGAGTTTAAATTAAATAAAAAAAAAATTAATTATGTTTTAGAATCTCTTATTATGATAGACTAGACTTTGTATAAGAGCAATGCTATCTCTACATTCATTTTTGGGTGTAGATGTTACACCCCATCCATCCAAGGATGGAGATTTTTCTATCCGAGCAATACTACATGTACATCCCGAAGGGGTGTACATCATACATCTCCACTATTTTAATGGTGGCGATATTTTTTACGGGTCACATCAAGTGACCCATCATCACACCCCCACCCTTAGATGGGTGGGGGTGTGAGATATACACCCCTTACGGGTGTACACATAGCATTTTCCTTTTTTATCCATCACTTCGAAGTGATGGATAAAATTTATGTCACCCTAGAATGGATGGGGTGTACGATGTACATCTAAAAATAGATGTACATTTAGTATTTTTCTTTGTATAATTAGATCAAAAAAAGAAAAAAAAAGAGATAACTACAAAGGAGGGGGTTGGTGGGGGCCAACAAAAAGAGCGCTTGTGGTGTGGTGGTGGCCAGCCGCGGCGGCAAAGGACTAAGGGGAGGGCGGCCGTCGCAGTCTTTCAGCTGCGCGCGAGCATCTGCTGGCGTCCGTTTCCGCGCCACCCCAGCCATGCAAGTTATGCAACCACTCCCACCCCCTCCACTCCACGACACAACAAATCAACTACGTGGCACGCCTTAATTTGTTCCTCTCTCTTTTTTTTTGTCCTCCTCTCCCATTCATTCCACCACTCTTCATGGCCCACCATGGCCCATTTGGCCCATTTGGCCCGCCCTGATTCTTCGGCCCGAAGTTTTTGCCCTCCCCGCGGAGCCTTGAAAATGTTTAGGCCTCGTTTGGCATCGCTGCTAAAAAGAGACTGTCGAAAAAAAAAAAAAAAAAAAAAAATTGTATACGGCTCTTTACAAACATATCGAATAGCAGATATATTTTTATAAAGTTCAACTTTTTATATTTATTCCTTCAAAAGTCAAACGTTATTGATATATATTCCTGCCGTCTATTTCTGTTAGACAAATCTAGTTAACCATAGGTTAAATACTTGAGGAGTGCTACCTGTACACCCCAAATGGGGTTTACATCCTACACCCACCCCATTCTAGGGTGGGTATTCCTCCACTCGTCCCATCGATGGGACGAGTGAAATTCATCCCACCCCAGAATGGGGTGGGTGTAAGATGTACGTCCCAATTTGGGGTGTAGATCTAGCATTTTTCTAAATATATTTTTCTAAATACTTAATCTTGATTAGTTAGTGAGGTAAATTTATTTTTTTATCTTTTCAGATATTTCTGTATTATTTTTTAGAGGAACATTTTTGAAAGGACAAAACTGTCATTTCACATATAATCTGTTAAAAAATAAACCGTGAACTAACGATAATAAATCAGAAAAATATATATAAATAACTTAAAATTTTTAAATGAAAAAATATGAAAAGTTGAACTCTATATGAATATATCTGCTATTCAATATGTTTACAGAGAGCTATATACAATTAATCCTAAAATAAATGTTACAATAGATATTTATAGAAAGTCATATGCAATTAATTCTAAACTAAATGTTACAATAGAAAAGATTCGGACGATAATGTCAATTGAGAGTGATACATACATATGTAGATAGAAATGATTCGGACGCGAGTTGAAAAGAGCATAACTCATGTTTATTTTTATGCTTGGATCTACATTGGAACCTGAATATTAGTCGATTATTAAAAATTTTATTCATATTCGATAAAAAATATATATATATACATCAGACACGAATTAGATACGAAACTAATAAGATAAATAGAGAATAAGTGAAAGTTTTCTTAATAATAATAATAAAAGTGATATTTTGTGGGTCTCGTAATGTGGTCATTACATACTGACAAATGGAAGAGGTATATTAGGATTATCTTGCGTGAATCGGATGTATAGTATATTTTATACACCGCACTCAAATAAATAATACTTAACCTCTTAAAATCAAAAATCTAATTTATTACCTTTATTTTATTGCCTTTAGGCTTAAATGTTAAAAAAAATCATAAACTTTTGATACTTATTTCTCACAGTCAAATAATAATTCTTTCGATACCAATAAATGTTAAGATTATTTGATGCTTTATTAAATATTATACTATATTTATAATATTTAATTCTAATTTTAAAATATTATTTATTAAAAATTTGATGTGATGTATTATATTATATTACTACTTTTGGGGTAGGAACAAAACTTTATGAAATCATCTAGATTTGCTTGTTTACCTAGGACCCTATTTAAATACATTAACATTTTATTCAATTTATTTTTAAAATTTATTTAAAATATATATATATTTATTTATTTAATTAATAAAAATTATGATTAAATATTTAGAATAAGATTAAATACTCAGACTTTAATTATTTTTTAAATAAAATAAATTATCTGATACATAATAAGTTATTAAATAATTTCCATATCTTATAAGATAATTTTATGGTTCATCAAAACGAGATCAGCTTAGATGGAGAGTAAGATCATCTCATAGGAATGTAGGAAATTATCTATACGGTAAAAATATATTATTTTTTGGTAAAAAAATATATATCTTATTTAAATTATAAATTATTTTAATTCGACTACGTGATCAGTCAAAATTATAATTTTAGTATTTAATTTTTTAATTTACTTAATTTAGATCATTCGAGTTAACTGCTTATTATAATCAATTTAAATTTTGTATGAATTGTATAACAAAAATTAATTAAATTCACAGAAAAATATGATGTATTCAAAAGTTATTCAAAGGTTTAAATAAAATAAATTAAAAATTTAGGTAGCTAAATTAAAATTTTTCAAAAATTAAATAGTTTAGGTGATTAGTTGTGGTAATTAATTTCATACATTTTTTACCATAGGTGAATCCATTAATCTAGGGATCGAATCGCAATATCAGGATATGACAGGGACGATCCATACATTTTACACCCGACGAACCTACTCCTCCGATGGAATCGGAGCCCTCGCCGCCGCCACCACTACCACCCTCCGCCACCGCCGCCGCCACCGCCGCCTCCGACAATCCGCCGCCGTCGCCGGAGCTCCCGGAGCTCCTCGTCCTCCGCCACCTCCTCCCCGCATTCGACGCCGCCCTCTCCGCGCGCTTCCGCCTCCTCAAACCCACGCCGCTCCCCCTCTCCGCCCCACTCTCCTCCACCGCCTCCGCCGCCCTCGTCTACGGCGGCACCCGCGTCGGCGCCGCCCTCCTCGACCTCGTCCCCTCCCTCCGCCTCGTCGTCACCACCAGCGCCGGCCTCGACCACGTCGACCTCCCCGAGTGCGCCCGCCGCGGCGTCGCCGTCGCCAACGCCGGCAGCGTGTTCTCCCCCGACGTCGCCGACTACGCCGTCGCCCTCCTCCTCGACGTCCTCCGCCGCATCTCCGCCTCGGCCCGCTTCCTCCGCCGCGGCGAGTGGCCTCTCCGTGTCGACTTTCCCCTCGGATCTAAGGTCGATTCTCTCCCTTCAATCTAACCAGTGAAGATACATGCGTGCTGAGTTGGGTAGATTTTGTTGAATCATTCAAATCCAGTAAAAAAATAATTAAAAATTAATAAGACAAAAATTCAACAATGGATCGGAGATATCACAAAGTAATAAATTCCTTTCAAATCACCCAAATACACAAAAAAAAAACGATCCAATTTAAGAACTTAAGTGAAACTCGGGTAAAAGTTTTAGTAGCAGTGCAATTTACTCTAATCTTTTAGATCGGCAGCTTGGGTATTTTTGATACTGGAGTACTGTTAAGTATAGAAATCCAGAGTTTGGTTTGAAATAGATTTAACTAGGACTTGCTTGATTTAGGTTTAGAATTATTCATTTGAATTCAATTAGGAGTGTGATTTGGTTTTTATGGAATGTAGTGGGATTTGGATCTTAATCAGAAAGATATGGCAAGTCATTTGAATGTTTTTTCCTTTTTCTAATCTTGTAGGTAACACCACAGAGGTGATGATCATATCCCTTTTGTTTATAAACTGAAACACCTACTATCTAATCCAGTGATATGATTTAGCAAATTAGTTCTCACCAAATCTGATACAAGATCATCGGATTTGGTTATGTTATAGATGTTCCTGTTAATTAAAATTTCATTGAGCACTCTTTGGAGCAGAAAAATATGTAAAGAAATAGTCCGAGGATTGAGTTTGAGTAGAGCTGTGTGTGTGTTAATGCATTGAGAGAACAAAAACTGGGTAGGAAATAAGAAAAGATCATCTACTTTAAGATGTTTTCGGTTCTCAACATTTATCATCAATTTCACACTGTTGATATCGAGTATATTCCATCATTTGCAGCTCGGCGGAAAGCGAGTAGGGATTGTTGGGTTGGGAAGCATTGGGTCATTGATCGCGAAAAGGCTCAAAGCTTTCGGCTGTATCATCTCTTATAACTCAAGAAAAGAGAAGCCATCCATCTCATATAAATTCTTCCCTACTGTTTATGATCTCGCAACCGAATGTGATGCTCTAATTCTTTCCTGTGCATTAACCAACGAAACGCGCCATATAGTTAACAAGGATGTCATGCAGGCATTAGGAAAAGATGGTGTAATTATAAACATCGGTCGGGGAGCTCTCATTGATGAAGAAGAATTGGTTAAGTGTTTGATGCAAGGAGAGATCAAGGGGGCCGGTCTAGATGTCTTCGAGAACGAACCCTCCGTGCCAAAAGAGCTTTTCTCTATGGATAATGTCGTTCTCTCGCCTCATCGAGCTGTTTTTACTACAGAAGCGTTATCGGATTTGATTCAACTAGTTATAGCGAACTTGGAGGCTTTCTTCTCAAACAAGCCTTTGATTACTCCAGTTTCAATGTAAGTTCTGTTTACAGAGAAAACCCCCATAGATTATATTTCTATTGGGTCATTACATTTATTATATCTCATGCATGATTCATGAAGGAAACTACCATCCTTTTTATAATATGTGGGTTATGTTTGGTAAATTTGTTAGCTCTCTTAATCTGAACACTGATGAAGTGTTCTTGCTCTGTTAATATCGCTGTCGCTCGTCTTTACAGACGAAATATGTGCTGAGTGGGTATTATTATTGAGTTTTTTTTTTTAGTGGAAGCATTGTTAATGGGTGAGTAGCAGTGAATCTAACTTTGTAGCTCTTCTTGTTGTTTTCTGCACCTGCTGCTTGGTTGAACCAGTTTTTAAGTTCTGACAGACATTGCTGCCTCAACTTTATAGTGTCCATTTCAACTGCTTATTTGACGAAATTCGATCCAGATTTTCATCCAAAGTAAAAAAAAAAAAATAAAAAAAATCTCATTTAAAGATAAAGTTAAATTTGTTCAATTCCAGTTTCTATTCTTTGTACAAATCAGACACATAAATGGTGTTCTAAACCATTTGAAGTACATTTCTACTACCAATTACAATACAATATATATATATATATATATATATATATATATATATATATATATATATATATATATATATGTAAAAGGGAAGGGAAGTGTTTTGATCATTAAATCACGTAAAATTTAGATATAAAATTTATTTGTAGATAAATAATTTTGATTTAAAATTTTTAATATCATATCATCATATTTGATCAATTTTTTATATTTAATTGTTGATTTTAAATTATTTTAATTTTTGGATAAATAATATTAAAAATTTATAAATTTTATTTTTAAATTATTTTAAATATTTTAAATTAAGTTTAATAAAAATTTATTGTTGATGGAAAGGTTTCAATATCGAAGATGGAGATTGTAATTCTAGAAGCACGCAAGTGGGACTCTCGGGCCTGTTTGGAATGGAAATGGAACCGGGAATAAGGGGTTTATTCTTCTTATTCTACCAAACGCACCAAGAATTATTCGGGACAGTAGTTCTAGTACAACCAGAATAAGCTGGAACAACCGTTCTTACCTATTATTTTATAATTTATTTTTTTTACCAAACTACTCCTCCTTCCCTCCTTTTTCTCTTTCCAATACACTCTCATCATCACAAATCCCTCTCTCCTTTCTCTTTTTTCCTTTCCAATACACTCCCATCATCACAAATCCCTCTCTCTCCTCTCTTTCTTTTCCTTCCCAATACACTCTCATCATCATAACCTTTTTATTCTTTTTATTTCTCATTCATATACCAAACACAAAATCTCTTATTCCTGGAATCGAACCAAACACTTTTTCGCTCTTGATCCGTACTTTATACCTATCCCCAGAATAGCTAGTTCTGGCTTATTCCGTTACCAAACGATACCTCAATACAATAGAACAGTTCGCTCCTCTTCCCAACTGCACCATCGGAACTTCCTACAATGTCTCGCCCTTCACAAGTAGAAGAAGCATCTGCGGCGGCGGCGGCGGAGGAGGAGGAGAGATCCGCCGACGACGATAAGCCCGTGGTTCTCCTCCTCCGCCCCCTCTTCCCCGAGTTGGCCGCGGCCATAAACCCTAGGTACCGCCTCATCCAGCCGTGGGAGTCGCCCCTGCCCCTCCCCTCCTTCCTCGCCCTCCACGCCGCCGAGATCCGCGTGATCCTCTGCTCGGGGCCGAGCCCCGTCGCCGCCGAGGTCGTCGCCGCGCTCCCAAACCTCGAGCTCGTCGTCGCCACCAGCGCGGGGGTCAACCACATCGACCTCGCCGCCTGCCGCCGCCGCGGCGTCCGCGTCACCAACGCCGGGGCCGTCTTCTCCTCCGACGTCGCAGACTTCGCCGTCGGCCTCGCTGTCGCCGCCCTTCGCCGGATCCCCGCCGCCGATCGCTTCGTCAGGAGCGGCTCGTGGCCCCTCAAAGGGTCTTATCCTCTTGCTTCCAAGGTGCATCCCTTCATCTCTTTTTTTGTGTGTGTGTGTGTGTGTGTGGCCTTTCTCATTGCTCATAACAATGTTAAGCACATAGTAGAACTGCAATTTTAGGACACAACACATGACGAAAAGATTCATCCAGATAAATGTGACACCCCGTATAGGATGATATGAACACTAATAATAATAATTAAGTTTAAGTATTTAGAGTTGTGGTTTGGATCCAACGAGATATTATTGCTAGCTGGTCGTGTTGTTACATTTGGTATCAGAGTCAATAATCAGTCTTGACTGAGCCTGGATTTAGATGACAGAGCTAGCGAGACAAGTCTCACATCACCTAGTGATTTTGGATTGTACGTGTGTTTGGACTGACGAGGACGTCATGTCTAAACGTAAACTGACGAGAACGTTTAAACGGGAGAGTTTATGACACTCCAATAATCGCCCGTAAACGGGAGAGTCTGTAACAATATAATAGTCCCATATCGAATATTATCGGATGTGAATAGAATTATAATTAGATATATAAAACTGCAGGTTAGTGGAAAACAAGTGGGAATTGTTGGTTTGGGAAGTATTGGATCCGAGATCGCGAAACGGCTCGAGGCCTTCGGCTGCACAATCATGTACAATTCAAGATCAAGAAAGCCGTCGGTCACGTACAAATACTTCCCAAACGTTCACGACCTTGCCGTCGAGAGCGACATTCTTATACTCGCCTGCGCGCTCACCCCTCAAACACATCACATAATAAACCGAGACGTCTTACTAGCCCTGGGCGTGGACGGCGTCCTCATCAACGTCGGGCGCGGGGCGCTCGTCGACGAGAAGGAATTGGTCAAGTGTTTGGTGGAAGGGACGCTTGGGGGCGCAGGTCTCGACGTGTTCGAGAACGAGCCCGCCGTGCCCAACGAGCTGTTCCAGATGGATAACGTTGTGTTGTCGAATCATAAATCGGGTTTCACGCCGGAGTCATTCGGCGGTGTTTTACAAGTCGCCATGGCAAATTTGGACTCGTTCTTTTCGAAAAAACCGCTGGTCACGCCGGTTAACCTGGAAACCACAGTCGAAGAATGAAGCTGGCTTTATCCCAATGACTAAGTTGGGATTGTGTTTGGAATAAGTGCTTCTGTGATTCATCAGCATTGAAACCATTCTCTGTATGATGGTGCAATGGTGCCTCCAAATATTATGAAGTCAAAGTAGCAAACCAACTATTTGTATGGAGTTTTATCTACTGCTGTTACTAGGCGTGTCTCTTGAGTATTATGGTCTATACAGGTTCTATAACATCTAGATATATAATAATGAGATAATTGCTTGTGTACCCCTAAAATCTGAAAAAATATCTGATTTTTTTCTCTTATTTTTTTCTTTCCAATATACTCTTCATACATTCCACCGTTATTAAAAATATCCCTACCGTTTCCTTTTGTTAAGTTAACTAGGATTAAACTAGAGTTAAATAATAATCAGAGTTGAAAACTATCAGATATACCTATTTTGTCCCTATCTACCAAAACTATTGAAAATTTTAAGGATAATAAGAAAAGTTAGTTATGGTAGAAGGGTATATTTGAAATGACAAAATAGTAATTTCACACAGATAACGGTAGCTCCAAACGGTATACTAACAGAGTTTAACTTCAGGAGTATTTTAGAAAAAAGTTGGAACGTAAGAAGAGTAGTTTTAATAATAGTCTTCTAAGAGGAGTAAATCTAAAAACAAAAAAATTTTTAGGGGTATATAGGAAATTGCCACTATAATAATCATCTTTTCAAACCCAAAGTTTACCTGCATAAATTATATAGCAAGTAATGATACAGTTACTGAGGAAACTAAACTTGTCGAGACCAAGATTACACAACCATCATCGAGCAACAAGTTTCGCCCCTGAATGAGAAAAGAAAAATGTCCCCAATAGTCGTAGATCACAAGCTGAAACATGAGTTTGCAGTAAGCTCTCCGAGGTAAAACTTTATTCACCCCGCAGAAAAAGATAGAAGATCTATTAATTTGGTGCTGCGTAGAGAATCAGCAAAGCGTTCGTCACAACGGTAAGGCACGCCCTGGATCACAAAGTAGTAAAAAAACAAGTCAGGGTAACAATGGCATGTATTCGAATCACCTGTTCGTCTAGGCAAGGTGAAAACATTTGAGCTTTCCACAGTTGCAAAGTTAGAACAAGAGACCACATTGTCACAAGCTTGAGCAAAACATTGTTATGTAAAGCAAAGAGAACTACTATATAATAAGAAAAGAAACCACATACAGATGAATCATTAGCCTCTTTGAAATATACTGAACAAATAGCGAATGCTTTGACTAGGAACAATAGAAATTACTCAATTAGCTTCATTACAATCCCAGCACAGAAATGAACTATTTTCGAACAAATTTTAGACTCAATGATCAATATCTATATTGTTGAAAGATAAGCTTAACAATCACCTAATTGGGTGCCAAAAAGTTTTCAAAAGAACAGGATTAACATGAACTTGTAACACAATGAGCTAGCTTTACCATATCAATTTTGTGATGCACCTTCTTAACCTTTTTGAATATAATCTTGTTATTCGGACAAGTTTTAGGCGTTTTTCGACATTTTTCGACGAGCTATGCTACATTGGTTCAATTGACTACCTAAATTGTTATACAACCTGCTCAAACACCTATAAACTGATCTCCTTAACAATGTTCATCCCAAGAATCAGTAACTAGTCATTCAATAGTGATAATAGAAGCTCAAATTAAAAAGTAGTGCTTTTCCTAATAAACCATTCACACAGCGCTGCCACATACAGCAGGGCACAATTCGCTACAAAAGCGACTAAATTTTGCAAATTTGATGATTAAAAGAGTATGGTAAACAAGCTGACCTTGAGAAAGCCAGCTCCAGCAGGAGGAATCGACGGCGATGAACGATCTGAGCCGCGCGGAGGCGACGGCGCTGTGGAGCGGCATCAGCGACTCCCCGCTCCCCAGCGCCGCCGCCGCCGCCGCCATTGATCTGAAACAGAGAATCATGCTACAATATTAGAATCCTAAGATCGATTACACGCTAAAATCTAGGGTTTTACAACTTAGAATCCCCGCGCCGTGGCCTCACCTACGGATCAGAGGAGATCTCACACCGGAGGAGCACGAGGGCTTCCGGAATAACGTTGCGGAGCGGAGCGCCGCGGCAGCGGATCTCGCGGCCGAGCGGGAGAGCGACGCCATTTTTGCCCAGCTAGGGTTCCTACAGGAGCAGGAGAGCGGAAGAGGAGGACGAGGCCGAGGACGACGACGGAGAGAGAAGAACCTCCTTAAACCCTAATGTCGAGTCGAACGAGTAACTGCAAATAAGGCGAATCCAAACGGGCCGAACCCGGCCCATTAGTCCGAGTCCAAACTAAATATTGGATCAGGTTCTGTGGCCCATTTAGGCCTAGTTCGATAATATGGTGAAATTACTGTACTTTCAAAAATATTTTTGTTTTTAAAATATTACAAATGTGCTGTTGTAACTGTCCCTTGCAGTTGCAATCAATATTTTATTTTATAATATAAAAGAAAAAAAATTGAAATATTTTTGAATTTTTGGGATATTTTAGACTCCGTATTATCAAACTAGGCCTCGGTTGGGTCGGGTTAAAAGTTTTACCGTAAGTCACACCACTGATTTTTTAACTAGAATAACTCAAATTTAAATATTTTAGTTCAATAATTTAGGTTCAATAAGTTGCTAGTGGTAATAAGTAAGTCGCTCGTAGTGACAATTATTTTGATCCAATTTGAATTTGACTTTTATAAAAAGTTCTATTTTAGATTTTATTTAGGAGGTGGAGAGTTCAAGCTTTGTACACTTTGGCTGCGTTTGGTTCGGGTATAAAAAAAATTTAGTTATACCGGGGATAGGTATAAGTTATGATATTAGCAGGAACTAATGTTAATTTATGTTTGGGTGGGTATAAAAAAAATTGTGTTTGATAAATTAAAGAGAAATAAAAAGAATAGAGAAAATTAAATTTTTATAAAATAATGAAATAAATTTTAAATTTTATAAATTTAAATAACTTATAATTTAAAATAAAATTAATTAATTAAAAAAAAAATGCAGGTGGAACAACTGAGTTACAACTGAGTTGTTCCACCTGCTGCTTGGAACAGTTATTCTCCTCTAATTTTGGGATTATATCCCCCTTATCCCCCCAGTTCAGTTATTCTCTCCTAATTCCGGAATTATATCCCGCTTATCCCCCGTTCTTGTACCCAAACAGAGCCTTTGGGTACACTTTGGGGTACATCACTCTTTTTTTTTTTTTTTTTTTTTTTTTGTCAACGGTCCAACTGTTCCCGTACACAAACAAAGCGCACTCTCTCCACCACGAATTTAGATGTCGGCAACGGATATCCAACACATCAAATGGATATATTAAAAAATTAATTAAAATACAGATAACTCCTTTTAAAAATTCATTTTTTTTATTTTTAAAAATTTATATTTTATTTTTTAAAAAAATTAAAAAATATTTTTTAAATATTACGGTGTTAATGAAAAAAATAAAATAAGTAAATTATTCTATCATTTCAAAAAATAATTTAATATAAATTATAAAAAATGAACATAGTAGCGAAGGGAATTAAATGTATCAACATAAATTTTTAAGAGATTAAAATATAAAAAATAAATATTTATCGAAAAAATTTCTGTAATTTAGTCAAAAAAAAAATAAATCAATATACCATTTAAAATTTCTCATTAACTTTGATTTTATCTTTTTAGTGCTTTTTTTTTTTTCTAATTGAGATATTAAAAACTATTTGATTAGTCCATGGATTTAAGTTATTATTTTATTAAAAAAGTTAGTAGTTAAAAAGAGAAAATAAAATGTGTCAATTATTAATAAATATATATATATATTAAAAAAAAAGTTGCATGTAGCTGAGGGACACTTGGACATCACGTGCCCTTCCACGTAAGAAAGTATCTTTCATCATCGTGGCCGAGTTCTATTGGAAACAAGCAAAGTCGTTGCCGACTCTTGTAAGAGTATCTACAATTATTTATTGGACTGAATCTTTGTAAATGAACAGTGTGACATAAATATGTGGATAGAATGCTAGATTGGGTTTTTGTTGGAAGCATTGTCAAAATCACTTCTTTTCACTTGTGAGAAATTGAAAGGTGGGTGATAGATGAGACAATAAATATCTTTACAAATGAACTAATTGGATGCCTCTTTTATTAGAGAATTTTTGAATTATTAAATATAAATATTAAGAATATTATTTTTTAATAACTTAAGTTAATTTTTGAAGTAATATAGTATCAAATATTCTGAATTTGAGTCTCATCGTACTCCTAGTGTTATTTATTTTTTTTTATTTAATTTAAGTTCGTGTTTTGCGTCTATCAGAAAATCTCGAATCTAGGTATGAGAAAAATATTAAGGGGCCTATTTTTTAAAATTATTATTATTTTTAGTTAGCTTGTTTGAAAGAATTAATTAAGTAAAAAAATTATGCTGTAATATTAGCTTTACAAAAATATTTGCTTAATTATATCTCTTTTAAAAAATATTCTTTTCTTCGTGTCGTTTTCATCTCTTCTTACTCGATTTTTTTTTCGTCCTTCCTTCCCACTTTCTTATTTTTTTCTCTCTTTTTCACTCTCGACGTTGCCACTGCCATTCCTCGGTTCTTTTTCGTCCTCCCTTTTCACTCTTTCTTATTTTTTTTTTTCTTTTTTACTGCCACCGCCACCGCCGTCGATGACATCGATGTCGACACTACTGCTGACACCACTATTACTAACAACGATAACAACGCCACTCTATTAACGATCATATAAATATAAAAACACTTTTTTTATAGCTAAACTTTTAAAAAATAATAATTATTTTATATGATTTAACAGGAGTACGGTAAATGATACTCTCGCAAATTATTTTGTGAAGGCTCCACCTTAATCATACAACACCTTTCAAATAAAATATCTCAATAATGATATTTTAAATTTAGATTACTTATAAAATTTTATAGAGTAATTTGTTAATGTATTTCTTTACTTGAGCCAAATTTTTTTATATATAGAGAGAGACATGGTATTAATTAATGAAATGATTGTTTTGGCCTATTACAACTAGTGACAACCATGTTTTTTCACTTTTTAGGTATTAATTAATGAAATGATTGTTTTGGCCTATTACAACTAGTGACAACCATGTTTTTTCACTTTTTAGGTAATATAGTTGGAAAGTAGATTTTCAGAATTAATTAAAATATAAAGAGATTCTTTTTAATGTGGGATTGAAGGGTTAATTTAAATGATTTAGTTGGAGTTTTCGCAAAAAAAAAAAAATTACCTATCAAGTAAAGTTGTTTTGCATAATTTTTTTTTTTTTCAGAAATATAGTTTTGCATAGAAAATATTTTTTTTTATAATTTTTATTTTTAAATAAAAATTTTTAAAAACTAAAATACTATTTTTTCATAAAATCTAAAAGATTACCTTTTATTAAAAACAAACAGATAAATTTTTTTTTTTTCAATTTAAAAATTAATTCTTTAGATATTTTTTTAGAAACCAAACACCTTCTTAATGTGAAGAGAAACTAATTAAGTAGGTACTTTGACACAAATGGACTATAGCTAAATTAATCTTATTTAATAATAATTAGACTAATAAATATAATGTGAGAAAATTATTTTTTGATTTATTTTTTAGAAAATTATATATATATATATATATATATATATATATATATATATATATATATATATATATATATATATATATATATATAATGATTACATAGTAAATAATGAAGAAACTAATTTAATTGTAAACTTTTCAATATCTAGAGAGTCATTAAAAAAAAAAAAAAAAAAAAAAAAAAAAAAAAAAAAAAAAAAAACTGTCGTTTTGACTTCCCCATGGCCCCACGTTTTCGTTTGTGGAGAGAGAAGTAATTATAATAATAATAATAATAATAAAAATAATAAGTACATGATGATGTAACGGGTATAATCTCATTATTATTATAATTAATTAATTAATTAACTATTAATAATTATAAATCCTAACCCCTCCTATTAAATTAATACAAAGAGCAATGCTAGATGTACCTCCTATTAATTAACTGTTTAGCATTTTACGCAAATGCCACTCCACTTTTTCCTTATTCTCACCTCCACCCCCACTCCTCTTCCCATTCCCCTCTCTCTCTCTCTCTCTCTCTCTCTCTCTCTCTGCTTCGATCGCATCGATCTCTCCCTCGTCTATGGCCGTGTTTTGATCGCTGGGGTTTCTTCGGAGTGTTCGAATTGGTCGGATCCGTGGGAATTTGGGGAATTTGGGTTAATTACAGGGGAATAAAGAGTCGGGAGTAGAGGGAATTGTGGTGGAAGAAGAAGAAAGGAATTTGGTTGGTTCTTGGTGTTGGAGAGGCGGTGGATAGGGTTCGGATTAGGGTTAGGGAGTGGAGAGGTAGAGATGGGGTTGATCTCGGGGATAGTGATGGGGACGTTGGTGGGAATCGCTCTCATGGCCGGGTGGAGCCGCATGATGAGGCATCGGAGCACCAAACGCGTCGCGAAGGTGCGTGTTCGATTTCTTTGATTTATCTGTTAATTTGTTTTTTACTATTTGTCATGTTCATGGGAAATGTCTTGTTATTTGACAAGAAAATTAGTGGGTTTCTATTTGTTTCTTGAAGATTTTTGTTATGAGATTAGAAGTTCTTTTAAAAGATTATTGCGAAGGTTAATTGGAGACTTGATCGAACTATATAGGTTGCAAATGTAATTGGTGAATTGTTTTGATGTTATATCTTGCTAATTGTGATGGTTGCAGAATTAGATAATTCTAAAAATCTCATGTTCTTGGCTTGTTTATGATGAATTAGTAATGCATGGATTGGACTATGATAATTAGTTCCAATACTTATTTTAGTTTTTTACCCCTTTTTTTTGTGTACTGTATTTTGGCTGTGAGTATTTATGTACCATAAAGCATATCTTAGTATAGGAAGTATTATTACTACTAAGTTAATAGGTTGACAAATTTAGATCAAAAGGGTCTGACAGTTCATTGCAGATCAAACAGAAGTGGATTTTTTTTTTTGATAATAAACTATTGTGTTCTTTGAGTTATTCTCATTCTGCAATCTGCCAACTTTTTGGCGATCTCATTTTCTTGTTGGTAAATGGCTTATAATTGGAAATAATTTCTTAATACACATTTAGATCAGTCGTGCTCTTATTTTCTGCTATGAATTATCACAATAATTACACTTCATGCAACAGTGACATCAAAACTTTACCCATCTGCATTTGACCTGTACTTTCTGGTTAATACTCGACCATTTTACTACTTTATGTAAATGCTGTATACTAACCTCCTGCAGTTGTGTCAATTTGTTCTTGATGTTTTTGATTTGTTGGTGTGATTGGGCTTTGGACCCGTCTCTAGCTTCTTTGAATGCCAATCTTGAGATTGTAATGTATGTGTTTACGAATAAAAAAATATTTTGCAACTTACATTTAAAAATTGCTTAGATTTTGAATCTTATATTTTTTTTATTTCACAGGCTGTAGATATCAAACTTCTTGGGTCTCTTAGTAGAGATGATTTGAAGAAACTCTGTGGCGACAATTTTCCTGAATGGATATCTTTTCCTGCATTTGAACAGGTTATCTGTAACTTGATTTCATTTACCAAATTGGTTGCTCAGTTCATTGAAGTCAGCTTCTTCTTTTATGGGCCATTGATATATTTTTATGGACATTATTTATTCAGTGGTTTGGACTTATTTTTCTTTTTTCTTCCTTTTTGTTCCATGTAGGTGAAATGGCTGAACAAGCAATTGAGTAAGCTTTGGCCTTTTATAGCGGAAGTAAGATACATGTTAATTCTGCTTTCGAACATTTACAGCAACCTGTGAATCTCCTAAGTGATTTCTTGTTCTAGTGTACTCCTATATTAATTTTGATTTGTAAGGTTTTTTGTTAGTGTTTTTTCTCTGGTGAAAACTTCCATTTTTCTAATTCTTTTCTTGTGTTAAATATGTTAACCTGGTTGCCATTTTATCCAAAAAATTGATAATTTTTATGCACACGTACTCATCCACAATTTACTATCATTGCAAAAACACAAGTAGAATCTCTCATTTATATGGCAGATAAAAGCCTAGTTTTGATTCTCTATACTCTGCCTCCATGCTAATTCTCACTTTATACTTGATATTAGGCAGCAACAGCAGTTGTGAGAGATTCCGTTGAACCACTACTTGATGATTATCGCCCAGCAGGAATATCATCACTCAAGTTCAGTAAATTTTTTCTTGGAAATGTGCCACCAAAGATTGAAGGTTTGAAGTTAAACCATGTACCGATCCCAAATATCTACATTTTTATGTTTTAAAAATTAATATTTGACATTCTAGACTAATAGTCATTTGAGGTATGCCAGTGATCAGTCTGAAACTGGGGAATCTCCTTTTTTCTTAAGTTGGGACTCTTATGGTAAAGATATACAGTCCTTATCTGTACTACATGTCATTTTACATTGGTATCTGAACTAAAAAAAATGTCAATTTTTACTACCTAATCATTCTGGATATTTGATTCTAACTACCTACCTGTGAGATTTTAATGGTACGCATTGTTTTCTTTTGATGAAATATACTGTTACTTATCAGCAGATCCTGATAGTTGTCGAAATAATCCATATCCATTTTGTCGGAAGCAAATATACTATGACAAAATAGATTTTTTTGAAATCAATAGAACTGAAAGGTTAGGTAGTAAAAACCATAAGTTTTATAGTCCATATTCCCATTTCAAAATAAGCTGTAGTTCAAGTCTTGTACTCTTTTAAACTTTATTATTCTTTGTTCTTTTGTTACGACCGTACATGTAGAC
Organism: Tillandsia leiboldiana; assembly: GCA_029204045.2. Taxonomy (NCBI): domain Eukaryota; kingdom Viridiplantae; phylum Streptophyta; class Magnoliopsida; order Poales; family Bromeliaceae; genus Tillandsia; species Tillandsia leiboldiana. The sequence continues at coordinate 355,859 of CM055062.1, forward strand.
TAGATTATGCATCGTAACCTGCAGTATATAAGTACCGTGCAGATTTTGATAAAGTATTGTTATTGCAGAGGATTTTTCTGCTACCTATATAGTCTTAACCTTTTATATATAAGATATACACCATTTCCTAAAACATGGGTATACTTGTTTGTTAACTTGTCATTAGAGTTTGTTCAGATAAGACTGTTTGTGCATGTCGTGTTTGACTTTTTCAGTTAGGTTGAGGAATAGTCCATCGGACATTATTATTTTCTATTTTTTGCTGTTGTTTCACAGCATATATCTTTCTTTCTGCATTTTGTGATAGAAAAACTGATACAAAATGCTCCAAAAGCCAAAAATGGTATCTCTGAGCTTTTCATATGCTGTTCTTTAAAGATACGACTAAAATGTAGATATTATAGAAATTTAGGAGCAATAATAGATTACGAGCACATAATAAGAAAGAAATATTTGGAACTTTGAAGGGCTATTAAATTTTATTCAAAGCATTGTAACGTAATAATGATCATGCCAAAATTTCAAGTGATGCAAGAAAATATTCCGGCTCTCAAATAATGAGAAATGAAGATGAAAATTTGATGAGCTTTTGCCTTTTGGTATTCAATCTGTTGAATATATGCAATTTCTTTTGCTGACTTCATTCTCAAGTTGCTGGTGTACTTCAGTGATTTTCCCTAGTGTATTTGAGTGTGGAAGTCATGCCATTTGCTACCTTTTTATGTTTTCTTTTCTACTTATGTTGGAGTATTCAATTTATAATTATTCACTGGTGGCTTTTTACTTCTTGTATGAAGGGATTCGTGTTCAAAGCCTTAAAAAGGGTCAAATTACAATGGATATCGACTTCCGCTGGGGTGGAGACCCAAGCATAATTCTTGCTGTTGAAGCACTAGTTGCTTCACTGCCCATTCAGGTTTGTTTGCTTAGAAACCTTTAAGATCTTATAAAAGCAAAATCATATAAATGAGAGTGTACTTGGATTTGATTTATTTTTTATTTTTATTTTTTTTTAGTTTTGCTTTTTCTCTTTGAATAGTGTATATTTACTTGAAGTGAAAGAATTCTCATTGCCATGGAGTGTCTCTTTTGGTTGAAATGGGATCCCTTTGTTTTCTTGCTCCCCTTGCAGCTAAAAGATCTTCAGGTTTTTACTGTTATTCGTGTTGTATTTCAACTTTCTGAAGAGATTCCGTGCATTTCGGCTGTTGTGGTTGCTCTTCTTGCAGAGGTATGCCTATTTTCTGTTTTGTTCATGTAAAATTTATACCTTTAAAGGGTCATCAAACATGTTTTTCTGCATCAATTTTATTAGTTATCATTGTATTTGTACCAATATTATTGGACTTGTCCAGATATTGAATGATTAATCGAACTTTTCCAATCTCATCATTAGTATAATGCAGGGCACGGGGCGGCACGTACCGTGCCCCCAATATGGGGGCACGGTACAAGGGGGGTGCCAAGGCACCCCCCCGTGCTGCGATACCCTAGCGGGTGTACGCGCGATAACCTCGCGGGTATCGCGGCACAGTGCCGTGCCGTCCCTCTTTTCCTTTTTTTTTTTTTTTTCTGTTTTTTTTTTTTGTACAAGTCCTTCGCTCTCTCTCTCTCTCTCTCTCTCAAACACACATAGTTTTGATTTTTTTGTTACGGTTGTTTTTTTTTTCTCTCTCTCACAATTAGTTTTGATTTTTTTTGTTGTGATTGTTTTTTTTTTTTGGTGGGCTTTTGTACCTCTCATCCAGTGTTGTTTTTTTTTTTTAATTAATTTTTTTTTGGTAGGTCCTTATGTATCCCATCTATTTTTTTTTTGGGATTGGTCTTTATATTTCCTATGTGATTTTTTTTCTTTTAAATATTTTTAATTTGTAAAGTTTTTTTTTTAAGTAATATAAAATTAGGTAATTTTTTTATTTGTATTTTATAAAAAGTTAAAAATAAATATAATTGATTTAATTATTGTATAGCCAAAATTTTAATTATTTTAGATAGATCGAGTATTTTATATGAGATTTGTGATAAAAATATTTTTAATTTTGAAAATTCTATTTTTAAATTTAAAAGTTGAAAATACTGATAAAATTAAAAGATAAATTAAATCAATTAATACTTAAATTTATTTAATTTATTTGTCATATAATTTATTGCTAAGTTTTTATAAATAGATCTAATATTTTTTAAAAAATATTTTAATAAAAAATATTTTCCTTCAAATATTTAATAAATATTTTTAAAAAATTTAAATAAAAAAAATTTATCAAAGCAATTACGGTCCTATTATGATTAATCTAAATATCTAGCGGTCTTTCGTCAAATCAATATGCATCAATCTTGCAAATATACATTAAAATTTTGAGAAAAAATATTTCTCTAATTTTATATATTATAATTTTTTTAAATTTCAAGAAAAAAAAAAATAAAATCAAACTAATTTTAGAAGTTATTCAATTCTCATAATTTTTCTAAAAATTTTGAAAAAATTATTTTTCTTCAATTAAAAAAAAGTAAAAATAAAAAGAAATTATCGGCATAATTGTAATTCTATTCTGGTCGCTCTAGTCATCATATGATTCCTCGTCGAATCAATATATGAATTTTAAAAAATTTTGAGAAAAAAATATAACTTTCTATGAATTAATATTTTATAATTTTTCAACTTCTGAAAAAAATTATAAAATCAAAAGAATTTTTCAAGTTGATAAATATGATTTTCTCATCATGTTGTTCTTTTTCTAACTTTCTTGAATGAATTTTACTTGTGAATTTTATTATTATATTTTAATTTCTATTCTCTATGAGATATAATTTGTTTACATTTAAAAAAGCTTACTACTATAATAATTAATGATTATAGTAAGCTATATATAGTCAATATTTATAATTATTTAACTAAACCTTTCAAAATAACATTATAAAAGTTTATTGGGAACAAAAAAATTTTTTTAAAAAATGTGATAGAGCGTGCCACTGGAAGGTCATGCGTATTCATCGGCACGCAAGCGTGCCACGTGTCGGTACGTAAGCGTGCCCGTGCCGTACCGTGCCAGGCAGACAACGACACGCCCTCGTGCCACGGCACTTTATTCCTTGGTATAATGCCATGTGTACTCTTTTGTATGTCTCAGCCGAAACCTAGAATTGATTACACAGTGAAGGCCGTAGGAGGAAGCGTGACTGCTATTCCTGGGCTTTCAGACATGATTGATGTGAGTTTATCTTAATTTTTCCATTTGCACACTTAATGCAGTTGCGAAAACTGTTAGATAAAATGCATGGATAGTCTCTGTATTTTCCTGATAATGTAAATTAGCCCCTGAACATTTCATCTGAACACTCTCAGCTAATTGTACACTTTCATCCCTGACTACTGAGAATAAGCTAATTGTTTCCTCTGAAATAACCATTTTGACTCCTGTAAAATGATTTCCTTGTTGAAGTGTATTGAAACATGAGTACAGGAGATCTTCTTATAAGAAAAGAGATGTATTCTCAGAATTTTATAGCATCCAGGGATGAATATGCAATAAATGAGAAAGTTCAGGAACTAAAGTGTTTCAATGAAAGGTGCAGGTACTAAACAATAATGTGAGGATGGTACAGGTACTTTCCATACATTTTGCCCAAAACTTCACGATGAAACTCAAATGTTTCTGCCTCTATTATGCAGGATACAGTGACTTCAATTGTTTCTGACATGCTCCAGTGGCCCCATAGAATTGTTGTTCCATTGGGTGGAGTAGATGTGGATATAAGGTAAGCTTTATTGTTCTAACAGTTAAAGTGCCATTTTAATTCATATTGTATTTAGCTTTGCCTTTGGCGATCATTTAATCAACCATAGAATTTAATTATACACTCTTGTGTTCATCCTTTGCTCAGTCCCTTTGCTATCAGGACTCACTTGTATAGAAAATTTTTAGCTCTTGGCTCTCAAATATGGTCTTAACTATTTTACTATGCTCCACAACCAACAAAAGTTCTCTTTTTCCATTAATTTGCCGAAAAAAATTAGTTACTCCAGTTCCTTTTATACGTCTTCTGATAGATTATGTTAGCTTCATTGTTAACTTTACTATTAGAGGCATCATCTTTATGTTCCTCAGTTTGTGGAGCTGTCATCTTCATATTAACCAACTAAATTATAACTATTTTCGTAGTATTATTCTTGTCTTTTCTTTCTCTCTTGCAGTGAGTTGGAGCTTAAACCGCAGGGCATGCTTTCTGTGACAGTAGTAAAAGCGAATTCTCTGAAGAACCTGGAAATGATTGGTAAATCTGATCCGTACGTGGTTCTGTATGTACGACCCATGTTCAAAGTCAAAACTAGAGTTATCGATGACAATCTCGATCCTGAATGGAACGAGTCGTTTCAGCTCATTGCTGAAGACAAGGAAACTCAATATGTCACCTTTGAGGTACAGTCTAGTTTATTATTATGTTACTGATTGGCATTGCTTCATCCTTCTTTCTTCCTTTATCAGATTCACTTCAGATTCTCTGTGCTAATTTTTTTTCACTACATTCGAATAGGACATGTGGGGTGTACTGCTTTTACTTAAACCTTTTCTAGACCTGCAATTGTCACTTTGCACACTGTTTGGTCCCTTATTTTTGTCTTATTTAGATAAAATTAGTTTGCTGCACCCTTGTTAAATCAGTAATCGTGCGTTCTATATTATCTTGAGTAATTTAGACAGCTGCTTTTCTTTAATTAGGAATTCTGATTAGTTGGTCGAGGTGAACAGCTAACAGTTATAAGGTCTACTTAACCTTGCCAGAACCCACAAAAGAATGAATCTTGAAGTTAATATTTAAATTAACCTAACGATCATAGATGTGGATCTGAGTGAGGGCTTACTAATATTGTCTGATGAAAAGGGAGAAACAGAAAACACGAGGCAGCTGCTTCCAGATATGTTGTCAAGACCCAAAAAGAATTGTCTTTTTCTTTGTCATGTTATTAAACAATTCGGCAGCTTACTTGAAAAAATTAAAATAAAATAAAATATGGATAGTTCACCTTCCCTAACGGTTTTTTTTTTTTTGGATTTATTATACATTATGGTCTGCGTCAATATAACTGCTTCAGTGATATAATTGTAACAGAAAATATAGAAGGATGGTTGAGGTTCATTTCCTTGTAAAGTTTGGGTTGGACTAGGTAACTGATTGGAAAAGCTTGAGATGCCCAAAAAGTTGAGCCAAAAGCGGACAATTAATCATGGCCGAAAAATTAGGGTTGGTTCTTAAATAGTGCAAACAATCTGCCCATCCCTAATATAATCAAGCATTAAAATGAAGTTTTCTGTTTGGTGTATAGTTAAATTAAATGATTACGTTCCCTCTCTTTCCAGGTTTTTGATGAAGATCAAATCCAACAAGATAAGAAGCTGGGTATAGCAAAATTATCCTTGATTGATTTGGAACCAGAGACTTCCAAGGAAATTGAGCTGAGGTTGCTATCATCTCTAGATACCTTGAAGGTTAAAGATAAGAAGGACAGAGGGACACTCACCATAAAGGTTATTTTCTATCTAAATATCTCAGTTTTGTTGCGATTCTAACACACACGCCGTTTGCTATTTTTATTTGGAAACAATAATAAAAAGTAATAGCATCCTTCAGAAGTTGAACTGAACATATAAAGTAATGGTATCTTTGCTTGCATCTCTGTATTATTTTCTAATTCTGGTGAATTGTTTGTGAAAACTGCAGGTGCTATATCATCCGTTCACGAAGCAAGAACAGCTGGAGGCTCTTGAACAAGAGAAGAGGGCCATAGAGGAGAGGAAGAAGTTGAAGGAGGCTGGGCTTATCGGGAGCACGAGAGACGCACTAGGCGGCGCCGCATCATTGGTCGGGTCAGGGGTGGGACTAGTTGGCACAGGCCTGGGTGCCGGGGTGGGGCTGGTAGGCTCGGGCCTGGGGGCTGGGGCCGGTCTGGTCGGAAGTGGGTTTGGGGCTCTGAGCAAAGCCGGGAGGTTCATGGGGAAGAGCGTGACCAGTCAGTTCAGTAGCTCGAAGAAGAATGGCGGCGGCGATGAGCGCTAATGCAAACTGTTTGTAACTACTGTTGTTGGCTACTAGGAGTTTATTACTGCATTAGTTCCTTTTGTTTATCATGTATGTGGCTGGCACACGCGAAGTGTATTAATAATGTTATATTGGAGTAAGTTTTCCCTCTTCTTTTTTTTTTTTTTTTTTTTTTTTTTTTTCACTCCCCTCTCCCCTCTCCCCTCTCCCCCTCCCCCTCATAGTGAATTGTTTGATTGATGTGCTTGTATATACTTTGGTGTTGGAGCTGCCAACATTTTAGCATCATGTTATATTTCTAGTCGGAAGATTTCGAGTGGTTATTGTTTTTAATTAGATTGGACATTAGTGCGGACTTACCACCAGAATTTGCTTTCGTTCTCTTTACAAGAAGCCTGCATTGTATAAGAATAGGAAGATGAGAACGGGATGCAGTTAACTGGGACATCTGCATCTCAAAAAGAAAAAGGCAATAAAAATCCCACAAAACAACTAGACAACTAAACGAGAGATTATTATTATTATTGATTATTTATGTTCAACAACGATGTTTGTAGCTGATTCAAAAATGCATAGACTGACTGGCACAAAAATAATAACCCACAAAAAAATGAAACAAACAAAAAATTACAAAAGCCGAGTGCGACAAAAAAAATTAAAATAAACAAACATTTATTACAAACAATGCACCGTCATCAGATGCGATGAAGCATTTTATTACCCGCCCCCACCCCCCCACATCTAGCCTCATTTGCGTGTTCTCCGAGGTCTCTGAATGTCAAAATAAATATAATACTAGGGTGGAACCGGATAACCCTGCAAATAATGCACTCTCTCTCACTAATCCACCCTCACATAGCCTTGATACAGTGAAGCAGAATTGTCGAACTCCTCCCTTCGGTAGAAAAATAAATTACAAAGGGAAGCTGAATACAAGTCCAAATGTCAACACTTATTTTCTCAAATGATACCTGAGATTACTTTGGGCTCAGTCCTCTTCTTCGCCAACCAACGCAAAGGAAAACGGCGCGAACTTGTAACCGTCGCCCTCGTAGAACTTGTTCTGGAACTCCACCCAATGAAGCCTCAGAGCGTGTAGGAAGGCGCTCAATGTTTCCATTACAAGTAAGACGCCAACAGTGGCAGAGACGAACACAACTATGCCGACTATGAGAATGATCACATTATTGTACCTAAGGAGCAGGAAGTGGCCATTAACAAGCAAAAAAAATGAAAAGGCAGAATAAAACAAAATACGCCTCAACAGCAAGAAAAGAAAATGAAAAATAACACAGAAAACTCACCCCCAAGCAAGGACCAGGACTTTCTCGTAGAACACAGCAGAAAGCTCTGAATGGGCAAGACTGCAAAGATATTAAAAGAAAAATTGATAGTTAGTAAACACCCAGGGGTCCAAAACATTTGAAGTTCCAATTGTTGTCTTCCTAATCCCTTCATATTATTAAATTCCTCTGCAAATTATAATGATTTGTCCAAGTAAACCCAACAAGTCCAGAAGTTGTTTGTGGCAGTTGCTGATGATTTCCAGCATATTTTTGTCCATGGGAGAATTAAACCATTATGGTAAGATTGCAGAGGTAAATTTTTTTTGCAGAGATTAGGAACCTAATCAGAACAAGTGAAAGGTTGGGGCTGAAACTGAAACTACACTAAAACATTAAGGGCATCTGTTGTAATTACCCATGAAAGTGAGAAGCAAGTAACCATATCAAAACCAACAAGAACAAACCCTTTTCTAATCATCTTAGAAGAAATGTGAAAGTCAAGTTGGGAGAATTTCTACTACTAATAATGTCGAAAGAAACGGAGCATACCTGAGCGCCCACAGACGAAGATATGAAGCAGTATTAGAGACGGCACCAAGAACAAACTCGATTGTGTGAATCATCTGGTGCACGAAAACTTCACTAAACTCAAATTCCTCGTGGCCGTTGGAATCATGACTGTGATCCACCTCGAGTGATTCCTCTGTGCTCTGAAGCGCGGAGTATGCTTGGCCTTGGTGCCTCTAATGCAAGCAACAATCATAATCATCATGATAAGTACAACGTAACACCCTAATCCTAAAGAGCAAGAAGGTCATCACGATGAATACATACATCTTGGTGTTGCTTCTTCAAGAGCAACGGCTTTGGGAATAACATCCATGGCACGGCAATAAGAGCAAGTACAAGTAACACAAGCTACCAATATGATAACAAATCATGTTAGCTGGGATAAATGGGGTTTGCATGCATTCCCTGCAAAAGCATCCATTTTAAACAACAAATATCCGTCGGATGGCCAATTTCTTTACAAAATAACCGTAAGCTGGGGAGTCATCCAATTCAAGGAAGTTGGTTTGTAATGAAAAATCATTTGATAGAGGGTCCAATACTTGGGTATAACTATAAACATAAAGTTTCTGAAGGGCATATATGAATATTCAGATTTTACAAAAATATATTTGTTAATAGAGCATTTTGCAGGGAAATACGCAAAAATATTTCCAGATTAATAAAGATGAATTAATTGTGTATTTGTGAACAAACCTGCAGTGTTTTCTGGCCAGGAAATAGCTGGTTCTCACCAAGATCGTCAGTTGGACTGAGGAACATATATATCATCACATGATACAAATCAGCTTGCGAGCCGGTGCACCATTTTACAACGATGAGGAGAGACAAATAACCAAATAGACTATTCAAGAAGATTAACTGAGGAATAAACTGGTACCTGCAATTAATATTGGCCGAAACAATTTCCAGAAAAATTTATAATCATTATAAATCATAATAATGCAGTAAGCTATTGCTATCATAGGGGGTAATGGTTACAGGGAAATGATTTCCATTAGCACAGTAAATATGTATTCTTGCTCAACAAGTATGTGATCATCTCAGAAGCATTACGATCATTATTAGGGGTGCAAGATAGTTATACATCCAACTACTAGATAAAGCACTGATTATCAAAACTGTAATTCTGCATGTAAATTGGAATATACAGGGACAAAGATGTAATTACCAGATGTTGATACTGTTCCTGAAGAACTGCCCATTAAAATAACTTAAAATAATACCAAGATTCATTTGTGCAACACCAATAAGGATGGACATCTTCATCTTCAACGAGTTAAGGAAAGGGAGCTCACTTCGGCTGCCATGCCACTCAGGATCCACCCCGAATGGGTAGGTACGCCTAACCTTAATCAAGCCCTCAGTAAAAGCATCACTGAATGAAAACCAAGGCAAGAAGAAATCTATGAGAACAACATATTAAAACAGATGGCAGTACTATTCCGGGTAAAATGTATAGACTAACGTGATAGTGAGATTTAGAGCCTGAACTTTCCATTTACAAGATTTAGTCCCTCGACTTTCTCATAAATTGCAATTTTGACCACAAAATGAAAGGCTTTTCCAGTAAAATGACCATATTACTTCTTTAGTAAAATGACTTCTTCCAGTACTCGAAACAAGGAAAATTGTCATTTCATAGGAAAATTCACATGCGGTCAGAACTTTTTCCACCAAGGATAGAATTGCAGAATATAAAAAGTTTAGGGATGAATTCAAAGTTTCAGGATATTAGTACGTGGACATCCGTGCATTACTCCACTTCCGAGTGAAATTTCGTATTACCTGCATGACAGATCACGGCATGCATAGGCCGATTTACCAAAGAGTTCAAATGGGACAGAAAAGAACTCATTATAGATTAATCCAGTGTAAATTGAGAACAATGCCATCATCATAATCACATAGCGCCCACCAAACATCATTTCCATGATATCTCCGAGCTTCTGTTAATCACAACATTACTCTAATGAGCTTGAACCCTTTATCGAAGCATAGAACAAATAATTTTAATGGAGAAAAATAGGAAGGAAGCGAAGCATAGTACGTTGAAAACATGAAGACAGCGAGCAACAAAACCAAGTCAACCATTGCCAAAATATAGTTCGACATTTCAGTAATTAAGAAAATCAGAAGGACCAAGAAAACTAATCTTAAAACTAATGAAGCTCAATTGTTTTCTTTAAGAAAAGTTCTAACGAGGGACAGACTCTTAAAGAGTTTTAATTTTTTCTCGAGGTCAGCTGCTAAACTAAATGTGTGGTAACAAAGGTTTAACTGTTAAGATTTATGACAGACAAATTCTATTGGGCCAACAATGCGATCCAAACTCAACCAAATAATATTCAGCTAGACATTTTATGATTTAAAACTGATAGCATGTAGTTGCTTATTGAACAGCATGACTTGGATAAATATGATAATGTTAACATGGCCATAAATCACATGCCCTAAAAAGAAGTCCACTCACATTTTTGTCAATCAGAAGGAACAAGCAAAATCCAATTTGATACAACACTAATACACAGTAAATATTTATGAAAAATATATCCATTTTATCTTTTTTTTAGTATATGTATCGTCAACATTTTCACAAACCTGAAGAGTGTGTATAATAAAGTGCTGACCTGCGAAGATAGTTTCTTTTCTTGGAATATGAGGAGCAATGTTGCAAGTAATAAACAAAGGCCATGACCCCAATCTCCAAACATGACTGCAAAGAGGAAAGGAAATGTAATAATAGTGAATACACCAGGATTTGCTTCTTGGTACTTAGCGACCCTGCAAATAGGCACAAACAATTGACATTCGGTCAGAACAGCAGAAATACTTCTATTCGGTCCAAATTCAATATCAACTATACATCATGATCGTTTTTTTTTTCGAAAAGAAAATTTAGAATATTCTTTTAGAAGAGCAAAAAAAGAAAATCTAGAATATTCTTTTAGAAGAGCAAAAAAGGAAAATCTAGAATATTCTTTTAGAAGAGGACAATAGTTGAAGGGAATTATTATTCGTGTTTTGTGTTCATGCTTGTTCTATTCTCTCTCAATCTATTCTCTTTTTTTTTTGGGCCAGAGGGGGGGGGGGGTTGTTCACAATGGACACAAAAATTATAAGGCGCATACAAGAACAACAGACATCATTAAGACTACAACGTTTGTCAAGGTAGTAAAACGTTACCTCCCAATCTTCCTAAATTATACAGAATCAGGTGAAGAAAATTTTGATGTAATAAATCTCCAAAGAGGTAGCAGATAAGCCAGAAAAAATAAAAGAAAAATATTCATGTTTTCATGATCATGTCCTCCACCTGAGGAAAGCAGAATACGAGCCTAATTTATTACTACTTAATTTCATGATTATTCTATTGCCAAGCATTAATAGTACATTCTGAATGGAAAAATTTTCTAGAAATTCTCAATCCTTATTAATGTAAATTTGCCAAAGAATTTGCAGGAACTAACCCATAAGCATCAACAATTTCCTGAAAAGCTGTAGTGAATTTGTTCGTTTTGAAATACGTAGGAGGAGATTCTCTCGTATGGAGAACCTGGAAAATAGAGCCCACTTGGGAATTGCTATCACGGGTAGCCCTCTGCAATGCTTCTTGAATCTGTACGAATAGCTCAAATTCAATTACAACCCAAAATAGAAACCATATCAAGATGAAAACATGACCCAAAAAAATACCTGAGTTGTTGCAAAAACAGGGCTCCAACCCTCAGCAACTAAACATTTCTTTGTCACATCAAGACTTAGCATATTTAAAGTGTGATTTATTGATTTCTCCTTCATTGCCTACAAAATATTCATGCTTCAGTTGTGAATGGAACTATGGGGCAATAAAATATGCTTAATAATGAGGTATTGCTGATTTTGAGTATTCAACTAATAACTCAGAAATAGCTACAAAAAAAGGGAGGTTATAGTAAGAGTGATAAGTGAATACTAGTAGAACGTTACCAATTGATTCCATTGATCAAATTGATGAGCAATATATTTGAGTATAGTGTCACGATGAAGCAATCCAACATCAATTGTAGTCTTCAGCTCTGAAATTTTTTCTGAGACCTGATTGAATTGATCCATTAGTACACTATTGATTCATAAAAGGACAACAGCGGTAGCATCCAGAATTATTAAAAATAAAAAACAAAACAACGTACTCTTACATTTATGATCGTTGAACTTAACATCAAAGTTATTTCTTACTTATATCTAACAGATAAGACATATGAGACGTCTGTTATACAAGTCCCGCTCAAAAAGCGAAAAAATAACTGCACCATACACAAGGAGGAAGAATATAAGTAAATGGAAAGACTGATACTGCTCCAAAAACAAGCAGTTTAATCAAGTTCACTAATCAGCATTGAAGACCATGCATTTGAAAAATGCAGAACCATAGGAGCATCATAACAGTGAATAATGGATTTTAAAATTTTAATAATATTCAGAACTGAATGATCGTTAGAACATTCATGACATCTGACAAACTGCATTCTCTGTGTCAAGTTGCAACTGAAATGCTGAACTGTAACATTATGGTGTATTGGCCTCTAACTGCAGCTTAAAACAAATAATAATAAAAGTAGAACTGAGAGTTTGCTATCATTGCCACATACAAACCTAATATATTTATTACCCTCACTATCACAATAAAAAATTCATACAGCTAGTAATTTGATCAACAATCTGTAGACTTGCCACATTCAAATATAGTGTTCCGTCAAAAGGCAATCAGACGCAACCAAACATCTCTTAAACCCTTAAATAGTAAAAAAATGGTAGAAAAAAATATTAAGAAACTGAAGTTAAGTTACAGTAAAAGGTGTATGTAAAAATCACTATAAATGATCATATTTACTTGACAAACAATGTTGACAACCACATCCATTTGCTAATAAAAAAAGATGGCATTTTCCATAAAAGCTGAAACTTCTAAAGCTTTACAAAAGATCCGATTTAAAACCTTTTTAAGTTTGTTAACATTTTAAAAAAGAGAATCAAGTAGCAAGAATGAGCAAGCACTAACCTCTCGAATCATCTGCAGCTGTTTGCCTAAATCTTCAGTGAACGGATAACGATTTGCTCCAAAAGCTTCACATATCTTTAAAATCTTGGCTTTTGCTCTCTCCCCAGAATAAAAGATGATGAATACATTTTTTGCAGCCTATGAATAGTGTAATTCAAGTAAGCAAATTGAACCACAATTATATTTACATAACCAATCTTCTGATTTACCTCCTAATATTAGGCACACCAAAAGAAATTAAGTTAATTTCTGATACTACATACATGGTAAAGACCATGATAAGAAAAACAATTGATATTATAATAATGGTAAAACAAACTTGATAAAGTGAATAGAGCAGGCGAAGTTCTCTGGGCATATCATATAGGTTTCATCTTGCATTAGTTGCATACTCCACAACTGAGGCCTTCAGTTAGAAGTTACAACTGTAATTAGTTGCATACTCCACAACTGAGGCCTTCAGTTAGAGGTTACAGATATAATTAGGTGCATACTGTTACTCCATCTAAGCACCTTCTACACTCTAATTGACATTAGTCCACACTTTAAATAGATATAAGAAGTGTTTTAAAAGGAATATTCAATAAGAATAGGTTGGCACAAGACAATGATTCTCCAGGAAAGGTATCACATTATGAAATTTATGAATGTTAGGATAGGTAGTGAGTAAACAGAAAAATACAAGCATAAATGGACACTAAGCTATAGCTCTTGAGGAAAATATATCAGGTGATCACATAGCAACCTTTCAGATAAAAATTGTGTAAAGAAAACAACCTTTTCACCTGACACTGGGTCAGTGACTGGATTATCAATTGGCTCTTGTCTAAAGAACACATTGCCCCTGGTAGCACGAAACAAGATTCTTTCAAAAGCCATTGACTTGTCTTTCGGAACAAGACCACTAATAAACCCAAGTTTTACTTGCTTTGATGGATCTGTTAACATTTCCTGAAAGAAATATATTTTGAGTTAATATTGAAAATAACAAGATAATAAAAAGAGAATCTGATAGATAATTAATTATACCTGCTCTAGTAGCAAGGGACTGTCAAGAGAAGCATCGCCAGCTTGATGCGCTTCAATATCCCTCTGTTGGGCTGTAGCACTGCTTTGAGCTGACTGGAAAAATTCACCACCCTGGGAAATAAAGCAGATTGATACTTAACATAATAGAAAAATGAAAGTACATGTAACACATACAATTTGCCAGATGTACTTTTGGAAAGTCAACAATTACAGCAGTCATTAGTGTAGAATTTAGGACATGGAAGAATCCTTTTCTATGCTGTTAATCAACTATCATCTGTCTACAGAGGGAAATCTTTCAAAGCAGCCGAAGATGAATTCTTAAAATGGACGTGTCCGTAAAATGGCCATCAATTCAATAATGAAGTATTGTTTGTAAACTATTCCACCAATAATGCAGAGAAAGAGGAAATGAGGAGAAAGCTTTGCTAGCATAAAGATCTAACTTCCAAATAAAGTTTCTTCTTCGCTAACGGCAAGAGAGAGCAAGAATCAATCATCAGCAGAAAGAATCATCAACTTCCAGATTCGATTTCACATAAGTGAAAAAGAAAAGAGCCATACCTTCTGTAGAACAAGTATATATTCCAGTAATTCATTATACGTACGTTGCAACTTTTCATTGTTTGCATTAACTTCAATTAACTCAGCTTCAAGATCTCCGAGTTTTATCTGTCATGCACATTGAGAGAAAAAGTAAGCCCTGCAGCACTATGCAGAGAGGCAAAGTTTTCTTCAAAAACTGTTATGCACTATTAGCTGTTTTATCTCAATTATTATCCCATCAAAAAGAGTCCTCAGAAGAACAAGAGATGGAAGACTTCCAAACATCAAAAAAAAAAGAAAAAAAAGTAAACTGCAAGCATACAAAATAAGCCCTGTGATACTGCAGTAATTCTAGTAACAAGCCATCTTGTACCCAGAAATACATAGCAGTGATTGAACAAATAAAATAATATTTCACCTACTTTCTCACCTGTATCAAACTGAGCCTAAGAACACAGAATCTGAGAATAGCCATTTACTCAACATTAAACATACCTCCAAGTCATCAAAATCAATTTGAGTGCGTGTCACAGGCATTGCAGAAGGTACAATGCCTGCTTTTGTCATTTGTTGTTTGAAAAGTCTCAACTTGCGACCCATTTCTCCGCATCGTTTAATCTGCAAGCAGAACGAATTCAACATTTAGATTCACAAGGCATAAACCAAAGTCATGACATTAAGGAAATACTTATCAATTTCAACTTACGAAAAAGAACCCTATCAACATAAACCAGAATTTCACATCTGCAAACACGTTCAGATTCTCCATTAACAAGGGTGAAACACAAATTTTCCTTCGATCATGTACTGGTTAGTGTTCAAGATTTCCATTACATATTTCAACATCAGTGCGTGAGACACTGTATCAAACATATGGTAACTATCTCACATCAAAACGGTTTGATATTCACCTCCACTAACCAATGGATTTCAAGTAGGGTTTCATATGCCCCAAAACAAGAATAAATTACACAAAATATTATGGTCAAATTACAAATTCATTCCACCCTTCTAATGCTCATTATGTTCGGGAAGAATAAGGATAAGAGGACAGAGAAAAAATAAATGATAAGATCATTAGATACAATTTCTATATGTTTTGAGAGCAAAATTAACAAAATTGGCTACGTATATTATGCATGACTATTGAGTAATGTTGATAAATCTACCCTGGGCATATGCTTGTGAAGAACATGTACCTTGCAACATGTTTAAACAAAGTAGATTGCAATAGCTTGCAACATTACAGCAGCTCATGCACAAAAAAGGTTGAAAATTTTAATCCTCGTGTGTGTACAACCAAAAGCTTAACTCTTAAGGTGTCCAAGCTTAAAATGTTATAATTTATAATTTGTAATAATCTATATTTATTTCTTTCTTTTTAGTGTTTCTGCCTAGAAAATGTGCCATCAGTATCTATACAAACATGGAAGATATTGCTTCATTATAAACACCAAAAAATTGAAATAATGCTGAGGCAAAACATGATAAGAAACTTGTGTACAGCTCTAAGCTTGTGCATAATTTTCCTTTCACATCAGAGTGTAACGAACCCATGTGCATAAAATCCTGATGACTAACAACTTGCAGTTAACACAGCCTTATTTCTTAATTCTAAATGCTAGGAGTAAGCATCAGCAAGTAACAATGATCAGATCAGTAAAGCAATCAATATTTTCACAGCAATTATATCCATGCAGGCATGCACTCAAATCAAAATCTTCAAATTAATTCAATTATAGCATAATAATATCTAGAGCAAAATGATCTGCAGCATACAGAAATACTAGATCTAGCATGTTGCAGAAAAGATAATAATACTCTAAAAGTTAAGTTATCACTTGGAAGTCAAAAGAATATACCTGGTTTGCATATGTGCGTTGAAAGGGACTCTTATCCGCATTAAGCTGAAAAAAAATGCTAAGTTAGGTTGAAAGGATAATATATATAGAAGCATGCTATTTGTGTCAAAGATTAAGTATGATATCATACTACATGGCATTTATGTTTCAAAAAAGTTCAATAAATTGAAACTGTTGATAAACAAAGTTATGACTTAAGTCATCATTGACCCAACATAGGAAAGCAACAATGCAGTAAAGGTCCAAAAGATAATCTTACTTTAACAACAACTCTCGAAATAATAATACTTAAGAATTTCAAACACGGCACATATTAACCGATAAAGCACTGCTCTCACCGAAAGTTGATTGACGCCCTATTTATTAACTTGATGTAAAAGCATGTATGGGCTTCATGGCACGACAAAGATGATGAAGAAAACAGACCAAAGAAAAGACAAATAGTCGTTTTGCTTGAACAGTAGATTGTAAAACAATGAAAAAGAGAATGATTAGTTCTTTAAGCAGTTTCAGGAATCTCTCACAAAGAGAAACCTAAAACTTCCCTAAAACCCCAGGAATTCCCCTTTTTCCGTGTCCTTCAAATCCACTATTATCCCGCTCATTAAATCTGCACAAACAAACCATAACATGCAAGAAACGCTACCGACATTGTAGAAGGCGGTTATGTCTCACAGCAATTCCAAAGTTAAGAGGAGGGCTTAATAATCTTCGTAGAGTTGCACAATCGTTCTAGAAATATGCAGTACGGCTATCAAAAACCCATTTCTCGGTTACGTCAAAGATCCTCGAACCCCCATTTTTACGAAGCCATTCAAATCCCCTACACCCCACTCACCAAACACGCACAAAACCATCTCTTACATACAAGAAACCCTAGAAAATCACAATATATCCCACATCAATTTCAAATGTCAAACAACCAATTCATCATTCTAGGGCATAACAAAGACGAAAACAACCAATAAAGAACCACAATTATATAAAAAAAGAAGGGGGAAAATGCGATCGATGGATCAAACCCTACGTCTTTGAATTGGAGGAGCCCGAGGTCGCCGAGGTAGGACATGGTGAGGTGCGAGGACTCGATCGGGATGATGATCTGCACGAGCTGCATCGCCTCCGACCGCATGAGATCCATCGGGGGGCAACACCCCCTCCGCGGCACCCTCAGATCCCCCATTTCCCTACTCCTCCTCCCCCTCCCCCTCCGACTCGCTTCTCCTCCGCGATCGAAACCCTAATTGGACAGCAAATCCCCCTCTACGCCCTTCGATCGGAGAAGAAGAAGAACAACAAGAAGAAGTAGAGGGGCGATCCCGTGAAGAGGGATCGATCGAAGGTTCGGAAGGGGGATCGTCGACGCAACGACGTGCTTCGTCTTCTTCTTCAATCCTCCTTCGGTGATAATGTACGCGTGGGGGCATGTGATTCACGATTTTGTTTGCCTCTGACTTGTACGGAATATAATAATAATAATAATAATAATAATAATAATAATAAACTTAATTAAAATAAATACTAACAATTAAAAATAGTTTAAAGTAAAATTTTAAGAAATAAATTAAAATTTTTTTAAAAAATTGAGATAAAGGCCAAATGTGCGTTTAACTTTTGAAATAATAGTGGAAATTAAAATTAAAAAGTTAGTGCTTGATTCGTTTAAGAGTTATTTTGAGTTTATTTTCGGCTTTTATTATTTTGAGTGAAAGCATTTTGGGATGTATTCCTTAATTTTTCAAAGATATTTGAATTTTATTTAGGTAGTGTTTGGATTTAAATATAAAATTTAAAATAAGGTTTTTAGAGTGGAAAAAAAAAAGGGAAAACAAGTTTGTAGCATTTAGTTTGCATTTTTATTTATTAAAAAATTTAAAATATAAAAAAAAAATTGAGAGAGAGATAATACGTTATTTGCTTTATTGAATACGTAACTCAATTTAACTAAGCAATGAGATACTAGACCTCGAAAAATAATAATAATAATAATAATAATAATAATAATAATAATAATAGTAATTTTTTTGAAGATTATCTAGCTAAATTGTTCACCAGTAAACGAAATGTGATTGTTGTAGCTTGTAATTAAAAATGCAATTTGGATATTGAAATGGGCTGGGTCTAGACTTAGACAAGCCCGGCCTAATAATAATATTTTAGTAAAAAAAAAAAAAGGCCCATAGATCGATCCATTTAACATTCTTTGTAGCGCACGAATCTCAAAGCTGACACTGGTACTCTAAAGAAAATTTAATAAGAACAGTGATGAGAGAAAAACCATACAATTCATTTATTATTGTACAAATGATGTGAATTTCAAAACAGTTTAAATAGTAAATAAAATAGTCCCACGCTGAGTATAGTCTCTCCCCAATTTTTTTTTATTATCAAATAAATAAATAAATACTGAGTCACCAAATTATGAATGTTAGATAACATGATTTATATTAACAAATATTTTTATTTTTAATATTTTTATTTTAAAAAATAAATTTAATTATAAATACGATGCATTGCGGGCAGTAAACATTTTAAAAAATAGATATCCGTGAAAAAAAATTAGAAAAATAATTAGTTTTCTAAAAATTTGTTTGGTTGTTCATTTAGTTTGGCAAACAAAAAAAAACAAAACAAAACAAAAAAAAATACGTAGATTTTAATATTTTCACACATATGTAAATAAAAATTTTAAAATTTATTTAGAACTAAATAAATATATAAAAAATAATTTTTTAACTGGAAGATAATTTTTGGTACAAACCCACACACCTTTGTGAATTCTGATATTTTGATGAGGTCCACTGACAACATGGTGAATCGCGCTAACTAACTATTAATTTAAAAAATTCATGATTAAAAATAGGTAATTAATTTATTTAAATAGAAATATATAACCAATTATCTTAATACGTATATGATAAGTAAGTTTCGATTGAATTTGGATCTAGATAATGAGATTGACAAGATAAATTTTACTTTGCATGATAATTTTAAGCTGTGTGTGTTTAGACACCGAATTATTATTATTAGTGGATCGGATCGTTATATTACAACATAATGAATGTATAAGTTCATGATCAGATTTAATTCATCTAAATGTTAAATTTATTATTGAAATTTTTACTTTATTTTTTGGATTGACTCAATTGTGCATATCGTCACCGATAAAAGATTATATTTAATTTTAATTCATAGATAAATAGATAATAAAAATAAAAATAAAAAAAGAAAAAAAAAATCACTCGACCCTGCTCCTCTTTGCTAAAACCACAGTAGAGAGAGAAACGTTTGTGTTGTGTGTCATTTGTGTGTGCTCCTCTTCTCCCTCTTCCCCTACCTCGGCGATGCGGAAGCGCGATCTCGGCATCCTCCTCCTCGCGGCTTTCGCCATTTTCTTCTCTCTACAGGTCCCCCAACCCCACCCCCACCCCCTTTCTCTTCCTCTCTTTGCGTATGTGCGGAGGAATTGGTGGGGTGTGAGTCGTATTGGGGTGTTTTAGTGTTTCGATTTCATTTGGGTAGTGCGAAATTAGGGCTGAGTTCGACTACCTGTGGTCGATTTTGGTGTATTTGTCCCTTTTTCCAGCATGAGGAGGATTTTTAATGCAAGGAGGCGTTTTGTGGGCTTTTGATGTGTCGATGTCGTTTGGGTAGTGCGAAATTAGGGCGAAGATCGACTGCTTGTGGTCGTTTTTGGTGAATTTTTCCCTTAATGGATCGATTTCGTCTGGGTAGTGCGAATTTAGGAATTAGATCAACTACTTGTGGTAGTTTTGGGTTTATTTGTCCTTTTTTTTATTATTTTCTTCAGCACGAGGGCTTTGTGGTGGTGCTTAGATGTTTCGATTTCATCTGAGTAGTGCAAAATTAAGGCTAAGATCAGCTTCTGCTCGTCACTTTTTGAGGTTTTTTTTCTCATTTTTTCAGCATGAGGGGGACTTTTCGTTCAAGGAGGCTTGGTTCCATCTCTCTGATGAGTATCCGATCAAGTATGAGGCTGAGCGCCTCCCCCCACCTGTCGTAGTTGATCTCAACGGCGACGGGAAGAGCGAGGTCCTTGTCGCCACACACGATGCGAAGATTCAGGTGAGTTTGCTTTTCAAGCGGTGTATGAGATGCTAAAGTTTAGACCTTTGCTATTTGTTTTCCCCAATTCTATTTTGCTCTACAACTAAAGCAACCACTTTTCCATGAAGGATATGATGGGCATATTTTGATAATTCTTCTGATTCTTACATCATTTTGTTAAATATTAGCCTAAGAATATGAGATTGTGCAAGAATTGGATTTTGATTAATTACAATCTCGAATATGAACAAACTAGTGATATCTAGCCAACAACAAGAAATCAATTCATGCAACTATATAAACAGATGGCTACATGGACAGATTTTCCAAATCAAAGGTCAAGTTATGGAAATTGAGTGACTTATCATTTGTAATAGTCCAAATAATATCTAACAGCTCTCATCATCGAAACAAAGGCCCTAGCATAGGTTTGATATGCTAGTTACAAGGGTTTATATGCAAATATGATTTTGTCTAGAAAATCCTCGTCTTGATTGCTGCAGGTTTTAGAGCCTCATAATAGACGTGTAGATGAAGGGTTCAGTGAAGCGCGGGTCCTGGCTGAGGTCTCTTTGTTGCCTGACAAAGTCCGCTTAACTTCGGGAAGACGACCTGTTGTGATGGCTGCAGGTGTTGTTGATCGTTCATATAAACACGGAGAAATAAGGAAGCAGATCTTTGTTGTTGTCACATCGGGCTGGTCAATTATGTGTTTTGATCACAACCTCAAAAAACTTTGGGAAAATAATTTGCAGGTGCATGAAAAGACTCAGCTATACTTCCTGTTGAGTATTCCTTTGGGCAATATTGCCAAAAGTAGCCCACTTGTTTTGCAGTTTCTGTTAACTTCTTTTGCTTTGCAACTTTGGGTCAAAAGAATCATTTCATTGACCAAAATGCCACTGGAATGTCAGTCAAAGGTGTTTCAGACCGAAGATAGTTCGTCCCAAAATTGCAAAAACAAAGGAAATTGAGTGAAATTGTTAAAGAGAAAAACAAGACTATTTTTACAAAAAACCCCTTTTATTAGTTTTAAATCCACTTACTCTTCTTAATCTTTGCTAGGAGGATTTTCCTCATGGTGCTCACCATAGGGAGATTTCAATTTCAATAAGCAATTACACGTTAAAGCATGGAGATGCTGGATTGGTTATTGTAGGAGGGAGAATGGAAATGCAACATCATGTATGTTTTTACTTAAGCATTATCTTGTACCGTAATGTTGATTAAGAATGTTGGTATTTCTTCTATAGTAGTATTTGGATAGTCTTTCATGAATTGGTACTTGGTCTATTCCTTTGTTTGTGCTTGTCACCTAGGGGCCATTAAAATCAGCCTTTTAAATCATTCCTTTGAAATGTCAACTAATTAACTTTTTGAAATATATAGACCTCTCTGGATCAATTTGAGGAATTTATGATGTCGGAGAACGATAGTGAGCTGCATCGTAGAAGTGCCAATGAAAAAGAGGTATGAATCTTGTATATATATCCTGCATCTGCTTTAGTTACATAAGTCTATTTTTTCTTTCATATGGACAGTCCTTTGTTGCTATAACTACAAATAGCAAATGATTTAATTGGTGGTTTTTTGATTCGAAGATGAAAATATTGTCAGATTGAAATAGCCAACCTTTATATGTTACTCAATATGGACGCACAATTAGTAGTAATTCTTATATGAGTTAAACTTCTGCCAGAATTAACCAAATTATTTAACTAGATGAACAATCAGCAGCGGTCGGTCCTTTCTTCCCACACATGCTAATCGTCAGCCTTAGTACAATAACTTACCTTTTTATTCAGGTCTCAGGGAATGGTACTGTGGATCTGCGCCATTTTGCATTTTATGCTTTTGCTGGTCGGACTGGCAATTTAAGGTGGAGCCGGAAGAGTGAAGTATGGTTCTTTTCTCAGTCTGTTTCCCGCTGCTTTTTGGACTCAATTTCATAATATTTTTCTTTTCTAGCTTCTTTACATTTCTCATCAGTAATTTTTATTTCTGATGCTATAAATGATGGTTATTTGTTTAGGTTAAAAATATCATTTGCCTCTGTCTACTTATTTGATCAGTTTGGAATTGCAGAACATCCAGGCACAGCCATCAGATGCATCAATGATGATTCCACAGCATAACTACAAGCTTGACGCCCATGCTCTCAATAGTCGTCATCCTGGAGAGGTGATTTGTCGCAATCAACTAGAATCAGCGAGTCATTTTATTGAACAAATAGTGAAATCTCTTATTTGTATATGATGGGGACCTTTACATATAATCTTTGTAAAATCATCTGTTAATGTATACACCTCTGAGAAGTAGGTGCCTTTCTTACAAAGAGACTTATTTCAAGTTGGAGAGTCTCCCAACTTTAGGAGGAAGTTGGCTTTCTGTTGGAAATAGTTTTTTGAATAGGGGATCCTCTCTGTGTATAAGAGTAAGTTTATGAAATGGTTTGTTTTTTAAGGGATATATGGAAATTCTGACTTTTCAGGGACATGTATGTAGATAGATAACTTTCAAGGGTTACATGTGTAAATAGATAACTTCTAGGGGTTATGTGTATATAAATAGATAACTTTCAAGGGTTACGTGTATATAACTAGATTACTTTCAAGGGTTGCATATGTAATTATCTCAATCCGAGAAACATTATTATCTTGATTGCAGCAATGATTTAAAGTTGCCTTTTCACCTTATTTAACTGATACTTATAAGAATGGTTGTTTTTGCTGCATTTTAATTGGCATGTGTTTATTTACAGTTTGAGTGTAGAGAATTCAGAGAATCAATTCTTGGTGTAATGCCTCATCATTGGGTAAGAACGGGCTTCTTATGGTTTCCTATATTTAATTGTATCATGGGAAAAAAAAATAGCTAACAATTGTGGCCCATTATTTTTCATCAGGATAGGCGGGAGGATACTTTGCTACAATTGACTCATTTTAGGAGGCATAAGAGGAAATCCTTGAAGAAAACATCAGGAAAAACTGTTACATCTACTTTACATAAGCCGGCTGAACACAACCCACTTGGCAAGGATCCTTCCAATAAAATTGCCAAAGCGATTGGGAAAGCTGCAGATTATGCTGGCTCAGCAAAATCCAAGAAGGTATATCTGTTGCTTTATTTTATGTCCCATTGTTATTGCATCGAAGACATAGCTTGGATCCTTGGTGATTAATTACCCATGGAATATTGAATTTTTGGGGTCCTTTCATTTTCTACATTGTACTTCTTTTTGCCAAATTTTCCATTGGACTCTAGGTTCTACAATAATTCCTTCACTCATTGACAAACGATAGCATTTTAAACAAAATTGAGCATTTTCCCTATTAAGAGTTTTCTGGATCCCCATGTGTGGACTTCACGGAAGATCTGATTTGGTGTGTAGCTGATCCTATAGTTTCTTTGTTTAGGGAAAAATGAAAAAAGCAACAGGGAAGCAAGCACAGAGAGTTCATATCCCTTTGAATAGCACACTCATTTTTGCAGTTAATTTCAAATTTAATGCCTGAAATTTGACCTCCATCTCAATTTCATATCATCCAGTCTCAATTGTAACAATTAAGTCCATGAGGTTTGTTTTACATAACATTAAGTCCTCCAGTGTCTACCATCTGAACAGTGAGGCATTGGGCACCATCTTCAAAGTTCACGCTTTCCTTTATGTTTGAAACTTTGAGGATGAAATTAAAATTGAGATAAGACTTCAAGGACAATTGAAATAAAGATCAGACTTCAAGGACCAAATTAACTCTTAAGGATGGCATGAAACCCGGGTCAAATTTCAGGGTGTAAATTTTGCAATCCAAAATCAGGATGAAATTGAAATATGAGTCAAGTTTCAATGACTAAATTTGTAATTAACCATTAATTTTGTTTTATATCGCTTTTGCTCTAAGATGTAATAATATTTAGCCTCTCTATTGATGTTCAATGGCATGCTTTCATTTGTTGATGCAGAAGCCACTTTATATTCCTACCATAACTAATCATACTCAAGTTTGGTGGGTTCCTAATGTGGTTGTGGCTCACGAGAAGGAAGGGATAGAGGCTGTTCATCTTGCTTCTGGGCGCACCATATGCAAGGTATATGAGAATATTCCAATAATTTATCCAGTATCATGTATTTATTTGATGCACATATTACAGCATATCATTTATTTATTTATTTTATGGTCCAACTTTCTTTCTTTGGAATGACTGCTATGTAAATAGCATATGTTGAAGGTAGGAAACTATGCTGAAGAGCAGTGGGGGGAATAGATTTTTAACAAATATATAGTTTGTTTTACATGAAAGTAGTTCAGACTTCAAATAATATCCTTCTTGGAGAAATTTTATAATTTTACGGGTAATATTTTCCTGGTCCTATTTCATTAGTTACGTTAAATTGATGGAAAAAGGTCTAGCTTGTCCACTCAAGTCTACAATTGAGTAAAATTGGGTTATTTGATTGTTAGGCTCGATCTGACTTCTGGGAAATTTCGTCTTTGCTCAAGTAGGAGGCCTGAAGAAAAGGAAAAATAATCTTACTTTTGTGAAATTTGATTGAAATCCTTACTATTACTCCTAATTAGGACAACACAAAACATGTTTAAGCCAATATATGACAGCTTATATTGCATCTAAGATGTGGAACACAGCAAATGTTGTACTTGCTTTACAATTATCTATTGTTTGTTCACTTATTGTGTAAAAAGAAGACCAGCAAAATATATAATATATATTCTTTTATATTTCAACATTTTTTCCCTGTTTATATGCTAATTAAGGCATTTCAATCTGTCAGCTTCATCTAACGGAGGGAGGCCTTCATGCAGATATTAATGGAGATGGTGTTTTAGATCATGTTCAGGTATTTTGATCTCGAATATATTAGTTCATAACAGGAAAGATATGGCGATAGATATCTCCGATATGATATTACGTTCCGCTGATGCCATGCTCAGGCACTAATATATGTTGCTTACATATGATAAGCATGCTAAAGCACAGGCGGTGCAATTACATACAAATCTAGGGACTCACAATAGAATCATATAACATATCAAATATTTTGTGTGCCCGCCTCTGAAAACCTTGCTTATTTGCTTGTGTTCCCTTACCAGGGGTATCTGTTAAATGAACTGTGATTATGACCAATCTAATGGGTTGCATCTGTTCTTCCCAAGGCATGCTAGTATGCTGCTGTTTCTTCCATTATATAGTTTACGTTCAAACTTACGTGGTGTGGTTGCTGCCTTAGCGACCTGTAATATTCAGAACTAATCTTTTCTATAGGTGGTTGGGGGCAATGGAGCTGAACAAACTGTTATTAGTGGCTCTATGGAAGTGCTGAAACCGTGTTGGGCAGTCGCGACCTCAGGCGTACCAGTGAGAGAGCAACTCTTCAATGCTTCTATCTGCCATTACAGTCACTTCAATCTGTTCCCGCATGGAGATTTCGCAAGGAGCTTTGGAAGGACTTTTGACACGAGCACTTTGGAGGTGGCTACTCCGATCCTTGTACGTAGAGATGATGGGCACAAGCATCGGAGAGGGAGCCATGGAGATGTCGTCTTTTTGACAAATCGAGGAGAGGTCGGCTTTCTTCTTAATCATAAGATGCACAGAACTTTCTCATTTTACATTGTGCTTGTTTGGTTTGGCTTTGGGAACAGTTTTTTTTATTTTTTCTCATGTGGCAAACAAAATTCCCAGAGCTTTTACAGTGGAGGAAAGTGAAAATGTACTTCTGGGCCCACTTCTGTTCGGTTTGCAAACAAATGTCTGGGATTTGTAGCTGGTGGAAAGTGAAAATGAGCTTTTGGGCCAGAAAAGCAGAAGTTTGGATTCGAAGCTTTTGCTTCTGTTGAAAATCGAGATACTAGTGAGGAGATTTTATTGGAAAAGCTTTTACTGCTTTTTTCGAATAGGTCTACCGCACCTGCATTTTACAAAAGCTCTAGCCTTGCCAAATGAGCCAATAGTATCTGTTCCATTTTTGTCTTTTGAAACTGCTCTCTATTCAAGAAGCTAAAGCAAGATAGTTGGCAGTAAAGAGTTTGTCTTTCTGACTGGATCTAGCAAGCCAAAATGTCTTCTAGGCACAAAACGGAAGTTCTAATTCGAAACATTCGCTTCTAGCTTCATCATGAAGCCATTTCTGGGAATTTTGATGAAAAAAACTCAATTAGGACTTCTTCCCACTGGTTATGGAAAAGGCGCTTGTACATTTCCATTGACTTGTTGTTTCGATTTCTATTTTCCAGGTAACATCATACACCCCCGGTTTACACGGCCACCACGCCATCTGGCGCTGGCAATTGTCGACCGGTGCGACCTGGTCGAACCTCCCATCTCCGTCTGGAATGACAGAAAGTGCGGTGGTCCCCACCTTGAAATCTTTTTCCCTCCGATCTCTTCACCACGATAAAGAAGTCATAATCGCGGCGGGTGATCAAGAAGCTGTTGTAATATCCCCCGGCGGAAGCATATTAACCTCGATCGAATTGCCCGCGCCTCCCACCCATTCGCTAGTCCTAGAGGATTTCTCCGGGGACGGCCTTACCGATATTATTCTAGTAACTTCTGGAGGGGTTTATGGGTTCGTTCAGACCCGCCAGCCCGGCGCCCTCTTCTTTAGCACACTTGTGGGTTGCCTAATTGTCGTCATGGGAGTAATACTTGTCTCTCAGCATCTAAATTCCATCAACAAGGGGAAACCCAGGGCTTCAACTGATTACAGGTAGCATGTTCTATTGTGGCTAATTTACAGTATGCAGATTAAATACTTAAGGTGTAACCTATCATCTTCTCTTGAAACTTTTTCCTTGTTGGGTTTTTCTATTGTTATAGAGGAGAGTAAATGGTTGATACTGTTGATATACTATAGAAGCTTTTAGCTTTCACCCCCCACCCTTTTTGCCTCAACTTGGGTACACCATCACAGGGCTTCTTGTGTTTAATCATGATATTGATGCATTTGGATGACCAATTGCCACACCAATTGCCATGCCAATTGCTATGCAAATTTGTCCTTTGCTAAATGTTAACCCTCACAACAGGATATTTTGTGTTGTTTTGACAAATTTGAGTGATGGTGATCTACTTTTGGATTGGAAAGATAATATGTTGTTTATTTAGTGGGATGCCACTAGTGGGGATTGATATTGAATGAGGATCTAAGAAAGATTGGGTGTGTGGACCATTTGTGTCATTTTCCAACTCTTGGGTGTCCTTCTTTAACTCTAATGTAGCTTTTGCGCATCTCAGTGAAAAGGATTTGTTGGTTAACATTGACCCTTCCAAACAACATAGATTGATCCAAACAGAGTTTTCATGTATGTTGTAATCTAGTATATTTGTTATTTAGTATATAAATAAATATGAAGTTGTTTATTTTTTTTTTGAGAGAGTTTAAATATCAACTATTAATCATTTAGCAATTGTGTTAGGTAGGATCGGTGGTTTGAATTTTTTTTGTTTTAAGCCACTATTTTCTCCTGGTCATTATTTTGAGATGTGTGTTTATCTAAATTGTGACAAGCAGAGCAAGTGAAACTAAAATTTAATTTCAACAATTTAACTATGAATACAAAGGGAAGGTATATAATATAATCTCATACATTTGATGTCAGATCTGATTGGAATTTTTGGGATTAATTTATAGTTTTTTTTTTTTTTTTTTTTTGATCTAAAACACCCAAAGTGTTCAGACAGCCGAGGTGGGTACAGCTCCGTGCGTTAGGTGAATGCATTCTGTACAACTCCGAATGAACGGCTCTGATCCCGCCGCTTGTCAGCGTGAGATGAATCTGCGCCCCCATTAGTGGGCATTTGTTTTCTTCCTCATTTTCTTGTCCCTCTATCCTACTGTACCCAGTACAGAGAGGGCACTATTTGGATACATAAATATTTTATTTTATTTTAAAATGTTATTATATTTAATAGATGAATGGTAAAATTTTTTATAATTAAAAAAAATTACTATCCTTTTTTAATCTCTAGTGAAAAAACTAAAACAAGAGTAATTAATGAGAAAAAATGGGCTTGGAATGAAAGAATAGTAAGATTAATTACAATCCTTTTTAGATTGTAGACCTTAATTACATTGCTTTGATTTAAGAATGAAAAAAGAAAAGAGGGATATGGGATGTACTACTATGGAGGAATCTCAACTATAGGGCCTAATTGGCTATTTGTCCTTCACTTAATTATTATATATGTTTCCCACAATCAACAATATTAAAATAATCCATTTTTCTTCATTAGCTTATCCTCAAAGCTAACTAGCTAGCTTCCAGGTAAAAGTGCATGAAGAAACCCCCTCAACTTTTTTTTACTTTTTGATTGGGACATGCAGTTCCTATCTAATTAACTTTTCACAATTATTTATTGATAGTTTTACTAAATCTAATCAAATTTAACTTTAACTCAAATAAGAGGAAATTAGAAGTTCGAGGAGTGTACACTTAGCATTTTCCTATTTTAAATGCATCTTTTGTTTCGTATTCCTTAATTTAGTTTTCCTAGAAGAGAAGCCTCTATACATTCACCTCTAGAACATGATACCTGCGGTTTTGTGCAGTGTTCAAAAAACTAATTACCTCAAAGTCATAACTCATCTTGTAGTTGATATATATATATATATATATATATATATATATATATATATATATATATATATATATATATATATATATATATATATATATATATATATATCTCCAGCTTTAGCCAAAAGCACTTTCTTAGAGAGAGAGAGAGAGGGAGAGAGAGAGAGAGAGAGAGAGAGAGAGAGAGGGGTACGTAGAAAGGGCTTTGAGCAGTGCAACATGATCATCGCTTGCTTTAGGAAAGGGAGGAGGTGGGTGCATCGAGCCAAATTACGACACACATGACATGCATAATATGGTGGACCCAAAACTCATATCACATGTGTTATGTTCGCTTAAAAAGTTCAGTATTCTATTCTGTGACGGAATGTTAGATTAGACCGAATCATTATCGAAGTGACGGGAGGCTGATTGGGCCGAGTCACAACTGAGACTCGTAATTAAATACTGTATCTGTATATTTTAAGTGAATTAGTTATATATTTATAATAACTCGAACTTTTGAAATTAATAATTAACGCTAATAATCCGTGATATTAATATATATTTCAGAATCCGTTATTTATTAAATTATTTTTTTTATTTGTGAGATTGTAAGTTCAATCTCCACCTTTAATATTTGACAGGTTAAATTTAATCGATTTTTTAGATAAAAAGATATTAAGATGAGTGAATATTTTGATGATTCGTCTAAAAGCAAAAGTGGGTTAACATACTCTTTTTTTTCTTTAACTCTCTCTAGGTCAAAATCTTAAGTTATATATATATATATATATATATATATATATATATATATATATATATATATATATATATATATATATATATGCAAAATGACCTACAAATTAACTTCAACTTAGCGTCAAAAAGACTATTTTCTAATGTGGCAAAACCAAAACTTCAAAAGGGTAAATTTCCTTGGGTTAATTTCTTTTAGCCTCCTCTAATTAAATTAAAGTTCATTTTAGCTTTTTGTTATAGAAAAAAAAATTCTTAACAACAACAACCTAGCTACCCTTGAAGGTTGAAATTAGGTCAAGACTCCACTCATAAGAAGTCATGCCACTAAAAATTCCACACGTCTCCGCGTGGAATAAGAGAGAATATATATATATATATATATATATATATATATATATATATATATATATATATATATATATATATATATATATATATATATATATATATATAGAGTCTGATTACAGCGTTTTTCAAACTACAAAATATTTAGTGCTGGTAAGTTTTCTATTATTACATCTATCTCTATAGTCAATTTCACAACTTAGATAATACTATTCTATCAATTATCTACTAAATTTTAGAACATTACTATTATTCTAATTTTATAAATTTTTATTCTAAGATAGAAAATATACAAGTACAAATAATTTAGTATTTTTAAATATATAAAAATTTAATTATATATATATATATATATAGAGAGAGAGACCGAGTACTAGGGAACATATGCATTGTGGATAATAGATATATATATATATATATATATATATATATATATATATATATATATATATATATATATATATATGAGAGTGTTAATTAATTAACTTGTGAGGTGGGTATCACATGCATGTGGGGTTCAACATCATGTCATTAATAAGGGGAGGGGATAGTGACGCTCCAACGCTAGCTGTGTTAACGTTAACCCACACGTTTTTGAGATAATTATAAATGTAATATATATATATTTACATGCCTCTCCTCTCACATGGATAGTTATATTTAGATCGAATTGTAAGGGTACCCCCTCTATGTTACCCCCTCTACCATAGGTTACTTTGAAATAGATATCTTAAAATTATCATTTTCTAAAGTAATTACCCTCTCTAATATAGTTACTGTGCGTACGTAGCGTTGTTGGCTAAGTTCCAGATCTAATTATTTTATATTTTCAACTGAATTTATTTATTTCTGAAAAAAATCCTGTACTTTCATTTGTCTGTATTTAAATTATGTTTGTGGGTTGAATTAAAATTTTGATTGAAATTAACTACTCTAGCTATTATATATATACTTGTAAATTACTAACAAAACCATATTTGGTTCAGCTGAAAAGATGTTAAATAATTGATGAAATTTATTAAGCCAACGAAAATTTTAATTTAAATGACTAAGATAACTCAAACTACAGCATCGGAGAAGCTTCGAGAGTTGAAATAATTAATTTGAGGAAAAGCAGTTTAGAAATTAATGTTCATAGGAGGAGAGAAAACGATAACATAATAATAGATAGAAACTTAATTGTGACATTATATGAAAAAGACTTACGTCAATGGGCTCTGATACCATAATTACTTGATAGATACCAATTTGAAAATGATCTTAGCTTAATTAATTTAAAAATAGTAAATTAAGGGGCATCTTTCAAAATGGTTTACAGTTGAGGGTTCTCCATCCATTGGTTTTTTCCTTTCTATATATTATTACCTGTCACCAGTTTGTTACCTCGGGGGCTCCACGGCCCCCATGCGGCTCTAATCCCTCGGCTTCTTTTTTGTCCTCTCTCTCTCTCTAGATCTCTCTATGAATCTATGATATCCTCTTTTTTATAGTATGTGGGACTATTCTACTCTCATGGCATATATGTGTGCCAACCAAGAGAGAGAGAAAGAGTCAACTCCTGGGGAGGCTACACAGGGCTCGAGGAGGAGAGAGAGAGAGAGAGAGAGAGAGAACACGCTTGTTGGGAGTCACCCTACATCATTCACCAAGGCAAATCGGGTCCTTGAATGTACTTTTAGTTTTATAAAAAATTTATATAGTTTGTGTATTTACGTGGAGAGGAGAGAGAGAGAGAGAGAGAGAGAGAGAGAGAGAGAGAGAGAGAGAGAGAGAGATGTGGTGTATTATTCTTGTGTGGGGATTAGCTAGAGTTAGTTATTTGACTAAAATTGTATTGCTATATTGAGTAGATCTCTCTTTAGTGAGGTTTATTTGCTATAGTTAAAGGTATATATAGAAGCTTTGGTTTAAAAGATTCAAAATCTCATTTAAATTTGAGGCTCAATATAGTACTTACTCATCAAAAATTTATCATTTGCTTCTCGAGTTAACAAGTTAAGTGAAAATGCGGCTAAAAAAGCATTAAGAATCAGTAGCTAATAACAGTTAGTAAAATTTCTATAATTTCAATAAAACTATTTACATATATATATATATCATATTTTTACAATAAAATTTTAGAACTTTTAACAAAATATATATGATACAAATTAATCAGTGTTATTTTTATAATAGGAGAGAATCTACATTAATTCATAGCTCCTAATTAATTAACATGGACCACACCCTTCTTCAACTTTGTGCGTGCTTAGATCAGCTTATGCCTAAAACCTTAGGCAAAAAGGGCTACTAATAATACAACTAATTATGTATCATACATAGCATATATACCTAAAACAAATAATTAAAAGTGCATGGTTTGGTGCATCCATCGAGAGGGATACATAAAATTCCTCCAAAGTATATATGAATTCAAATTATCAAGCTTCTTTTGAAGCCTTTCCATAATATAACCTAGCTATATCATGGAATCCAATGCATATGTGGAGAATTAATACAAAAATTTAAAAATATATATATATACGTAGCATCCACCACTAATGTTGGAAGGTGTAATTAAACGAGTCGATGGAGCTATATATATGTAGCCATTGTAGGTGTAGTGATTCCATTTGATTAATTTGTTATATGCATGCACATGACGCGAACCTTATGAATCTAAGGTTTAATAATGGTCATTAATGCAAGGGATTTTAAGGCCATGCATATATTTATGGAAGCAAACAGGATGTTGATAGCTACGTACAACTATCAAATATTAATTGTACTATACTATATATATATATATATATGAGTCATATTATTATATTAGTGTAGTAATAATTATTATGTGAGACTAATTAATCATATTGTACTACTCTCACCCGCATAGTTTCCATAAGTGTGATATGAATTATTCACTTGAAATTCTTATAGCTAGACATCAATTAATTAATTTTTGAACAGTTTTATTTTTTACCTAGATATTAATTATCAAACTCTTCACATGCATGATAAATATATATATCAACCATTATATGATAGCTTTATATATATATATATACTACTCAAATATAATTCACAGGATTTAAAAGCTATTTTATGGGAGAAGAGGATCATGATATACATGCATGTGCTAATGCATGTTTAAATAGACAGAGGTAGTAAGTTACCCCATTTTGTTCATTACATTTTATTACTAATTTCTTAAGTAGATTAAATGAAACCGGAACCAACAAATAATTTGTTTTTGCTTATATATAAACTTAGTATTTAAAAAACATTAAAAGAACACAACTATACCAAACAACGCCTAAGCTTTGAATTCCAAGATGCATGGTAACGTACAGATTAACATACAAACTATACACCAAACATTCATATTTTTATTTTTCCTTTTGAAAATCCCAGAAATTTAAATGATATTTAAGTCAATATATAGTAGTCATAAACACATTTTCCATAGGTAAACATATCATAACATGATAATTTAAGAAGCATAAAACTTTCCCAAGTTGAATTTGCGAATTCGATGGCATACTTTTCTTAACGGTCCCTCCAATATAATATCAATACTTATAATAGTATTTGGATTCAATGCTATTCCTATTGAATTACGTAAAATCATGTTTTGAGTCGATATCATGGTGAAAACGTTAAAAATTTGAGATTTCTAGTTGTTGGTTATCGGAACTTGAAGTTTGAGTACTTATACTATAGAATACCTCAAAAATTTCTCAGGAGTTTCTCAAAATTCAAAACTGTAAAAAACTATTTTTTGTACAGTATACTAGGTACTCAAAGCTAGCTGAGTACCAATACTCAACTCCGCGATGGGTTAGATATCTGGATTTGACTCTAGTTTGATTTAATCTTATTTCTAAAAATTAGGGATGGTCTAAGAGCACTTTAAAGAGAATTTTTAAGAGAAGATCGATGACTAGAAATGAATCGAAAATTCGGATGGACGGCGGAGATCGTTTTCTATTAGAATTTGAATTTTGGAGTTATATAAACTCTTGTAATTCATCACTTTGAGACAAGAGCTTCATTATAGACACCCTAGTGAAGAGGAAAATACGAAGAGCATCTGAGAAAGAGTTTTTTGTAATCTAATTTCACTTCATGTACTTTTGCGTCGTGGATTAATCGAAAAATGTATTGAGTTGGTTTTATCCGTGGACGTAGGTCGACACATCGTTGGCTGAACCACATAAATATTGTATTCTCTTGTTCATTTTATTGTTTTGTTATCTAAGTGCATATTTTCTACGATCGTTCTCTTCTATTTTCATTTATGAAATATCCTATTTCTGTTATACTCGTGTGCTGTGTGGGTTTGCGGTGTACTTGTTAATCCCACGACCGGTCCTCTTCAATTCCAACCCCTTGTTGAATATAAATAGATAAAAATGCATAGAATTCACCTCAACTATCACTCATTTTAATCTACCTATATAATTTTTTAATTTTTTTTTTTTTACTATCTAATCTTTATGCTTTGTTTGGGATTGCGAGGAAATTGTGTTACGTGCGGTGAAAAATATATGATAAAAAAATATCCTATATATTTTCGTATATAATATTGCGTTCCACATATCGCAATGAGTCAATTATAATATATTTTCTGCCATCCTATCGAAAAGCGTAGAAGAATATATTTATATGTTTTTTTTTTTCTAACTCAATTTTATTTATTAGCATTACATAAACCTCAATACTAAACATGCCTTTAATTTATTTGATTTGAGCTAGTTAATGTCTCTTTAACTTTAAATTTTGAATATATTATTTATCTTTACAGATTTAGTTAGTGCATTTTATACTATTCACGTAATTATAAGTTAGATTGAAATATATAATTAGCTTAAATTTTGTATCCAAAAAATTATATATTAAATCAATCAAATCAAACAAATAGAAAGAAAGGATACATAAATCAAAATTTTAATTAAAAGATTGAATAGGCAAATTAAAATGGACTATAATTCACATACATAAATATTGCATCAACCGTTCTTCAGTAGCTTAATTAGTTTTCTGAGAAAAAATTAATTATTTCACATCTTTTAAGATGACATTAGATCAGAAATTTCAGTCATTAACAAATTTATTCAATATATCTGACACATTACACATTAATAGCTCTTAAAGAAACTGGTTCTTAAAATTCAAATTAATAGTGAAATTCAGATTGTGAACGCTTTTAAACAATTCGCACTTCTTAATAATGAAGAATCTATTAATCAAAATTAGCAAAAAAAAATTCTCTTAAAAAAAAAAAAGAAAAAAAAAAGGAAAAAAAAAAAAAACTCTAACCAAAAAACTGTGTAACAATGGTTACGAATTGCACATATAATAATAATAATTAATTAATTATAACCTGATGAGTGGGGATGATGACGTGGCAACGCGGCTGGCACGCCTTTCGAGGGAATCGATCCGGTGGACACATCTTCGGCGGGTTTACGGACTCGGCCGAGTAATGAATGCTTTTTCTTTTTCCATTATTATTATTATTTTATTTACTTATTTATTTTATTTTTATTTTTTACATTAGAAAATTCTCTTCCGTAGTACGATGCGCGAGTAAAAAATTAAAGCTCTTGTATTCTCTCCCTCCACATGCAAATAAAGAGTAAATAAAAGGGGAAAAAAAAAAGTTAAAAAGAAAAACAATAATAAAAAGGAATTGATTAGATTAAGGAAATAAAATGAGAAAATTACTGCAAATTAAAAGATAAGATAATTTTAACTTCTTCTTAGTCCCACTATAATGCTATCACTATAATAAAATTATGCTATAGCAAAAAAATATATCGCTGACAAAAATACAGAAGTTTATTATTAGTGTCGTTATATGTGCAGTTGTTATGGTGTATGCGTTTCAAAAATGTGTCCATATAATCTAATTTTGAATATAGATGGAATATATATAGGATACTTAATTGCACACAAAGTGTCATAAAAATGTGTTACTATAATTTAATTTTGTTGTAGTGATCAATAGCACAAAGCATTTGACGGTATCATTTAATTATAGAGACATATTTCAGTAATATCGCTATACACGCTAGCGACTGCACAAATAGCGACATTATAAATAATGTCGGTATTTTTGTCAGCAATATTTTTTTAGATATTCGAGAAAGGTAGTATGCTACCTGCTTCGTTTATTTTTGAAAATAAACTTAGCTGGAAGTGTGAAGCAACTAGATTTCGAACTCGGGTCTCGGGTATCAACCATCAGGCCCTTTGCCACTTGCACCAGGAACGATTGATGATTTTCAAAATACTTAAAAATATCGTTATAGTATAAATTTATTGTAGTAAAATTTTATCATTTAAATTATACTATTCGACTAACCACCCAGCGCAAATTCTTTCGTTGAAGGATCAAAAATTTAATATCATCAATAACTTAATGCTATTAATAGTATTTTATTCTAATTTTATTATGTTCAAATCAATCTATGATATATTGCTGTAATATGTAGATCTGATCTATCTCTATAACGATTAATTTGTATATATATATATATATATATATATATATATATATATATATATATATATATATATATATATATATATATATATATATATATATATATATATATATATATATATATCGCACATTAACAATTTTTGAAATGGCCTTTCGTGCTGGAATGGATTATTGCATATATTTTATCACATAAATCACCTGAATTCTTTTTTGCTTTGTTATATTTTTACTTTTTTTCTTTAAATAAGGTAGTACAAATTAAATAAGAGCTTCATCAAATTTTCATAAAAAACACTAATCTCGAGGCAAAATGGTAACCACGCTCTCGTACTATATAAGAAGGGTTTTTTTTTTTTTTTTTTTTTTTTTTGGCCTCAAGTGATTTGTCTTAAAGAAGCATTAATGATTGTTAAGAGAAGCTTTTTGTTTGGATATTAATGTAACAAAAAATTTAGAACAAGGCCAAAAAATATTAAAAAAAAGTTATCAATTTTTTTTTTGGACCAAAAAATCAAAAAAAGTGAGTGGGAGGAGGAAGAGACAAAAAAGCACCGGGTTTTGCGGGAAAAAGGACTGCGAGGGAACGGCTCGTTGTCTGCCGCGTGTAAGGATTACATCCGTTCGATGGAACATCGACGGCGTGGAGTCTACCATCGCTGACACTGACCAAAAGCAGATTTGATATATCTCTGTCCTTGTTTGTAGGGGGGTAAAATGTAGGGACAGTCCCTGTCCTATCCCAATATTGCAACGTAGCCTCTAAATATATTACTCTAACATTATAGTATTCCGACAAATATAGTAAATTTGATTAGTGACTGTTGTCAGTGAATTCACGCCTTAAATTAAATTGTATCAACTAAATTATACGATAAATAAATTTACTGATTAGCTCAAATAAATTTTCATTAGGTTAATTTATAAAAAAAAGACAAAATGATTGCTTTTTTTAAAAAAGTAAATTTTTATTTTAATTTTACAGTGATTGATTAGATGCGGCTAGCTATTCAGGGACTAAAGTGTTAACGGCAAAAGGTCAGGGATTGATCTGAAATACTGAGAAAATGTAACGAAATTTGGTACATTAATTTTATCGTTATATTTTAATTCCTTATATTTTAAAATAATACTATTTAGATATTTAAAATTAGAAATAATTGCCTGTGTATTCCTGAAATCTGAAGAAATATCTGATTTAACCCTCATATTTTTTTTCTTTCCAATATACTCCTCATACGTTCCACCGTTATTAAAAATATTCCTATCATTTTTCTTTGTTAAGTTAACTAGGATTAAACTAGAATTAAATAATAATCAGAGTTGAAAACTATCAGATATATCTATTTTGTCCCTATCTACCAAAATATTTTAAAAATACATAAGAAAAAGTTAGTTATGATAGAAGGGTATATTTAAAAGGGCAAAATGATAATTTTATACAGATAACGGCAGCTTCAAACGGTATGGAAAAAAGTTGGAACGTAAGAAGGGTAGTTTTAATATTAGCCTTCTAAGAGAGGTAAATCTGAAAACAGAAAAAATTTTAGGAATATATAAAAAATCGCTCCTTAAAATTAATATATCAATTTAAAATAAAAATTTACATCTTAAAATGAATAATATTTATAAATATATAATTTTCTATATTTTTACTCATTTACTTTCTATTATCGGCCAATCACCTCGTCACTCCCATCATAATTTCACTGTCCCCTCATATTCAACATCGCGTTATACTTAAGAGAGGAGAACTACTGTACATGTTTTGCCCTTATACAGCAAGAGAGAGAAAGAGGAAGAGAGAGTGAGAGAGAGATGATGGGTTAGGAGTAATAAATGGAGCTGAGGTATAGAGATCGAAGAGCGCAGCAGAGAAGTGTTGCAGGCTCCATGGCGGCGTTGCAGAGGCTCTAATTTCTTGTCTTTATTATATATCCCTTTACATACATAGAGAGATAGAGAGAGAGAGGGGGAGAGGGAGAGGGAGAGGGAGAGGAAAGAAGGGGAAAAACAAATCCCAATACCCGTCGTGTGGTGTAGACAAAATTAGCAGAAGCAGAAGCAGCAGCAGCAGCAGAAGCAGCAGCAGCAGAAGCCAGAAGCAGAAGTAGAAGCCAAACATAGAAAACAAGCCATCAAAAAGAAGAAGAACCCCAAAAAAAAAAGAAAGGGAAAGAGAGAGAGAGAGAGAGAGAGAGAGAGAGAGAGAGAGAGAGAGAGAGAGAGACCCTATTCTTCTTGGTCACACAGGTATACATATATATATATATATATACACACACTTATTAATTTACTTGTAGCTCTAATAGATAATTAATAGTACTTTTTATATATTGCAGCAGAAGCTACCGAGAGGAAGAAGAAGGAGAACCCCAAAAGAATCAGGAAAAAAAAAGAAGAAGCACGAACAGGTATATTTTTACAAACCCAATTTAACCTTTTTTTTTTTTTTCTTTTTCTTTTTCTTTTTCTCTCCCCTAAATCTATATATATAGATAGATATATATATATATAGGTTCTATATGGATATATGCACAAAAATATACAACAATACCTTGTAAATTGTGAGCTAGTATTGTTATTATTGTAGGGGGAGGTGTGCTCTAATGGAGAGTGGTGGTATTAGGGCAACAGAGTGGAGTAGGGGAGCAGCGCAGCAATGGCCGCAGGGTTCACACTAGGCGGCGGTGGGTCCCACAGGGGGGCCCGGGGAGGGGCCCACGACCACCCCAACGACGACGACGACGACGACGCCACAGTGGCACCACACAACCACAACCACCACCACCACCACCTCTTCCTCTACACCACCCCCACTCCCACCCACACCCACACCAATACCACCTCCTCCTCCTACACCCGCGGCTTCGAACTATGGCAACAACAGCAGCAGCAGCAGCAGCAGCAAACGCAGTCGCAGTCGCAGTCGCATACGCAGACGCAGACGCAATTCGCAGCCGCAGCCGCGCTCCTCGGCTTCTCCGGCGAGGGGGCGGCGCAGACGACGATGGGCGGCGGCGGAGGCGCCGCAGCAGCTGCGCGCGGCCGCGGCGGAGGAGGTGGCGGTGGCGGCGGGGGGACGAGTTGCCAGGACTGTGGGAACCAGGCGAAGAAGGACTGCACGCACGTGCGGTGCCGCACGTGCTGCAAGAGCCGGGGTCTCCACTGCCCCACCCACGTGAAGAGCAC
This sequence comes from Tillandsia leiboldiana, assembly GCA_029204045.2. NCBI lineage: Eukaryota > Viridiplantae > Streptophyta > Magnoliopsida > Poales > Bromeliaceae > Tillandsia > Tillandsia leiboldiana. The sequence goes on from CM055062.1 coordinate 395,659, forward strand.
TTGGGTCCCCGCCTCCAAGCGCCGCGAGCGCCAGCACCAGCTCGCCGCCGCCGCCGCCGCCCTCCAACGCCACCGCGGCAGCAACTCCGCCTCCCCCGCCTCCGCCGGCGGCGGCGGCGGCGGAGGAGAGTCCTCCAAACGGGCGCGTGATCAGTTGTGCGCTGTGCGTCCCTCCGCCATCGTCACCACCACCGCCACCGCCACCGCCTTCGCCTCATCGGGTAGGAAAAGAAAAAAAAAAAATTTAGAAAACCATTCTTCAAAATAGAGAATTATATGCTCCGAACATAACTTAAAACTTCAGTAGGAGCTCCCCAGTAAGTAAGTAAGTAGGGCGTTTGATTCAATTCGATCTTTTTTATCATGAACTTGATCGCCACGGGGCATTGGAATGTATGTATGTAAATTGATAATTCAGGTGGAGGGATGCTGGCGGCGAGTTTTCCGTCGGAGGTGAGCTCGCCCGCGGTGTTCCGATGCATACGGGTGAGCCCGATGGATGAAGCGGACGACGAATTCGCATATCAGACGGCGGTGAACATCGGAGGCCACGTCTTCAAAGGCATACTCTACGATCACGGCCCCGACGCCCATCCATACCCTTACGGAGGCGAGCCCTCCTCGTCGCCCGCCGCCGCCAACGCAGCCGCCGCTCTCGCTGTGAGTAGCTCTGCGGCGTCAATGGCTTCCGCCGGGCTGTTGGATCCTTCTGCGGTGTACCCAGCTCCGATAAGCGCTTTCATGGCTGGTACTCAGTTCTTTCCTCACCATCCTAGGCCTTAGGAAGTATCAAACATTAACATAATGTTGCATCAAAAGCAACATGAAGTGGCATATTGAACCACTGGAAAACTAGGGTTTCGATCTCTTTGGCTTTTGATTTCAACTGATCAATTAATTAACCTGCACCATCCTTTCCAACTGCTTAATTATTTTCTTTTTCTTTCCGAGTTAAGTCGATGATCAAATAGCGCTTCCTCGTTGAAATGTCGCATTAATTATTGGATCAAGCAATCAAATTTCATATCTATGAATTCAATCTAACATACTACATAATGCAGTGTAGTTTCTCTGTCATTTGCTTTTCCCCTTTAAGACTGCTTATTTTCTTCTTCTTCTTCTTCTTCTTCTTCTATTGAGTTAAGTCGATGATCAAACTTTTTGAATGTAGCATTAATTATTGGATCAAGCAATCAATTAAATTTCTTGGCTATGAATTCAATCTAGCATACTAATGAAGTATAGTTTCTCTATCTCTTGCTTTTCTTCTTTAAGACTTTTTTGTTAGCTAGTTAGGCATGCAAGTTTGAAAAGGGCTTAACTTGTAAGGAGTTAGGCAAATAAAGACTAAGAAAAGGAAAGCAAGAGGTTTGTTTAATTTGTTTGGCATATATATATATATATATATATATGTATGTATGTATGTATGTATGTATGTATGCATGCATGCATGTATATATGCATACTTTTTGTGATCTTATGTTAAAGTACTCTAAGCCTTTCTCTACCAAGTCTTCTTTTTCTTCTCATTTGAACTTATATATTAATTAGTACTCCATGCATGGCATTGAATAAGGAGCCCATGCCAAGGAAATAAAATATACCCTACAAGACCTTGAGTTTCTCTCTCCTCTACTTGTAGTACTGTTTCTTTGCTTCAGTGTATATACACACACTGTTATCCTTTTTTGAGGTTTAGTGTAGGAGATGCATATTTTATGGGATGGGCTATTATGTTTCTTGCTCGGGATTGATGGATGTGACCCCACAAATCGTTTGCTCTGCGTGTTTTGAGGCTGAATATTGGGAGAAGGAAAGGAATTAATGAAAGAATAGAGAATGGTTGAGAAAGGATAAGAGTGCTAGATTTGGTGATTTCTTGCTCTCATTAGTCTCTCACCAATCCCAACATTGTAGAATAGAAGAGTGCTAATGATTTAATATTAACCTCTCTCTCTCTCTCTCTCTCTCTCTCTCTCTCTCTCTCTCTCTCTCTCTCTCTCTCTCACACACACACACACACACACACACACACACACACACACACACACACACAAAATGAGAATATGCTTCTCTGGTGAACTGTTATGTTTATAATTATTACTAGGTGACTTGTATATATATATATACAATAAGTTGGTGTATTTCTCATGAGTTTTCCTAGCTAGTAGGTGTAAACTAATCTGGTGAAAACATGAAAACACTAATTAATTATAGCTGTAAACTGGAAAAGGACAATGGGAAACAGCAACTTACATAGGGTAACAGGAAAATAATGCACTAGTCCAGAGTCCATTCTTTTTTTTCTTTTTTTTTTGAGAGAGAGAAAGGTAGTATTCTACCTACCCAGAGTCCATTCTTAGATGAGAAAGTTATTGTTGTTTTTGTAATTAATTCCTCTATGGACTTAATTAATATAAAAATGATATGGCCTTGAGAAATATTGTGCTTAATGAACTGAAATTTAGTGATCATATACATTAATATGCTCATATGAAAATGTTTCAGCAGTATGCATTGATTACCAGTGCAAATAGTAGTAATTAATATTTGCATTTCATTGTTGCTCTTTTTGTTAACTTATTAATTTGTTTTCTCGACAAAATATATAACTATTATACTAATAAGTAATTTAATCAACTCATTTTGGCAATGAAACTTCGAGCTTGTACATGTTTTACGTAAAAAATGCGCCTTCTGGTTATGATATATATATATACAGGGATCTAGTAAAGAAGGAATTACTATTAATTTATTTGTTTGTTTTTGCAATTTTAGGTCAAAATTTCTTAGCTATACTAAATCTAGCTAGTAAAATTGCCCATGAGCTACATTGCGAGATTGTAGTTTTCTTTTTTTCTATCTTTTTTGTTAGTTATATACTATGTCCATATGATCAACGACCAGTTTGCGATAAAATGCTGTTGAATTTGTTCTCTATAATAATCCAATAGTTACATTTTGGGGAAATCAATCAAAGAACTAACAATTAGCTATAATAAATTCGATACTAAAGTGAATACTGTAGAGACTGATTTACAAGATTCACTATAACAAAACTATATTATAACGACACTTTTAACCATCCCTAAAATGTAAAAAAAAATACTGCTGAAAAAAATACTGACACTTGTTATTAGTGTCGCTATATGTGTAGTCGCTAGGGTGTATAGCAACACATTATTGTAATGTGTTCCTATAATTTAATTTTGAATATATATGTAATATTAATGGGACACTTATAAAAAATTGTCAAAAAAAAATATCACTGTAACTTAATTTTGTTATAGTGATTAAAGTACTCTCAACTTTGAGCGGGCATTGGCGTTACCTTTTTGTTTGAAATATCAAATTGTGTTAATGTTTATGTATTCGACCTTACCTGCTTTATATTGTGGCATGACAAAATGTACTTAGAGAGAAACTAAATGAAAAAAAATTAGGTATTGATGATAAGTTCTTTCATAATCCTATTGGTTTTCCCTTATGTGTTTTTATAACCTTTTGTTGTGACTTTTCACTGTATACGAGCCCTTAGGGAGAAAATTAGTTTTATCTGTGTACATGCATTTAAAGTTGTGATTTTATGCTAATTACTCTATCTTCTTTTTTTTTTTTCTTTTTTTTTTTTCTCTTTCGCTTGTGTACATATCATGATCTTCTTCTTCAGTAATCTAGTGTACAATAACTTGCTGATTGAAGTTCGAGTTTAAAGCCATTAGCTACATAGGGATGATCATGCGCAAATCGCATATAGTATAAGGCGCATTGCGCTTTCATTACTAAGCAATGCATGTTTAATGTTTTTATAAATTATTTGCTTTAGGTTTGAAATAATGTGTAGCATCTTCTTTTCTCCAAATTATTTCAGTAATGCATTGGTGAAATGATATACTAGACCTTTTTTTACCCATTACCAAAATGAAATAGTTCTGAAATAATTAATGTGTAATGTTTTTTTTGCCCTTGCACTCTTCGCATGCATTAATTAATGAAGCATGTATGTATGTATGTATATATATATATATGCTAGGCTTATTTTAAGCCCTTGATGAAATCAACACATAAACAGATTGAAGGGAAAAATAAAAAATAAAAAATCCATTTGGAAGGCAAAAAAAATCAAGACCACAACTACTGGGAATTTCTCAATGCAAAGGCATTTAATTTCTACTCTTAATGTAATTAAGAAAACATGTATTCAAGCAATAAGAAAGTTCAATGATTCTATATTATATGCATGATTTTCCACAAAATGATGCAAACTAACACAGATGGAGATCAAGCCCAGCTAGTCACCAAGTGCATAGCTAAACACCGTATATCATATATGTTACAACGAGCGCACAAAAAGAAATAAAAATTGACGATCGCAAAGTAAACAATCCACAAAATGCATGAAAGAAAATGAAAAGAAACACAAAGATTTACGTGAGAAATCTTTTGTAGGAATAAAAAAATAATCATGGACAGAAGAGGAGAGATTTTACTATACAATAAAAGGGAATACAATATTATTGAAAATCTGTATAATGTATCTATCGCCTCTGGGGCAAAAAGAAAGAAAAAATTTAACGAGTTTTTTCAGCCCTCCGCTTTCACTATAGATTATTTTCTTTTTCTCAAATCGGTTTTCAAAATTTGTCACACCGCGAAACTGTCGACAAATCAGGAGTATAAAATAAAAATGATAACCAAATTTTGGAGCGCATCTAATAATATATCTAATGAAATCCATACAAAACTTAACAGGCTGAGAGTGTTGGTTTAGGCCAAACTATATATATATATTCACCATTCACTTCTCAACTTTTTATTTCATATATATGAGCATATATATTCACACATAAATTTCTAATAACAACGTGACAAACTTATGATAAACTTAAAGCAAGTTAAACAACCATGACCAACACTAATATATTCATACATGATTCATGTATGTATATATTAATGTATTGGGTGATTGTTGGTTTTGTTTTAAACTCGATCAGGTGTGGTGTGCACGAAGTCTCAGTATCCGATCCCGAAAATGATACAGTATAACATAAATTTTATTATCTGCGTATCATAAGTTAGATATAATTAAAATTTTAAACTCATATTACCTTATTTTATTAGGATGCTAATTAATTATAACAAAATGTGGAATACTAGCTAGCTAGGATTATATTTACTTCGATATATGGCTTGAGGGTTTATGGTTTAGGGTTAATTCAAACTACAATTTATCGTTTCAATTGCCATTGTAATTAGAATAATTGTTTAATGGATGAGAATCTACATCGGAGTAAGCATGTAATTAATCTGCAATATATCAATCTCCTCTTTTCTATTGAACAAATTAATCCTACTGAGATCTTAAGATATCTTATTTGAAGGTGAATTAAAGAAAAACAACAATTCCTTGAAGTACTTATCATTTGAGTTCTCTAAGTATATATGTTGAAGCAGTGGATATATATTTATTATATGTTAGAACCATATATAAACTCATTGTAAAAATCATAAAATTCAACCACATTAATAATCTAGCTAGCTTTCTTAGTTAGCTTATGGGCATTTTCACTCATGTAGTAGCTTAGAGAATTATACTGAGCATGCTAAATTAATAAGGTTTAAAATTCTCATTGTGTTTCCTTTGGAGGAACTGATCCTTGTGAACAATATTAATTAACAAGTCACAATATGATGAAAGTGAATAAGCATGTAAAGAGGAAATAACTTGCTGCATAATTTTCAGTGCCTTACATATTTTGAGCTCCAAATGTTCAAAGTTACCATAGATAGCTTGATATTTGATTAAGTTATTATGTACATATTGTTTCTATAAATATTTCGTTATTAGTAAACTGACTTTCAATGTTACTAATTAATTTAACCAAAAAAAAGAGGAAAGAGCAGGTAGGACTCATCTGAACTTCAGTTTGATTTTAAGATCTTGAAAATCTGAAATTGAGCTTCAATCAACCATCTGGCTAAATTTTTTTTTCTAAAATTTTCATCCACATGTTAAATAACTTTCATGTGCAATGAATATAGTATTTCTTAATATTTTAAAATAGTCCTGTAGTTCAATGTTCAATAGATGATATGTAATTTGACTAAAGTTTAGATATTAGCTAGCCTGACATTTTCTTCATACTTATGTAAGAGTTATGGGACATCATTTAGGGCCATATATCTAATGCTATTGGACATATCTCCTTTCCTCTTTTTGTTGGTAGCTAAAAGGTTTAGCTAGAATGATGGCAAGAACCGCTCAGAACAGGCTGGTGAGAGGCGTGAGCCCTACAGAGACGGCAAAAATCTCACTCATCCAATTCGCGGATGACACTATCTTCTTCTGCGAGGCCAAAGAAAGGCAAGTGCGCAACCTTTGATTAATGTGGCAACTATTCGAATGGGCCTCAGGACTCAAGATCAACACGAGTAAATCGGAGCTATTCTATCTGGGCAACAGCGAGAATAAAGGCGAGAGGCTCGCAAGCTTAATCGACTGTAAATTGGGATCGTTCCCGATCAAGTACCTGGGGATGCCGTTACTGAAAGGAAGTATTAAAAAGGAGGACTGGCGTTACATCATTAACAAGATCGAGAATAGGATAGAAGGCTGGCAAGCTAATCTGCTCTCTCAGGGTGGGAGACTAACCTTAGTAAACTCGGTACTTTCGAATCATCCCTTCTATTACTTCTCAGTATTCAAAGCTCCTTGCTGGGTTATTTGACGCATCGATTCACTCTGAAGGGCTTTCTTTTGGTAAGGAAGAATATCTAGCATAGGAGGTAACTGTTTGGTAAGCTGGAAGGTGGTCTGTAGAGACAGGCGAGAATGAGGACTAGGAGTTAAGAATCTTGAAAGTATGAATATAGCTCTTGTGATTAAGTGGTGGTGGAGGTTCTTCTCTGCGGAGGTGCTCCCTTGGAGGGCATTAATTGAAGGTCTTTACTATTGTCGTAGGAGACCGCTTACGGAGGGGGTCTCCTTCAAACCTCACTCTCAGTGGTGGCGTAGTGTGTTACGGACAAGGGAGCTTACTATTTCGTAACATGTACTTTCTCGAGATCCCTTTTGGAGTGCTTGCTAATCAACAAGCGAGCGATGTGCAACTGTGAAGTAGTTGATAAGCTCTGGGAGGTGAGCAAATTAAAACAGGGAGCCTTCAGAAGATAGGAACTCATTACCATCGCTTCAGCGTGGTGGAATATTTAGCTGGAAAGGAATGTAAGGAGGTTTGAAAATAAGAAGCGTAGCCTTGGAGGTTTGTTAGCCGTTATCCGATCTACTCGAATAGATTGGATCTCATTCTGTGCTTAATTCTTTCTTTTACTTTTAGTTTTTTTAGTTTTTGACCTTGTTACTTTATTTTATTTCTTTTTTTCGGAGCCCAGTTGCTCCATCATTGTAGCTTAGTTCATTTCTCCTTGAATGAAGCGGTAGTATGCTGTATTTTTCTCAAAAAAAAAAAAAACAATAGCATATATATAGTGATATGTTTTTTCGTTTTTCGATAAAATCATAAAAAATATATCGTAATCGACTTATTGCAATATATACACAATGTAATATTAAATACGAAAACAAATCATGCATCTTTTCCATCGTAAATCTTAAAAACGCTTTGGACTATAATTTATAATCAGACCAGTCAACATACGCTTGACTCCACTTAAACTTATCTGAGGAAAAAAAAAATGAATGGGCCCAATAGCTCTTTTATTAGTTGGGCTGGGCCTCCATAGACCTGGTGCACCACATCACTCACAAGCCACGTGGCTTTTAAATATTTTTCTGCCTTGTTATTGGCTGGTGTAATAGACCAGGTCCACGCAATTACAAAAATAGTTTTCCCGCCCTCCGACAACCTCGGAAGCTTCGGGAGTGCCGGAATAAATTTTACGGGAATAAAATCCCGGATAAAATTTTTAAAAAATCGCTTATTCGGGAACTCTCTGGAATAAGCCCGACTCCTCTCTTGTGCGCGACGAAGCCCCTAGAAGCCCCGCGCGAGTCCCCCTTATAAATACCCTCCCCCCCTTCGTCTTCCTCCTCGCTCGCTTTCTCGAAACCCTGATCACGCTCCAGCACGCTCCAGCGTACGATTCCCCGATTCTCGTCCTCTGATTCCTCTGTGAGATCGCGCGATCGATCGTGCTCTAGCAATGGCGGAGGTGGCGATGGGGGAGATGGAGACGGAGACGTTCGCGTTCCAGGCGGAGATCAACCAGCTCCTCAGTCTCATCATCAACACCTTCTACTCCAACAAGGAGATCTTCCTCCGCGAGCTCATCAGCAATGCATCAGATGTGAGTGTTTTTTTTTTTTTTGATGAGAATTTGGATCGGGGAATTGAATTCGGGGGTGCTTATGCATGTTTGCGTGTTGTTTGTAGGCGTTGGATAAGATCCGATTCGAGGGCCTTACTGATAAGAGCAAGCTCGATGCGCAACCGGAGTTGTTCATCAGGCTCGTCCCGGATAAGGCGAATAAGACACTATCGGTGATCGATAGCGGGATCGGCATGACCAAGGCTGGTAAGATAGATCGATCTTTGATGATCTTAGTTGAAAATTTATGTGATTAGTTTTTGTTTTTTATTCTGTTGATTTAAAATTTTCTGCCGCATGTGGTCTTTTAATCCGAAATTTCACATTCTGTAATATCTCATCTCTGTTTCTGGTTGCTACATCTGAAATCTGCTTATTTTAAAATAAAGTTTAATGGATCTGTTATACTGCACAAGAATCTGACAGATTTTTCCGAAATTTCACATTCTGTAATATCTCTGTAATATCTCATCTCTGTTTCTTGTTGCTACATCTGAAATCTGCTTATTTTAAAATAAAGTTTAATGGATCTGTTATACTGCACAAGAATCTGACAGATTTACTAGGTAAGTTGATAAATTGAGTGAAATCTAGAACTATGAAGCATTGTATGGTGGTACAGAATTTAGGAACTTGTTGGAAACATTGAAAATTTGAGAGCCAAAGAGTAGTATAGTAATAGAAAGGCAGCTTTTACTCTACTCTGTTGGTGAGGGAATAACATATCTTTACTGGTTATCTAGAATGAGATTGATTGTACACTTACCCTGATGTTGGTTTTTTCCCGTTGTCTTCAGATCTTGTGAACAATTTGGGTACTATTGCAAGATCCGGCACCAAGGAGTTCATGGAAGCACTCCAAGCTGGGGCTGATGTGAGCATGATTGGCCAGTTTGGTGTCGGTTTCTATTCTACGTACTTGGTTGCTGAGAAGGTCATCGTGACCGCAAAGCACAATGACGATGAGCAATACATCTGGGAGTCCCAGGCCGGTGGCTCCTTCACTGTTACTAGAGACACCTCTGGCGAGCAGCTCGGCAGGGGAACCAAGATCACCCTCTACCTCAAGGAAGATCAGGTAAGGTCATTTTGATAAATTGTTTCTTTTTATGTTCGTATTCAATTAAGACATTCAATTTTAGATATAGAGAGCTCTACGAGTTTCAATTTTGACATGTAGCCCTTTGAAATTGCATGAAATTGTCTGTAGTATATCCATGAAAATTCAACATTTGCTAGGTTTCAAGCAGAAAGGTTTGTCTAAACATGCAGAATATTCTGAAACTCTCTTTTCCCTAAACTTTGATTATATATATGCCTCGTGAATATATTTAAAATTTCTGTAAATGCCTGCTAAAACTTGAAATCCAATGATATGCTGAATGCTCCTGTTTTACATGCATTTTCATATTATGAACTGTGTTTCGGACGTTTCGATATTTGTAGGTAAGTGTTGTTTAACAAGAAAAAGCTTTTAAGTATATTGTTGATGAATTAATTATCGGTGAATTATGTGGAATGGAGTATTACTGTGACACCCCCGGAATGTGTATCAGTCCTATATATAAATGATATAATAGGACTAAATCTCTTAACCCGGCTATAGCATTTTGGATGGTAGCAAGATCCAAGAGGTTATGAGAGTTAAGCGTGCTAGAGCTAGAGTAGTTCTAGGATGGGTGACCCCCTGGGAAGTGGGGCGTCACAATTACGTTTTGCTTATATATGTTAATAAAGCTAAAATTCAATTAGATGTTCTACTCTTTAGCAAATACTAATGAAAGTTTAGAGAAAGGAAGCGGTAATGGTGAACATAATCTTGTGCAGCTGGAATACTTGGAGGAGAGGAAGTTGAAGGATCTTGTGAAGAAGCACTCTGAATTCATCAGCTACCCAATCTACCTCTGGACTGAGAAGACCTCTGAAAGGGAAATTAGCGATGATGAAGATGAGGAAGGATCCAAAAAGAAGGAAGAGGAGGGCGATGTGGAAGATGTCGATGAGGAGAAAGAAACTAAATCTAAGAAGAAGAAGAAGAAGGTCAAGGAAGTCACCAACGAGTGGCAAGTTATTAACAAGCAGAAGCCCATCTGGCTTCGGAAGCCTGAAGAAATCACCAAGGAGGAGTATGCTTCCTTCTACAAGAGCTTGACCAATGACTGGGAGGATCACTTGGCTGTGAAGCACTTCTCGGTCGAGGGCCAGCTGGAGTTTAAAGCCATTCTTTTCGTCCCAAGAAGATCTCCTTTCGATCTCTTTGACACAAGGAAGAAGCTCAACAACATTAAGCTCTATGTGCGAAGGGTCTTCATCATGGATAACTGCGAGGAGCTTATCCCTGAGTACCTTGGATTTGTGAAGGGAGTGGTTGATTCTGATGATCTGCCGCTTAACATTTCTCGTGAAATGCTCCAACAGAACAAGATCCTCAAAGTGATAAGGAAGAACCTTGTGAAGAAGTGCATCGAGATGTTCTTCGAGATCGCAGAGAATAAAGAGGACTACAACAAATTCTACGAAGCCTTCTCGAAGAACTTGAAGTTGGGTATTCATGAGGATAGCCAGAACAGGGCGAAATTGGCTGATCTCCTCAGATACTGCTCAACAAAGAGTGGCGACGAAATGACGAGCCTTAAAGACTATGTGACCAGAATGAAAGAAGGGCAAAAGGATATCTACTACATAACAGGAGAGAGCAAGAAGGCAGTAGAGAATTCCCCCTTCCTTGAAAGGCTAAAGAGGAAGGGATATGAAGTTCTGTTCATGGTGGACGCAATCGATGAATATGCGGTAGGGCAACTGAAGGAATACGATGGGAAAAAGCTTGTGTCGGCGACCAAGGAAGGGCTTAAGCTCGAGGAGACAGAAGAGGAGAAGAAGAAAAAGGAAGAGAAGAAAGCTGCTTTCGAGAGCTTATGCAAGACAATGAAGGACATCTTGGGGGACAAGGTCGAAAAGGTGGTGGTTTCTGATAGAATTGTGGATTCTCCTTGCTGCTTGGTCACCGGAGAGTACGGGTGGACTGCTAACATGGAAAGGATCATGAAGGCCCAAGCTTTAAGGGACAGTAGCATGAGCTCTTACATGTCGAGCAAGAAAACTTTGGAAATCAACCCTGAGAACGGTATCATGGAGGAGTTGAGGAAGCGGGCTGAGGCCGACAAGAACGATAAGTCCGTGAAGGATTTGGTAATGCTCTTATACGAGACTGCATTACTGACTTCGGGGTTTAGTTTGGACGATCCGAACACATTTGCTGGGAGGATTCACAGGATGTTGAAATTAGGATTGAACATCGATGAGGATGGGGCTGGTGACGAGGATGCCGACATGCCGGCGGTGGAGGAGGACGGCATCGAGGAGAGCAAGATGGAGGAGGTTGATTAAAATGAAAAGTATACCCATTTACAAATATCAGTGTCTTTTTTGGTCTACGTATGTCTCTCTTCTTGTAGTTGCTGTGTAGGGAGGTTACATTTCTCATTTTCTCTTACTATGCATCTAGTGTGTTGTGTCTGGGTGGTGTTATATGAGGAACTGCAAAACAGTGGGTCTTGAGTCTTGTACTGTGTCATACTATTTTGTTTAGATAAAAAATTAGTTCAAACTTTCGATTTTGAGATTTTTAATAATGCAGTGTTAGGTGCGCGGCTTGAAATATATCAGGGGAGTTCCACTGGCTTGCATTTGTAAGTCTACTGATTTGCTTTGACAACTTCTTTGTTCTTTACATCTCAAATAACTAATATATGAGCTTAGCACATCCTCTGCTTATGTTTATTATTATTATTATTATTTAAAATTTTCATGTATTTTATATCTGCGTATCTCATTGGTGAAAGGATGCCTCTCTAATTGTGTATAAGTATAATCTTTTGCATGAAAACATTTAGAGACACTCTAACTTACCCATTAGTGCTTTTCTGAGGCAGCATTTTTGCAGAAGCTGCTTTGCTTCACCAATCTTCGAGTAAAGAAGAGGAGGACCGAGGCTGTGAAGCTGCTGTCGAAGAGATTGAAGATAAAAGAGTAACCACAGAGAGCTTTTGTGAATCTGCTCAATCTCCTATTGTGATGTTTTTTGAGTTTCTCGCGACTCGTTTCGCTGCAGATTAACTAATCCATCTCTACATCTTTTGATTACTTTGCAGAACTCATAAATCAGATTGCAGTAGGTCGGGGAGCACAATTGTGGGTAAGGTTTCTCGTACTCTAATCTAATGAGGTTCCTTTCTTATTGAGCACCTTATTAGTATTATGACATAATAATTATTAAATACACGATGAGGCATAATAATAATAATTAACAAATGAAACAAACAATCCATTGATTGAACTGTGAGGAGGAGCAGGGGAATTAGGCAGGTAGATTAGTGGGTGAAGGCGTAGAAGACGGTGGAGACGTAGACGGCGAGGGCGACGGAGACGAGGGAGATGAGGGCGGCGGCGGAGCGGACGGCGGGGGGAGAGCCGCAGGAGAGCATGCCGAGGCGGATCTGGATGACGTCGACCATGGAGAGGAGGAGGAAGACGCAGCCGAGCACGGAGCCGGCGGCGGAGGCGAGCATCCCGAGGCGGAGCACGCGGGCGTCGATCCGGGCGCGGAAGGCGTCGTGGGGGTCGTTGGAGTTGATCAGGTTCAGCGCCAGCTTCAGCCCCTGCGCCACCAGGCTCGAGAACAGGAAGAAGCTGAACGACACCACCTCGAACGCCAGCAGGTTCCTCGCCACGTCCGCTCCCGCGCTGCACCCACCCCCACCCCCACCCCCACCTTGCCCCCCACCTGGAGTCGGCGCTGTCAGGGACAGCCCCACGAACACCGCCACCGTGAACAGCGAGTTCACGTTCACCACCCCGTCCAGCGCCGTCACGTGGATGCTCGTCGTCGTCGTCGTCGCCGCCGCCGCCATGGCCGAGGAGCCTGCGGAGGCGGAGTGGTCGGGCTTGGGGGTGCTGTGGTGGTTGTGCTGGTCCTCGTCCTCGTCGTCGTTCATGCGTGTAGTAGTGTGATCGATATCGAGAGGTAGATTTAGGGGAAAGTGACAGATTGAGAGAGAGACTCTGGAGAGATTTGGGGAAGACGCGAAGTTCAGAGATTTTCAAAGAACGATTATAATTGAGGGCACGTGAATTTGGGATCGTCGTAATTTAGGTGAGAAAGTAACAAACACATAGATGTGGACGGGAGCGGTGGGTTAGGGATGACCTCTTTAGTCGGGAATTAATTATATAATTAATTTTAATTTTACTTTATTTTACGCAGTGACTTAAATATTAATTATAATAATAATAGCTTATATAATAAGCAAGAGAAAAGTGAATATACTTTCTTATCACATAAAGCTCGGTATCATACACATTTTTTTTTAAAAAAATGATACAATAATAATTAATTTATTTTTATAAAATAAAATCCTATTATACTAAAAAGATAAAATAAAATAAATAATAATAAATTTCTGAATTCTTTTATTTTAATTTTGTTTAATTTATGATGAAATTATTATCAAAAGAATTTGAAGAAGCCTGATGCCTTTTGAGCTGGCCAAGTTGGGACCATGTAGTTGGGAACGGATAAAAATTTTATGAGCATGTTATGGGGATGATGCGGATGGTTGCCGCGTGGCGTTTATCTGCCAGTACTCTCTCTCTCTCTTTTCAAACTTAGTAAAATTGGACGGATAGATGAGTGCGACTTACCATGTGGAACCCATCCCCACCGTCCCTAAACATTAGTGAAGTTTTAAAATTGGCTACAATTAGCTAAATATAGAGGAATCAGTTCCAAAATTGGCTAAAGTTGGTAGTTTCTTTTTTTTCCGGTGCTAACAATAATATATAAATCTGCAAAACTTGTTGGTAGTCATTGTTTGGCATCAGCAAAAAGATACTAGAAAGTTCATTGGAGAACATATGTGACAGATGATTTTTCAAGTATATATATATATAATGACTTCGGTAGGCTTGATCTAAAATATTTAAAATATTTAAAAAATAAATTTTATAATTTTTCGATATCATCTGCCAAGTAATCGAAAGAGTTTAAAATTAATAATTTTAATAATTATGGTGAGCCGTTTGCAAATTTAACGGTGTAGAAATTTTAGTATCATATTATTATATTTTATGAGATTTTTATTTTTATCCGTTGATTTTGAACTCTTTCGATTACTTAGTAAATAATATTAGAAAATCATAAAATTTATTTTCTAACTATTTTAAATACTCTAAATTAAATATAACGAAGCCGATAGTTGATTCGAAAGTCTCAATATCGAAAACGATTTATAATTACTGAAGGTTCCATGCTTATAAAAGCAAACGAGCCGCATTATATATATATATATATATATATATATATATATATATATATATATATATATAATAAAGCTTATATGTTTTCAAAAGTACAAGCAAAAATATGTTTCTGAATTTTTTATCATTAAATTTGTATTGAGATTTGTGCTATTTACTTTTTCTTTCTCTCTTTTTAGTTGACTTTCCAAAAATACAAATCTCAATGCAAATCTAATGGTAAAAAATTCACAAGCATGAATAAACTTGTGCTTTTAAAAGCATATAAGTTTTACTATATATATATATATATATATATATATATATATATATATATATATATATATATATATATATATATATATATATATATATATATATATCCGGCTATTATAATATTAATAGTATTAATTTATTGTTGCTATTAAGTTTTCTACCCTTAGATCAACCCTTATGATCATTTTCACCCGTTAGATTTTATTATTTTTTCAACCATCTATTAAATTCAAGGGACCCACTATCATCTCAACCACACATCTTTTAATCCAAGGGTTAAAAACTTAATAGCACAATAATTTGGTACTGTTAATAGTATTCCAGCCTAGCTCTCTCTCTCTCTCTCTCTCTCTCTCTCTCTATATATATATATATATATATATATATATATATATATATATATATATATATATATATATATATATATATATATATATATATATATATATATATATATATATAGTCCGGCTACTATACTATTAATATATAGTATTAAGTTATTAGTGCTATCAACTTTTCTACCCTTAGATCAACCCTTATGATTATTTTCACCCGTTAGATTTTATTATTTTTTCAACCACCTATTAAACTCAAGGAGCCTACTATCATCTCAACCACACATTTTTTAATCCAAGGGTTAAAAACTTAATAGCACAATGACTTGGTACTGTTAATAATATTCCAGGATATATATATATATAAAATTAGGCTGGAATACTATCGATAGTACAAAGCCATTGGTGCTATCATGTTTGTAGCCTTTGAATTAAAAGATGTGTGGTTAAGATGATAGTGGTCCCCTAGGATTTACTAGGTACGTGATTGGTTGAATAGTAAAAATTTTAGGAGACCACTATAATCCCAACCACATATATTTTTATCCAACGATTGAAAACTTGATAGCACTAATTGCTTGGTGCTGTCGATATTATTCTCGCCGGACTCTATATATATATATATATATATATATATATATGCTGAAATACTATCGATAGTACTAAGTTATTTGTGCTATCAATTTTTTAGCCCTTAGATTAAGATATGTGCTGTTAGGATGATGGTGGTCCTCTAGTGTTTAGTGGGTGGTTGGTTGAATAGTAAAAATCCTAGGGGCCACTATAATTCTAACCGTGCATTCTTTCATTTAAAAACTGAAAATTTGGTAGCATCAATTGATTGATGCTATCGATAGTATTCCAGTCGGACTCAACTTGTATTTTTAAAAATACATAAGATCTACTCTATATATATATATATATATATATATATATATAGAGTAGATCTTATGTATTTTTAAAAATACAAGTTCAACTATATTTATAAATTTTTTATTATTAGATTTGCATTGAAATCTGTACTATTGTATTTTCTCTTTCTCTTTCTATCTCTTTAGTTGACTTTACAATATCTCAAATCTCAATACAAATCTAATGATAAGAAATTCACGAGTATAGTTGGCCTTGTGTTTTTAAAAGTATATAAGTTTTACTATATATATATATATATATAGAGAGAGAGAGAGAGAGTAGTGCTTATATGCTTTTAAACATACAAGCCCATTCATACACTTGAATTTTTTATCCTTGGATTTGTATTGAAATTTGTGTTTTTGTAAAATCAACTAAAGAGAGAAAAAAATAAAATAAAAAATACAAATTCCAATACAAATTTAAGTATCGATGAACTTCTGCTTTTAAAAGCATATAAGCTCTACTCTCTCTCTCTCTCTCTCTCTCTCTCTATATATATATATATATATATATATATATATATATATATATATATATAATTGAGCTCCTATGTTTGTAAAAATATCAAGTTATTGGTGTTTGTAAATTTTTAGTTCTTGGATGAAAAAAATGTGCGGTTAAGATGATAGTGACCACTTGGGTTTAGTGGGTGGTTGGTAGAATAAATTAATCAAAGAGATAGATCTAATGATAGAATTGCTTGATACTTGTACAAATATAGTTACCGGATTCTCTCTCCCTATATATATAAAGTTTAATAATAAAAAAATATCAAAATTTTATAAAATTTGGATAGAAAATAAGATTATTATATTTGATTTAAAATTTTAGTATCATATTATCATATTTTGTACATTTTTAATTTTAAACTATTTTGATTATTAAATAAATAATAAAAAAAATTATAAAATTTATTTTTAAAATATTTTAAATATTCGAGATCAAATCCAATGGAACAATATCAATTCAAATGCCCAAACGTCAAAACTTAACGCGCTTCAAAAATCACACAAATCCACTCATAAAATCACACGACGTTTAAAATCCCAAGCAGTATATCTAAATATTTGAGTAGCGGTGAATCTCGTAAAAATATATTCAACACCACTGATTGGTTAGCTATGATCTGCATATTGCTTTAATCCAAAGATAAATTCATTTTTCTCTTTACAAAAGCTTTGATTTCATATTATACATCCCCAGGTTCTACAATCATCACATATCATCGATCACTTTCTAAGTTCTTTCAACTTCCTATCCATCAACTCTTTCTCTCTCATCAAAACTATGGCTCAAATGATCCATGGCTACATCACTCTTTTTGCATTGTTCCTTCCAGTAGTAGCCCTCGCAATGAGCCCCGCCTTTGCCGAACAATTCGGCAAAGGCGAAGGCGAAGGCCTCACTCTAGAGCTCATCCATAGGTACTCCATTCACTCTCCGCTGTACTCCCCTAACGTCGCGATGGTCGAAAAGATCAAACGGCTCGTAGAGATCTCCGACCATCGGTATTTTGAGATCGAAGTGTCGCTGGCCAACAGGTCCCGTGAGATGGGGGTGCGGCCCGTCGTGGCGCACGATAAGTGGTTGTACATGGTGAAGGTCGGCATTGGGACTCCGCCGACCTTCACAAACTTGCACCTCGACACGGGAAGCAACATAATGTGGACACAGTGCGCACCGTGTCGGAATTACTTCCCGCAACTCCCGCCAATGTACTGGCCGGCCAAGTCGACAACGTACCGCACGCTCCCCTGCAACCACCGCCTCTGTACTGACTACCCCTGCATCAACAACGAGTGCCACTACGAGATGACGTATGCTATATATCCTACTTAGATGGAAAAAATTATCTGTACATTTCTCTTAGGGGTGTACATCATACATCTGAGTTATGAATGTCTCGGATTAATCTGAATTTCTTATTTAAAGAATCTCAGATTAATCAGAGCCGTCTCTGTTAGGGGTGTATGATGTGCACCCCTAACAGGGGTGTACCTATAGCAAAACTCATACTAGTTGTCGACGTAAAAGCCCATTTTATATTGTTGACATAGCAGAAAAGTTTTTTACTCTTTCAGTAGAATAAGCTGATTGATCTAGATTGTGAAAAAAACAAAAAATTAAAATTAAGTTTAGATAGAAAGTAATTTTTATAAAGTTATTTGGCAAAAAATATTTGCTATTTTCAAATAATAATTTTTTAACTAAATTTTATTATAAAATGATTTATAATTTAAAATTAAAATTAAAATTAAAATTTATACAAAAATTTAAAATATAAATTGAAAATTTAAAATTAAAAATTGAGAATCAAAAATTAAAAATTTAAAATTGAACTCAAAATCAGAATTAAATTTTGGATTTCGGAAATCAAAAAATTATGATTCTAAAAATTATAATTAAATTTTCAAAACGAGATTGCCAAAAATTCTATCAAACTAAAAATCACCATCTTGTACTCAAAATTATTTTTAAAAAATTACACCAAACAACCGCCGACTGTTGCTTCTCCAAGTGAGAAAGCTTGCTGATAGAAGGTAAGGCCAAATAAGAACAGTCTGGCATATCTGTTCTTTTTTTTTTTTTTTCTTTTTTTTTCTTTTTTTTTTTCAGGAGAGAAATAGCATACTATCTAGCTGTTTCGTTTATTTTTAAAATAAATTTAGTTAAAAATATGAAGCAATTAGTCTTCGAATTCGGATTTCGAATATCAACCACTAAATTATTTTCGACGGTTGATTCAATTCTCGCCTATCTTTTCAACATATATTTTTTTTTTTCTTTTGGCTTTAATATAAAGTTGTGTGGTGAGTTGTGAAGAAATGATAGATAAGAGTGTTATGTATGTGATCTGATACGTTCTCGTCAGGTTCATTGATGACACCTACACCAAAGGGATTATATCGGCCGAGCGTTTCACGTTCGCATCCAACCTCGGCGGCCGATCCGAGGCTATCGACGGCGTGGCCTTCGGTTGCTCCAAAGAGAGCAGCTCACTCATGTACCCTAAATCCCGGGCAGTCAGCGGAATTCTCGGCTTGGGTTCCGACATACGGTCCTTCCTGATGCAGCTCGGAGACCGAGCGAAGGGCCGCTTCTCGTATTGTTTAGTCCCCCTAGAAAACACTCGCCAGAGCTATCTTCGATTCGGTACCGACATCGAACGAATAAAACATGCGCAAGCCACGCCCATCCTACCGAAGCATCATCTTGACGTGTATTCCCTTGAGCTTAACGATCTCAGCGTCGACGGTCGAATGCTTCGTTTGCCACCAGATACTTTCAAGGTAAACCGTGATGGCACCGGTGGTTGCATCATAGACTCAGGTTTATCGGTCACTTTCATGGTCGAAAAGGCGTTCGACGCATTGGTTCATTCTTTGGAGGAGTATTTTCAAAAGTACAATCTTAGAAACATCAAGGATCCTAGGAACACTACCTTGGAACTGTGCTACAAGATGCCGAGGGGGTTCTCGACTTACCCGACCATCGGGTTTCACCTCCGAGGGGCTGTTTTTCGGCCGAAGGCCAATAGTGTCTTCTGGATCGACGAGGAGTTGAGTGCGTTTTGCTTGTTCGTGAGGAAAGGGGAGTTTACGCTTATCGCGGCCGTTCTGCAGCAAAACTTTCGGATGGTATTTGATGTTCGAAAGCGCAAACTAACTTTTGCCGAAGAGAATTGTGCTCGAGATTGAGAGAGTAAATAGTTGTAAAAGTTTATAATGAGCTCTATTGGTAGTGATGTTTCCATTGTAATTTCAACTTTGGAATGAAAATTTATTCATTCAACATCACATTAACTAAATACCATTTTAGAGGCTCAAAATTAGGCTTGAAAGTTACGAGACCTGGTTGTCTCGACCCCTCTTGCTAAATTCATATGTGCAATGAATGAAGCGGCAGCATGCTGCCTTTCTCTCTCAAAAAAAAAAAAAAATTAGGCTTGAAAATCTATTTATTTAAAGATAGCTAACCAATCAGTGTGGAGTCCAGTTGCTATTCTTTTAGGAGGACGGAGACCTTCGTTTTCTAAGCAGTTTTAGATAATAAGAATTTTGAATTCGCCGATCAAAATCGTTAAAGTTGATCTAGAATATTTAAACTATTTAAAAATTAAATTTTATAAATTTTAACAATCGCTATAAGCTAGGTCCATCGAAGACTCAAAAAATTAACAAGTCAAAAATTAATAACCTTATAAAAATAGATGACTTTTTCAATTTATGATCGGAGTTATTAAATGACTCATATAGGCCGTTAAACAAATAAACGATTTATATAGACTAGTAAAAAAATTATCGATTTTATGATCCTTTGATCACTATATAAATATTTTTTAAAATTTAATTTGTAAATATTTTAAATTAATTTTAATAATTTTGATCGAAATTTTTATTATCAAAAGCACTTAAGAAAAAGAATACCTCTTGTACCAACCATTAAACCCAAGGGGCCCACTATCATCTCAACCACATATCTCTTAATTCAACGGTTAAAAACTTAATAGTACCAATGACTTAAAACTATTAATAGTATTTCAGTCTAACTCTCTGTACAAATCTCTCTATCTCTTTCTCCACACACACACACACACACACACACACACACACACACACACACACACACACACAACACACACACACACACACACACACACACACACACAACACACACACACACTAACAAATCTCTCTATCTCTTTCTCCACACACACACACACTAACAAATCTCTCTATCTCTTTCTCCACACACACACACACACACACACACAATAACAAATCTCTCTATCTCTTTCTCCACACACACACACACACACACACACACACACACATACACAATAACAAATCTCTCTATCTCTTTCTCCACACACACACACACACACACACACACACACACACACACACACACACAAAGCCCTGATTGGTTTGCTATCCTTAGATATAGATAGATCCATTTTTCCCTCTTAAAAGGACCTAGTTTATATATATACACACACACCCAGCGGTCTCCACTCACCATATCTCACTTTTTGAGTTTTTTGAACCTTTCCTATAATAAACTCTTTCTCTCTCATCAAAACTATGGCTCAAATGATCCATGGCTTCATCACCTTTTTTTTCTTATCCCTTCTAGTAGTGGCCCTCATGATGAGCCTTGCATTTGCTGAACAACCCAGCAAAGGCGAAGGTCATGAAGGCGAAGGTGAAGGCCTCACTCTAGAGCTCATCCATAGGTACTCCATCCACTCCCCGCTGTACTCCCCCAATCTCACGACGACCGAAAAGATCAAACACCTTATCGACATCTCTGATCGCCAATCTCTTGAGATCGGAATGTCACTGGCCAACGAGTCCCGAGCGCTGGGGGTGCGGCCCATCATGAAAAGTGACAACCTGGTGTACATGGTGAAGCTCAGCATTGGGACCCCTCCTATATTCACCAACTTGGACTTCAACATTGGGAGCAGCTTCACGTGGACGCAGTGCGCGCCGTGTCGCAAAACCTTCGTGCAGAGGCCACGGCTGTACTGGGCAACCCTATCCAGCACCTACCAAACGCTCCCTTGTGACCACCCTCTCTGTGCCGGCCTTCGCTGCGACGATAACCGGTGCCACTACGATATCACGTATGTGGCCCTTCAAAGAGCCTCGTTATTTCTTAGACCACCTAAATGTTTGGAAACTCACAATCTTATTTGGTTTAGCTTTTCGAATCAATCGAGGTCGGACGGCCTCAGTTCTGTAGCTGAGTTCATTTTCTTTTTGAATGAAGCGGCAGCATGCTGTTTTTTTTCAAAAAAAATAAAAAGCTTTTCGAATCAATAAAATTAAGCATGTGTCACCAAATTCATTCATGTCAGGTACGCAGATGGCACCAACACCAAAGGATATCTAGTGGCAGATCGCTTCATGTTCGCGTCCAATCACGGCAACTTTTCGGAGGCAGTCAACAATGTGGTCTTCGGCTGCTCCAAAGAGACCAGCCCGAACATGTACCCCCATGGCACTGCAGTTAGCGGGATAATCGGCATGGGCACCAACTCACGGTCATTCCTGATGCAGCTCGGAGATCGAACAAAGGGCCGCTTCTCGTACTGCCTAGTCCCTCTTGAACACACTGGCCAGAGCTACCTTCGATTCGGAAACGACATCAAATATATACAGCATGCGCATACCACGCCTCTCCTATCTTATCACAACGATGAATATCATATCGACCTTAGGGATCTCAGCGTCGACGGTCGGCTCATTCATCTGCCATCAGATACTTTCAAGATAAACCCGGATGGAACAGGCGGTTGCACTGTAGACACAGGTCATTGGATCAATTACATGGTCGAAAATGCGTTTCATGCTTTGGTTCGTATATTGGAGGAGCATTTTCAAGGGCTTAACCTTAGAAGGGTTTCGGATCCACATCATAAGAATTTGCAACTGTGCTACAAAAAGCAGATGGGTTTCTCATCGTACCCAGCCATCGCGTTTCACCTCCGAGGGGCTGTTTTTCGGCCGATGCCCAAGAACTTCTTCTACATCGATGAGCAGTCCGGTACGTTCTGCTTGTTAATGAAGGGAGCGTCGCGCACCGTCATCGGGGCCCTTCTGCAACAAAATCACCGAATGGTGATCAATGTTCGAAAGCACGAGCTAGCATTTGCTGAAGAGAATTGTGCTCGTGATTGAGTAAATAAATATTTGCAAGGTTAACAATTAATAAAAATGGAAGGCTCTCTCTCGATCGAATTTCTATTAGAAAGCTATCAGTAGTGAAGTTTGTTAGCAACGAGCGCACAAACAAAACAAAATCAATTGACGATCACGACAAAAAAGTAAATCCAAAATGCACGATAAAAAAATAACACACAGATTTACGTAGAAAATTCTTTGCAGAAAAAAATCACGGGCGAAAGAGGAGAGATTTTACTATGTAGAAAAAGAGGGAATACAAGAGTTCTGCTTCGTACCATCGCTCAATCTCTCTAGGGCAAACAAAAGAGAAAATTTGGATTATCCACAAAATTTCTCATCACACCGCGAAGCCGTCGGCGAACCTGAATCATAATATCGAAGCGATTCTGATTTTAAGTCACATCTAACAAAATTTGATTATAATTTCAACATGAAAGTGAATATAATTATTCGTTGAACCTCGCATCAACTGAGTACTCGTCTAAACAATGATATTAGCCTTGAACATCACATCTGAGCACCAAGAGACAAGAACACCAAAAAAAAAAGAAAAGACACAAAGGTGAAAAAAAAATTCCGAACCACTAAGGGTGTGTTTGGTTTCACTGAAAAAAAAATTTGGGCTTGAAAATAAGATTTCAGGTGTTTGGTTTGGTGTAAATTTTTTTTTCATGAAAACAAGTTTTACAAATTTAGAGAAAAAAAATCAGCTTTTCGTTTTCCACCACGACGAAAACGAAAACTTGAGGAAGAAATTCAGCTCACTCGATCGCGTTGACGGTGATCGTGGTCCATGAGTTTTTCCACATGAGCTCGTGGACCGCATGAGTGGTCCACGCTTGACCACTCACCCACTCCCTCTTTTATATATATATATATATATATATATATATATATATATAGTTAGTCTAGAAAACTATCGATAGCAACAAGCTGTTGGTGTTATCGAATTTTTAACATTTGGATTAAAGGATGTGTGGTTAAGATGATAGTGATTTCCTAGGGTTTACTAGGTGGTTGGTTGAATAATAAAAATCTTAGAAGACCACTATAATCCCAACCGCATATTTTTTCATCCAATGGCTGAAAACTTGATAGCACCAATTGCTTGTTGCTATTGATAGTATTATAGCCGGACTATATATATATATATATATATATATATATATATATATATATATATATATATATGTTAGCAACGAGCGTACAAATCAAATAAAAATTAATTGGCGATTACGATACAAAAGTAAATTCAAAAATGCACGACAGAAAAATAATACACAGATTTACGAAAAAAATTCTTTACAGAAAAAAAACCAAGGACGAAAGAGCAAGATTTCACTATGTCGGAACAAAAGAGAATACAAAGTTTTTAGATGATCGTGCCAATCGTTCGATCTCGCTAGGGCAAGCAGAAAAAAAATACTAATCTTCTAGCTCGGGTCTAATGGTCCGAGCCCTCCGCTTCCATCACAGACATCTATAAAATTTGTCATCCACCACGAAGCCATCGGCGAACCGGAAACCTAAATCGAAGCGATTTATGATTTCAGAGTCACATCTCACATCTAACAATATATATATATATATATATATATATATATATATATATATATATATATATATATATATATATATATATATATATATATAGTTTGGCTGGAATACTGTCGGTAGTAAACGAACGTTTTTACTATTAATTTATTTTCGATGATGAGCACCCGAATTGATAATCGACATCGTTGAATATGATTTAGACTACCGAAATTATCTAGAAATCAAATTTTAAATTTTTCCGACATCACTAGCCTAATGATCAAAGGGTTGCAAAAATTGTAATTTTAATGATAGATACGAGACGTTTGCTCGTTTAACAGTTGTTGAGACCAAAATTCTCGCCACTCGAGGAAGCGACATGTGACGTATACCTCAACTAAAGACATCAGCCGATAGAAGAATGAGTCAACGAAGAAGGATCCATGTCTTGACTAAGACCAGCTTCAGTCACGTGAGAGAGTGACACGCGACATACGCCATTGGCTAAAGGCATTAGCCGATAGAAGAAGCGGTCAACAAGAGAATTATCGTCTCATCCAGGACCATCCTCGGCCGAAGACAAAAATTCAAACCGTCTCAAGTCGAACGACGGAATAGGTGAAGTCAGGATCAACTCTCGGATGCTCAAAGCCGCAGAGGGAAAGACACTGAAAGTAAATGAATGCGAGATTTGGGCGTGAAACGCGTAACAGCTCCCGGAACGGCAAGCGGCGCCTAGTATTGAAAAGCGCTGAAGATCACACCTTAGCGCGTCTAGTAGGAAATGAATCTGGACGAAAAAATAGCTACCATCCTATTTGAGAAAGTTCGACCCAAAAGGAAGTAGTTGAGAAATATTTTTCGATAACTCTCCCCAAATCAAGCCGATTATTCAAATCGACGATTATACATAGTTCGTAAATGTATAAATAAGCGAACCAACGAAGAAAAAGATAACCTGCAACCTCGTAAGCCAGAGCCACCCCCTACTATTGAGGATAATCGAAAAACTAAAGTTTATTTTAAAAATAAACGAAGCGGGTAGCATGCTACCTTTCTCTCAAAAAAAAAAAATTATAATAAAAATAATTTATTATAATATATAAGCTAGATATTATGCCTATATAATTTAGTTTTAAATTAATTTATAATCTCAATAAAATTTGAAATTAAGTTTTGAAAAAATACTATTCCATCAAAATAATAGAATAGTTTGTTCCAATCTATTTCGGAATAATAAAAAATAATAAAATTTAATCAAAATAAAACATTTTAATAAAAAAATATTTCATTTGATAGAGTAGTTAGAATAATTTTTATTATTCCTACTTTATCCCGGAATCAAACTGGCCTAAAAGTGAAATCTTTATAAAGTACAGGGTAGAATCTTGCAAAATAAATACACCAACCCCTAATTGGCTAGCTATCCTCAAATAGATTTTCTTTTTGGTTAGTGCTATGTATACATCCAAAATGGATGTATATCATACATTCCACTTTATTTAAGGATGAAATAAATTTTATCGGTCATTTTGAAATGATCGATGAATAAATTTTTATCCTTGAATAGAGTGGAGCGTATGATATACATCTATTTTGGATATATACATAGCATAGCTCAATAAATCAATATATATATATATATATATATAGAGAGAGAGAGAGAGAGTCCGGCTACTATATTATTAATAGTATTAAGTTATTGGTGCTATCAAGATTTATATTCTTAGATCAACTCTTTCGATTATTTTCACCCGTTAGATTTTAGTGTTTTCCCAACTATCTATTAAACCCAAGTGGCCCATTATCATCTCAACCACACATCTTTTAATTCAAGAAGTAAAAATTTAATAGCATAAATAATTTGATACTATTAATAATATTCAGCCTAGCTTATATATATATATATATATATATATATATTAATACACTCTTCTAATTGGTTAGCTATCCTCCAATAGATTCCTTTTTTCCCTCTCCTTTTTCCCCTCTTGAAAAGGACCTAGTGTGTATATATATACACACACACACACCCTGAGGTCTCCACACACCACATCTCACTTCTTAGTTCTTTCAACCTCTCCTGCCATCAACTCTTTCTCTCTTATCAAAACTATGGCTCAAATGATCCATGGATTCATCATTGTTTTAGCTTTGTCCCTTCTAGTAGTAGCTCTCACAATGAACCCTGCTTTTGCTGAACAATCCGGCAAAGGCGAAGGCAAAGGTGAAGGCCTCACTCTAGAGCTCGTCCATAGGTACTCCATCCACTCCCCGCTGTACTCCCCCAACCTCACCACGGCGGAAAAGACAAAACGCCTTATTGAGATCTCCGACCGCCGATCTCTTGAGATCGGATTGTCGCTGGCCAACGGGTCCCGGGTGATGGGGGTGCGGCCCATCATGAAAAGCGACACCATGGTGTACATGGTGAAGCTCAGCATCGGGACCCCTCCTGTATTCACCAACTTGCACTTCGACACCGCGAGCAGCTTCACGTGGACGCAGTGCGCGCCGTGCCACAGATGCTTTTCGCAGGAGCCACCGATGTACCGGGAAACCCAATCCAGCACATATCGCGCGGTCCCTTGTGACCACCCTCTCTGTGCCGACCTTCCCTGCATCAATAACCAGTGCCACTACGAAATCGGGTATGCGGCCCTTCAAAGTGCCTTGTCTTTTTTTAGACCATCTAAATGTTTGACTAATCGCTTCGTGGCTAAATAGGCACTCACAATCTTGCTTGACATAGTTTTACAAATTAAAGCTTCTACTTTTTCAATTCAATAAAACCAGGTGTTACTGAATTCATTCTTGTCAGGTTCGTCGATGGCGCCAACACCAAAGGGTATCTAGTGGCGGATCGCTTCACGTTCGCGTCCACTCACAGCAGCCGTTCGGAGGCAATCGAGGATGTGGTCTTCGGTTGCTCGAAAGAGTCCAACACGTCCATGTACCCCTACGAAACGGCAGTTAGCGGGATAATCGGCATGAGCACCAGGGCAGTGTCATTCCTGATGCAGCTCGGAGAACGAGCGAAGGGCCGCTTCTCGTACTGCCTAGTCCCTCCCGAACACACTGGCCAGAGCTACCTTCGATTCGGCACCGACATCAAACATATACCGCATGCGCATACCACGCCTATCCTACCGCATCCCAACCATGAATATCTTGTCGACCTTATCGATCTCAGCGTCGACGGTAGGCTCCTTCATCTGCCGCCGGATACTTTCAAGTTAAACCACGACGGATCAGGCGGTTGCACCGTAGACACAGGTACGTGGCTCAATTACATGGCCGAGAGCGCGTTTCACGCTTTGGTTCGTACCTTGGAGGCGCATTTTCAAAGGCATAACCTTAGAAGGGTTCATGAACCATACAATTGGAATTTGCAACTGTGCTACCACAAGCCAAGTGGGTTCTCGTCGTACCCATCCATCGCGTTTCACCTCCGAGGGGCTGTTCTTCGGCCGACACCCGAGAGCTTCTTCTTCCAAGACGAGGACTCGGATTCGTTCTGCTTGTTTGCGAGGGGAGAGTCACGTACGATCATTGGAGCAGTTTTGCAGCAAAATCACCGAATGGTGATCGATGTTCGAAAGCAGCATCTAACATTTGCGGAAGAGAATTGTGCTCACAATTGAGTAAATAATTAATATTTACATGGTTAACAATAAAAACAAAATGTTAGCTCTCTCGAGTTTCTATTAGAAAACTATATATTAGTAATGAAGTTTGATTATAATTTCAACATGAAATTAAAGTGAATATAATTATCCGTTGAAACCTCGCATCAACTAATTAAGAACTCGTCTAGATGAGGATATTAATTAGCCTTCAACATTACATCTGAGCACCAAGAGATAAAGAACACAAAAAAAGAGACACAAAGGTGAATTTTTTTTCCCCAACCACTAGAAAAGTTAAAGAAATTAACTATAAAAAAATAAAATGCTTTTTGCCAAAAAAATAAAATAAAATAAATAAATAAAAAACATAGAGGTGGAGTGAGAGCAATTGAAAAGTTTCCATCAATTTTTGAAGTGGAAGTTTCATACCATCTAAACAAACGGATTCACACCTATTCGAAATTAAAAACAAGCAATCAACGGTTAGCGAGGCCTACCGTACCCCAATATGATCGTATGACACTACTCATTCCAGGAAACAAAAAAGTATTGCGAGCAATGAACGTTGCTAGCGCAAATGGTAAAAGATTTGATGGTTGATATTCTAAATCTTAAATTTAAAATCTAATTATCTTATATTTTTAACTAAGTTTATTTTAAAATAAACGAAATGAATAACATACAACCTTTCTCTAATTTACAACATGCAGCTTGAAAGTAACCCTGTGCTCAATACCAAGATGATAGCTTTACATGAGGCTGCGCCTACCATGTAACAAATTAAAATTTTAAATTTAAAATCTAAATTTTAAATTTTAAAATTTAAAATTTAAAAGTTAAAATTTAAAAGTTAAAATTTGAAAATTAAAATATAAAATTTTAATTTAAAATTAAAATTAAAATTTAAAATTAGAGTCCAAACTCATAATCAGATTTCAAGAAGCATATTTCAGCTGTTTCTGATTTTATATTTCAAAAATCAAAAAATTAATTTTAAAAATAAAAATCAAATTTTAAAAATAATATTGCCAAATACTTTATTGAACCAAAATTACTTTTCAAAAGTTAAACCAAACACCAACTATAATTGACGAAACCATTCAATAATTTAGCAAAATTTTTAATTCTTAAATAAAATAAATTAAATCAAAACAGCTAAAATTTGAGGGAATGTCACTTTTTTTTTTCTTTTTTTTTTTAAGAAGGACAAACAAATTTACAAACCTATTTGAAAATAACTCATTGTTAAAGGAGTCTCCCTCAATTTAAGATAGATAATTTCTTATTTTTTAAAAAAAAATAATATGCTATTCGCTTTATTCGTTTGAAAAATAAATTTAAGTACAAACAGCAAGGCAACATGAACTTGAGAAGGGAAACAACATATGCAATATCTAGTAATTTTCCAAGAGTATATATGCAGATAATCTTAATAACAAGGGTGTATATGCATGTAAAAAAGACATTACAACCACCTAAAAGTATAATCTCTATGCAGTATCCAGTAATGAACAGGTTAGAATCTTGCAACATATATTCAGCAAACCCTGATTGGTTAGCTATCCTTAGATAGATTTCTTTTTTCCTCTTAAAAGAATGAGTAATGCTACATGTACACCCCGAAGGGGTGTACATTCTACACCTCCACCCTTTTAATGGTGTCGATGTTTTTTACGGGTCACATCAAGTGACCCCTCATCACACCCCCACCCTTAGATGGGTGAGGGTGTGAGATGTACACCCCTTACGGATGTACAAGTAGCATTTTCCAAATGGGGTGTACATCTTACACCCACCCATCCAAGGGTGGGGGGGGGGGTCACTTCACAAATTGTGAAGTGACCTCTCACCACACCCCACCCTTGTGAAGTGACCTCTCACCACACCCCACCCATTGGATGGGTGGGGTGTGTGATGTACACCCCAAATGGGAGTGTACAAGTATATTATATATATATGGGCCATGCTACATGTACACCCCTTGGGGGTGTACATCATACATTCCCACCCATCTAAGGGTGAGGGTGTATTTTGGGGGTCACATCATGTGACCCCTCATCACACCTCCATCCTAGATGGGTGGGAGTGTGAGATGTACACCCTTTAGAGGGGTGTACATATAGAATTTCCTATATATATATATATATTATGAGGTCTCCAATAACCACATCTCACTCCCAAGTTCTTTCAACTTCCTAGCCATCAACTCTTTCTCTCTCATCAACACTATGGCTCAAATGATCCATGGCTTCATCACTCTTTTTGCGTTGTTTCTTCCAGTAGTAGCCTTCACAATGAGCCGCGCCTTTGCTGAACAATCCGGGAAAGGCGAAGGCGAAGAAGGCCTCACTCTAGAGCTCATCCATAGGTACTCCATCCACTCCCCGCTGTACTCCCCCAACCTCACCACGGCCCAAAAGATCAAACACCTCATCGAGATCTCCGACCGCAAATCTCTCGAGATCGGATTGTCTTCGGCCAACGGGTCCCGGGTGATGGGGGTGCGGCCCATCGTGGCACGCGACAACATGGTGTATATGGTGAAGCTCGGCATCGGGACCCCTCCTACGTTCACCAACTTGCACTTCGACACCGGGAGCAGCATCTCGTGGACACAGTGCGCGCCGTGCCGCAGAACCTTTGTGCAGACACCACGGCTATACTGGGCAGCCCAATCCAGAACATGCCGCGCGCTCCCTTGTAACCACTCTCTCTGTGCCGGCTTTCCCTGCATCGATAACCTGTGCCACTACGATCTCACGTATGCGACCCTCCAAAGAGCCTTCTCTTTTTTTTAGACCATCTAAATGTTTGCATAATTGATTTAGCTTTTTAAATCAGAGCTTCTACTTTTTTAACTTCAGATACATAGATGGCGCCAACACCAAAGGGCATCTAGTGGCGGATCGCTTCACGTTCGCATCCAATCTCGGCAGCAACAGTTCGGAGGCAGTTGACGATGTGGTCTTCGGTTGCTCCAAAGATAGCAGCCCGAGCATGTACCCCCATGGCACGGCAGTTAGCGGGATCATCGGCATGAGCACTAACGCACAGTCCTTCCTGATGCAGCTCGGAGACCGAGCGAAGGGCCGCTTCTCATACTGTCTAGTCCCTCCCGAGCGCACTAGCCTGAGCTACCTTCGATTCGGGACCGACGTACAACATATAAGACATGCGCATACCACGCCTCTCCTATCGCATCACAACAGCGATGATTATCTTCTCGACCTTAAGGATCTCAGCGTCGAAGGTCGACTGCTTCATCTACCCTCCGATACTTTCACAATAAACCCCGACGGAACAAGTGGTTGCCGCATAGACACGGGTTCGTGGATCAATTCCATGGTCAAAAACGCGTTTGATGCTTTGTTCCGTACTTTGGAGGAGTATTTTCGAAGGCATAACCTTAGAAGGGTTGCGGATCCACATCAGAATTTGCAACTGTGCTACAAAAAGCCGAGGGGGTTCTCGTCGTACCCAGCCATCGCATTTCACCTCCGTGGGACCGCTTTTCAGCCGAAGCTCAATAGCTTCTTCTACGTCGATGAGGAGTCGAGTACGTTCTGCTTACTTATGAAGGTAGCGCGGCATACGATCATTGGGGCTGTTCTGCTGCAAAACCACATGATGGTGTTCGATGTTCGAACGCGCCAGCTAACATTTGCCGAAGAGAATTGTGCTCGCAATTGAGTAAATATATATTTGCCAGATTAACAATAAAAACTTAAGGCTCTCTCGAGTTTCTATTAGAAAACTGTTAGTAATGAAGTTTAGTTACAATTTTTAACATAATAGTGAATATAATTATCCGTCGAACCTGGCATCAACCAAGGACTCAGCTTGATGAGAAAATTAGCCGTGAACATCACATATGAGCACCAAGAAATAAAGATCACCAAAAAGAGATATAAAAGCGAAAATAAAACTTCCAAACCACTAAAGGAGTTAAAGAAATTATAAAGAAATAAAATGCTTGATTATGGACTTTACGGGAAATACTAAGACATAAGAAATTATATGCTAAAAAATAGAACAAGAAAAAGAAATCTTTTATTTTTTCACAAAAAATATTTTTGTTAGATGTGACTTCGAAATTAGAAACCACTCTAATATTATGATTTCAGTTTTCCGACGGTTTCACGGTGCGACGACAAATTTTATAGATGTATGTGGTGGAAGCGTATGGCTCGTACCGCTAGATGTGACAAATCCGTTAAGATTAGTGATCTTTTTTTTTTATCCTAGAGAGAGCGAGCGATTGTACGATCATCTGAACTTTGTATTCTCTTTGTTACAACATAGTAAAATCCTTATTTTTCGCCCATAGTTTTTTTTTCATGTAAAATTTTTTTGATGTAAATCTGTGTGTTTTATTTTATTCGTACTTTTTGAGATTTATTTTTCTATAGTGATCGCATATTGATTTTGTATTTAGTTTGTGTGCTCACCCGTAATAATCTTGTTTCTTTCTTTTTGCCAAAAATTGAAAACAGAGAATAAAGTGAGAGCAACCGGAAAGTTTCCATCAATCTTTGATGTGGAAGTTTCATACTACTAACAAACTTACCAAAATTTTGACATATATGCATTTAAAGTGTAATCTCCATGCAGTATTCAGTAATTAATAGCATATAATCTTGCAAAATATATTCAAGAACCCCTGATTGGTTAGGTATCCTCAAATTGCCTTAATCCAAATTCATTTTTCCCTCTTAAACAAAGCTACTTCATATATATATACACACCCTGAGATCAACACTCACCACATCTCAGCTCCTAAGTTCTTTCAAAACTATGGCTCAAATGATCCATGGCTTCATCATTGTTTTTGCTTTGTTCCTTCTAGTAGTAGCTCTCACAATGAACCCTGCATTTGCTGAACAACCCGGCAAAGGCGAAGGACTTACACTAGAGCTCATCCATAGGTACTCCATCCACTCCCCGTTGTACTCCCCCAACCTCACGACAGTCGAAAAGATCAAACAACTCATCGAGATCTCCGACCACCGATATGTCGAGATCGAATCGTCGCTGGCCAATGGGTCCCGCGTGATGGGGGTGCGGCCCGTCATGGCCAGCGAAATGTGGGCGTACATGGTGAAGCTCGGCATCGGGACCCCTTCGACGTTCACCAACTTGGACTTGGACACTAGGAGCAGCTTGTCGTGGACGCAATGCGCACCGTGTGGCAAGCACTTTGTGCAGACGCCACCGCTGTACCAGGCGACCCAATCCAGCACACACTGCGCGCTCCTTTGTGACCACCCCCTCTGTGCCGGCCTTCGCTGCGTCGAAAACCAGTGCAGCTACAGTATCACGTATGCGGCCCTTCAAAGAGCCTTTTCACTTCCTAAGACCGTCTAAATGTTTATCAACTGCTTGCTCCAAAAGTTGAAGCTCATATTAGCTTTTTGACACAGTAAAAGAGGCTTAGCTTTTCGAATCAAAGCTTCAGCTTTTTTACTTCAATTCAGTGAAAACTCATGTCGCCGGATTCATTTTTTGTTAGGTACACCAATGGGACCAAAACCAAAGGGTATCTATTGGCAGATCGCTTCACGTTCGCATCCAATCTCGATAACCGTTCGGAGGCGGTCGACAACGTGGTCTTCGGTTGCTCCAATGAGACTAGCCCGGAAATGTACCCCCCTGGCACGGCAGTTAGCAGGATAATCGGCATGAACACCGACGCACGGTCCTTCCTGATGCAGCTCGGAGACCGAGCGAAGGGTCGCTTCTCGTATTGCCTAGTCCCTCTCGAACACACTGGCCAGAGCTACCTTCGATTCGGCACCGAC
This sequence comes from Tillandsia leiboldiana, assembly GCA_029204045.2. Taxonomy (NCBI): domain Eukaryota; kingdom Viridiplantae; phylum Streptophyta; class Magnoliopsida; order Poales; family Bromeliaceae; genus Tillandsia; species Tillandsia leiboldiana. The sequence continues at coordinate 429,462 of CM055062.1, forward strand.
ATCGAACATATACGACATGCGCAAACCACGCCTCTCCTATCACATCACAATGATGATCATTAATTATCTTGTCGAAGTTAAGGATCTCGGTGTCAACGGCCGGTTGCTTTATCTGCCCTTAGATGCTTTCAAGATAAACCCCGACGGAACAGATGGTTGTTTCATAGACACGGGTTTGTGGATCAATTTTTTTGAGAGAAAGTAGCATGCTACTCGCTTCGTTTATTTTTGAAATAAACTTAGCTGTAAATGTGAAGCAACTAGACTTCGAACTCGGATCTCGGGTATCAACCACCAAGTCCTTTACCACTTGCACTAGGGACAGTTGCATGGTCAAAAATGCGCTCGACACTTTGGTTCGTTTTTTGGAGGAGCATTTTCAAAGGCATAACCTTAGAAAAGTCGAGGTTCCGGATCAAACGAAGTTGAGATTGTGCTACAAAATTCCGAGGGGGTTCTCGTCGTACCCAGCCATCGCATTTCACCTGCAAGGGGCTGTTCTTCGGCCGAAGCCCAAGAACTTCTTTGTCGATGAGGAGGAGGGTAGGTTGTGCTTGGCCATAAAGGAAGCAAAGTGTACGATCATCGGGTCTTTTTTGCAGCAAAACCACCGGATGGTATTCGATGTTCGAAAGCGCCTGCTAACATTTGTCGGAGAGAATTGTGCACGGGATTGAGTAAATAATTTTTTGCAAGATTAATAATAAATAAAAATGAAAGGCTCTCGAGTTTCTATTAGAAAACTATTAGTGATGAAGTTTAGTTATAATTTTTATTACAAAAGTGAATATAATTATCCGTTGAACCTCGCATAAATTAAGGACTCAGCTAGATGAGACATCACATCTAAGCACCAAGAAATTATATGTTAAAAAAAAAAAAAAAGGAACAAGAATAAGAACAAGAAAAAAACAGAGAGGTAAAGTGAGAGCAATTTTATCCTCATTGAAAGAACATATTTTTCCAAACTAAGGCATTCACTCCTATTCAAAATTGAAAACAAGCAATCAATGATAAGCGAGGCCTACTGTACCAACACGATCTTATGACACTACTTAGTTCAGGAAACATAAAAGTTTTGCAAAATAGCAACATGCAGCTCACCTGTTACTAACATTGTGCTCAACACAGACGATCGCCTGAGAGGCTGAGACGATACTGCTTCCGCTGGTACTCCTCCACGGCAATCATTCCTCAATTGCGCTTGTTAGGATTTGGTTAGAGAAATCTCCAATTCTCAAATGAAATAAATCAAATCAAAAAAGTTAAAAGTTGAGAGAATGTCAATAAGAAAAAAGGGAAAACAAATTTACAAACCTGTATGAATATAGCTTATTATTTTTATTTATTTATTTATTTATTTTTTGAGAAAAAGGTAGCACGATATCCGCTTCATTCATAACGAAAGTGAATTAAGCTAACATGAGTTAGACAACAAGGTCTCAGAAAGAAAAACCAAGAAAAAAAATAAGACTACGAGAACTAATACTAAAACAGTAAAAGGACTACAACCAGACAAAACAAAACGACGGTTTCACAGGTCCGCCCACAGCGCCAACTCGTTTCTGACCCACGTAACAGCATAGAGGGGGTCGGAATTAGACTGCTGGAAGATCACTTTATTTCGTATTTTCTAAAGCACCCACCAGTTTGCCGACAGGTAGGTTAGTACCTTAGACGCCTCCGCCGGTCTCTCCTTTCCCGACCACCCCTCCCACGCCCCTCTAATGCTGTTCCCTAACACCTGGAAACCCACGACCCCATCGCCCATCCCAATCACGAAACGTGAGAACATGCATCGCGTGAACAGATGATCGGCCGTCTCAGCTAGGGACCCGCAGAGCACACAAAGATTGTTACCGGTCCAACCCCTTTTTTCGAGGTTATTAGCCGTGAGGAGCCGGTTCTTCAAAGCGAGCCATATAAAAATCTTGACTTTAGTTGGTATGCGCAGCCTCCATACGCCCGAGGCAGAGGAGTCCAGCAGTCCCCCGTAGTTTATGAGCGAGTAGGTCGACTTGACAGTAAAGATACATTTTTGATGCCACCTCCAAACAACGCCATCGCTCCTGTTCCCCGGCTTTGTAACGCTCACAAGTCCTTTCAGTTTTAGCACTTGGTCCCTGCCCCTCTGGTCCCTCATGCTAGCCCCTCTTAAGATTTTTCGCCACCTCCATTTGTTGTGATCAAAGCATTCACTAACTCGGATTCCCTTTCTTACGACCAATCCATACAGCATGGGGCAAAGGGATTGCAGCGTCATTTCTCCGCACCATCTGTCAGTCCAGAAATTAATAGTGCTTCCATCCCCTAACAGGTAGGAAACTCCTCCTAAAAAGGCCTCCCTGATACCGAGGACATTCCCCACCATTGAGAGGCTGGTCTAAAGGAGCTTCCCTCACGCAGTGGTTTTCTCTTCATATAATACAAACTGCGAATCAATTTATTCCACTGAAGATCAGGAGTCGTACAAAACCTCCACCACCATTTGCAGAGTAAAGCCTCGTTCATGACACGCAGATCCAGAATACCCAAACCACCTTCTGACCTATTCCTGCACATGTTAGCCCAAGCAACCAGTCGTGCCGATCCGCAAGATTTCGAGGAGCCAGCGCAGAAAAATTTCCTTCTAAGGGCCTCAATGCGGCTAATGACCCATTTAGGGGCTTTAAAAATAGAGAGTGATAGAGGGGCAAGTTGGAGAGGACGACATTAACTAAAATGAGCCTACTACCTCTAGAGAGCAACTTAGCCTGCCACCCCTTGATTCTACTTTGAATCTTCTCGATAATACTTCTCCGCATCTCCTTCCTGAGGCTCTTGTTGGATAATGGCAACCCTAGATATTTCGTCGGGAACACGCCCTCCTTACAGTTTAAAATGTTTGCAAGTCTACTTCCCTTGGCTCTGGCCTGCGGTATAGAACAACTCTGTTTTCTCCTTGTTCGCTTTGAGCCCAGAAACCATTCGAACAGAAGCCAAATGAATTTCAAATTTCGTAGCTGATACTTCCGGGCTGCACAAAAGAAAAAAGTATCATCCGCGTATTGAATAAGGGAAACTCTACAATCCTCAGACGGTCCAAGTCCCCGCAGGAGATTGTTTCTAACCACCTCCTCAGTCATACGCGTAAGGGCCTCCGCCACCATTAAGAATAGATAAGGTGAAAGGGGGTCCCCTTGTCTCACCCCGCGCCTAGTCTTGATCCAATTAGTGGCCTCCCCATTTACAAGCACCGCCACCTTAGCGTTCCGGATAGTTTACTGTATCCACTTACACCAAATAGTGTCAAAACCCCACCACTCCATAATTTTCAGAAGGAACGACCAATTAAGCCTGTCAAAAGCTTTTTCAAAGTCTACTTTCACTCCAACCCCCTCAACCTTAGCCCTGCTGCTCCAACCAAAAAGCTCACAGGCAGTCACAAAAGCGTCAAAGATATTTCACCTCTTGAGGAAAGCAGATTGAGACTGTGAGATCAAATTTTGTAGGACCGGTGCTAACCTGTTGGCTAGGACCTTAGAGATAATCTTCTGAATCCCGTTAAGTAGGCTAATTGGTCGAAAATCGCTCGCCTTCCGAGGTCCTTCTTTTTTTTGAATAAGGCAGACATAACAGTAATCAATCGGGCCCATACAGATTCTACCATCGTGCAGCTCCGGGAAAATTTTTTCAATGTCCTCCTTTAGAGCGTTCCAAAAAACTTGGTAGAAACTTAGGAGAAAGCCATCTGGCCCCGGGGCTTTGTCCCCCCCAAGTTGGAAAACCGCTGCTTTTATCTCTTCCAATGAGAAAGGGGATATTAGCCTTCCTCGATCCGTATCTGATACGCGATGTTGATGGAACAGGGCACTCCAGTCCCCAAAAGATGTCGGCCCATTATCTGCTGGAGCAAACATCTCTTTGAACTTTAGGGTAAAGTAAGCCTTCTTGTCCTCATCCATACTATAAGTTCTGTCATCATCGTCAATCGAACCAATCTGGTTGGCTCGCTTCCTTCCATTTGCGAAAGAGTGGAAGAATTTAGTGCTCCTATCCCCCGCCTTCAGCCAGTGTTGCTTAGCTCGAGCTTTCCAGAGTAACTCCTCGTCGGCCAGCACCTTGGTAAGCCTACCCCTCAGCTCCTGCCTACTAACGAACAACTCCGGAGAGAGGTCTTGTCGTTCCTCCAACCTGTCCAGCTCCTGAATCTCCGTCATAAGCTTCGTCTTTGCCTCTCTTATGCTATAGAAATAAGTAGCACGCCAGCTGTTAATCCTATTGCAACAGTGTCTTAACTTTGCAGTGAAATTAAGAACTCCCGATTTATTCTCAGCGACTTCCCGCCACCACTTAGATACACTCCTAACGAAGTCCTCACACTTTAGCCAAACCTCCTCGAATCTAAAGGCGTTGCCCTGCCCCTTTCTCTTTCCACCTGTGGTAAGTAAGATAGGGCAATGATCGGACGTAGTTCTAGGTAGGGCCTCGACCTCCGACATCGAAAAGGTTGAGTCCCACTCCGTCAAGACAAAAAAGCGGTCAAGTTTTGCAAGGGAAGGAAACCGCTGCATATTTGACCAGGTGAACCGTTGGTTCTTCATCGGCAGATCGATAAGGGCAAGCTCGTCAATAAGATCGTTAAAAATTCGGGTCGATTTTAACCCACCCCCCCCCCCCCCCCCCCCCCCCCCCCCCCCCCCCCCCCCCCCCCCCCCCCCCCCCCCCCCCCGCCCTGCCATTACGGTCCCCTTGGAATCTCGATAAATTGAAATCCCCACACAATACCCAGTTGTCACCCACAAAATGCTTTACCGACGCCAGCTCCGTGCAGAAAGAATCTTTCCCAACTCGCGAAGGTGGACCGTACACGTTCATGACATAAAAGTTCACCCCACTGGAACGGTGAGAAAGATGTATGGTGATCGAGAAGTTGCGCACGATGACATCGGAACACTCAAAAATTTTGGAACTCCAGCACGTGATCAAACCACCAGAAGAACCGTTAGCCTCAATAATCTGACACTTATCAAGGTAAGACCCACAAACACTTCGCAGAAATGAGCAGGATACAAAATTAACTTTAGTTTCTTGCAAACATACAACCGCATCTCGTAAGGAGGAAACAACGAGGCGAACGGCGTTTCTGCATGCTACCCACTTTTTATTGTTTTTTTAGAGAGAGAAAGATAGCATGCTACCCGCTTCGTTTACTTTGAAAATAAACTTAGCTGAAAATATGAAGAAACTAGGCTTTGAAATATAGCTTATTGTTAAAGGGGTCTCCATACATTTTAGCATACATAATCTTGCAAGGGTATATATATATATATATATAGATATAGTAGAGCTTATATGCTTTTAAAAGAATAAGTTAATTCATGCTTGTGAATTTTTTATCATTGGATTTGTAATGGAATTTGTACTTTTTATTTTATCTTTCTATTTCTTTAGTTGACTTTATAAAAACACAAATTTCAATACAAATCTAATAGTAAAAATTTACAAGTATGAATGAGTTTGTATATATATATATATATATATATATATATATATATATATATATATATATATATATATATATATATATGACATTAGAAGCAACTAAAAGTGTAATTTCCATGCAGTATCCAGTAATGAATAGGTTAGAATCTTAAAAAATATATTCAACAATCCCTGATTGGTTAGCTATCCTCAAATAGCTTTCCTCCAAATTCCTTTTTCCCTCTTAAACAAAGCTACTTTATACATATACACACCCTGCATGAGGTCCACATTCACCACATCTCAGTTCCTAAGTTCTTTCAACCTCTCCTACCATCAACTCTTTCTCTCTCATCAAAACTATGGCTCAAATGATCCATGGCTTCATCACTCTTTTTGCATTGTTCCTTCCAGTAGTAGCCCTCGGCAAAGGCGAAGGCGAAGGCCTCAGTCTAGAGCTCATCCATAGGTACTCCATCCACTCCCCACTGTACTCCCCCAACCTCACAACAGTCGAAAAAATCAAACAGCTCATCAAGATCTCCGACCACCGATCTTTTGAGATCAGATCATCGTCGGAAAACAGGTCCCGTGTGATGGGGTTGCGGCCTATCGTGGCGAGCGACAAGTGGGTGTACATGGTGAAGCTCGGCATAGGGACCCCTCCTATATTCACCAACTTGGACTTCGACACTGGGAGCAACTTCTTGTGGACGCAGTGCGCGCCGTGTGGCAGGCGCTTTGTACAGACACCACGGCTCTACTGGTCGTCCCTGTCCCGCACATACCAAGCGCTCCCTTGTGACCACCCTCTCTGTGCCGACCTTCCCTGTGTCAATAATCAGTGCCATTACAATCTCATGTATGCGGCCCTTCAATAAGCCTTTTCTCTTTTTTACTTCAATTCAGCCAAAGCTCGTGTCACTGGATTCATTCTTGTCAGGTACGAGGATGGGTCCCAAACCAAAGGGTATCTAGCGGCAGATCGCTTCACGTTCGCATCCAATCTTGGCAACCGTTCGGAGGCAATCGACAACGTGGTCTTCGGTTGCTCCAAAGAGAGCAGCCCAGACATGTATCCCCATGGCACGGCAGTAAGTGGAATCATCGGCATGAACACCGACGCACGGTCCTTCCTGATGCAGCTCGGAGACCGAGCGAAGGGCCTCTTCTCATACTGCCTACTCCCTCCTGAACACACTGGCCAGAGCCACCTTCGATTCGGCACCGACATCAGACATATACAGCATGCGCAAACCACGCCTCTCCTATCACATCACAACAGCGCTGATTACTTTCTCGATCTTAAAGATCTCAGCGTCGAAGGTCAGCTGCTTCATTTGCCATCAGATACTTTCCAGAGAAAACCCGACGGAACAGGCGGTTGCCTCATAGACACTGGTACATGGATCAACTTCATGGTAAAAAATGCGCTGGACGCTTTGGTTCAATCTTTGGAGGAGCATTTCCAAAGGCACAACCTTAGAAAGGTGGCGGATCCGCATCAGGAAAATTTGAAACTGTGCTACAAAAAGCGGTGGGGGTTCTCATCGTACCCGGCCATCGGGTTTCACCTCGGAGGGGCTGTTCTTCGGCCCAAGCCGAAGAGTTTCTTCTACGTCGATGAGGTGTCGGGTACGTTCTGCTTGTCTATAAAGGAATATCATCGAACGATCATCGGGGCAGTTCTGCAGCAAAATCACCAGATGGTGTTCGATGCTCGAATGCGCAAGTTAACATTTGCTGAAGAGAATTGTGCTAATGATTGAGTAAATAAAAATTTGCAAGGTTAACAATAAAAACAAAAGGCTCTCTCGTGTTTCTATAAGAAAAACTATTAGTAATGAAATTTTATTATAATTGCCAACAAAATAGTGTATGTAATTATCCTTGCACCAAGAGACAAAGAACACAAAAAAGAGACACAAAAGCAAAAAAAGAAAAACAGAGAGGTAGAGTGAGAGCAACTGGAAAGTTTCCATCAACGTTTGAAGTGAAAGTTTCAATTTTAAAATGAAATAAATCAAATCGAAACAGCTATAAATTGAGAGAGTGTCAATAAAACAAAAGGGAAAACAAATTAACAAACCTATTTGAAAATGGAAAATGCTAGATGTACACCCCACATGGGGTGTACATCTTACACCCACCCCATCCTAGGGTGGGTGAATTCCACTCGTCACATGATGTGACGAGTGGATGAATACCCACCCCAAGATGGGGTGGGTGTAGGATGTACACCCCATTTGGGGTGTACACCTAGCACTTCTCTTTGAAAATAGCTTATTGTTAAATGAGTCTCCATACATTTTAAGTATATATATATGTATAGGTAAAAGATATTACAAGTACCTAAAGGTGTAATTTCCATATACAGTATCCAGTAATAAATAGGTTAGAATCATGCAAAATATATTCAGCAACCCTTGATTGGTTAGCTATCCTCAAATAGCTTTTATGCAGATTCCTTTTTCCCTCCAAAACAAAGCTACTTTATATATATACACAACCTGAGGTCTCCACTCACCACATCCCACTTCCTAAGTACTTTCAACCTCTTCTTGTTAGATGTGATTCAAAATCAGAATCGCTTCAATATTATGATTCAGGTTCGCCGATGGCTTCGCGGTGCGATGAGAAATTTTGTGGTTGTCTGTGATGGAAGCGAAGGACTCGGGCCGCTAAGGAAAAATCCTAATTTCTCTTTTATTTGCCCTAGAGAGATCGAGCGATTGTACAAAGAAGAACTCTTGTATTTCCTCTTTTTCAACATAGTGAAATCTCTCCTTTTTCGCCCATGATTTTTTTCCTGCAAAAAATTTTTTACGTAAATCTATGTGTTAATTCTTTGTCGTGCAATTTTTGGATTTACTTTTCTGTCGTGATCGCCAATTGATTTTGTTTAGTTTGTGCGCTCGTTGCTAACACTCCTACTATAAACTCTTTCTCTCTCAACAACACTATGGCTCAAATGATTCATGGCTTCATAACCCTTTTTGCCTTATCCCTTCTGGTAGCAGCCCTCACAATGAGCCCGGCCTTTGCTGAACAACCCGACAAAGGCGAAGGCGAAGGCCCAACTCTAGAGCTCATCCATAGGCACTCCATCCACTCCCCGCTGTACTCCCCCAACCTCACGATGATCGAAAAGATCAAACAGCTCGTCGAGATCTCCGACCGCCAATCTTTCGAGATTGAATCGTCGCTGGCCAATGAGTCCCGCATGATGGGGGTGCGGCCCGTTGTGGCGCATAACAACTGGGTTTACATGGTGAAGCTAGGCATCAGGACCCCTCCGATGTTCACCAACTTGGACTTCGACACCGGGAGCAGCTTCTTGTGGACGCAGTGCGCGCCATGCCGCAAACAATTTGTGCAGACGCCACCACTGTATCGGCCGACCCTATCCAGCACATACCGCGCACTCCCTTGTGACCACCCCTTTTGTGCCAACCTACCCTGCATCGATAACCAGTGCCACTACGATCTCAAGTATGCGGCCGGCCCTTCAAAGAGCCTTCTCTTTTCTTAGACTATCTAAAAGTTTGGCTAATTGCTTCGCAGCTAAACAGGCACTCACAATCTTGTTTGGCTTAACTTTTCAAATTAGAGCTTATACTTTTCTTTTTATTTTAATTCTGTAAAAGCTCGTCACCGGATTCATTCTTGTCAGCTACACATTGATGGTGCCAACACCAAAGGGTATGGAGCGGTAGATCGCTTCACGTTCGCGTCCAATCTCGGCGACAGTTCTGAGGCAGTCGACAATGTGGTCTTCGGTTGCTCCAAAGAGAGCAGCCCGGATATGTACCCCCGTGGCACAGCAGTTAGCGGGATCATCGGTATGGGCACCGACGCACGGTCCTTCCTGATGCAACTCGGAGACCGAGCAAAGGGCCGCTTCTCGTACTGCCTAGTCCCTCTAGAATACACTGGCCATAGCTACCTTTGATTCGGCACCGATATTGAACATATAAGACATATGCAAACCACACCTCGTTCGACGCTTTGGTTCATTATTTGGAGGAGCATTTTCAAAGGCATAACCTCACAAAGGTTTTGGATCCGCATCAAACAAATTTGAGACTCTGCTACAAAAAGCCGAGGGGGTTCTCATCATACCCAGCCATCGCGTTTCACCTCCGAGGGTCTGTCCTACGGCCGAAGCCGAAGAACTTCTTCTACGTCAACGAGGCAGAGGGTAGATTCTGCATGTCCACCAAGGAAGCGGGGGCGTACGATCATCGGCACTTTTCTGCAGCAAAACCACCGGATGGTGTTCGACGTTCGAAAGCGACAGCTAATATTTGCCGAAGAGAACTGTGATCGATCGAGATTGAGAAAATAAATACTTACAAGGTTAATAATAAAAGCAAAAGGCCTTTCTCAAATTTTTGATTTGAAATCTATTAGTAATGAAGTTTAATTATAATTTCTAACATGAAATGAAAAAGAAAGAGTTATTATGTGAATGAGTTAAAAGAGCAAAATTTAAACTCCTCACTTCCAAGCATATAAGAAAATATATATTCATGCGAATAAGTTATTCCAACGTCCAAACTAGGCTTCAAACAATTAGCCATCATTTTCATTTGGTTTCACAGATGCAAGCAACAAAAGCTTTCATTTAATCTGATTTAAGTTATTGTAGCCAGCTAAATTAGAAACTTTGCTCAAATTAACGATTTTATTACCTTATTGATAGTTAAGTATTGCAAAGTTTAAACTTGCTTTGCCTAAATTTGACGGAACCAATCATTAGTTTAGCAAAACTTTGAATTCTTAAATAAAATAAATCAAATCGAAACAGCTATAAGTTGAGAGTGTGTCAATAAAACAAAAGGACAAACAAATTTACAAACCTATTTGAAAATAGCTTATTTTTAAAAATACATAATCTTACAAGGGTATATACATATGTACGTAAAAGATATTAGAAGTACCTAAAAGTGTAATTTCCATACAGTATCCAGTAATAAATAGGTTAGAATCATGCAAAGTAATAAATAGGTTAGAATCATGCAAAATATATTCAGCAACCCCTGATTGGTTAGCTATCCTCAAATAGTTTATATGCAGATTCCTTTTTACCTCTTAAACAAAACTAGTGTGTATATATATATATATATATATAGAGAGAGAGAGAGAGAGAGAGAGAGAGAGAGAGAGAAAGAAAGAGAAGAGCTTATATTCTTTCAAAAGTAAAGTCTAACCATACTGAATTTGAATTTGTATTGAAATTCGTGTTATTATAAAGACATTTAAGAAGAGATAAAAAAAAAATATAATTGTACAATTTTCAATACAAATTCAATAATAAAAAAAATTACAAATATGAATGAACTTATTCTTTTGAAAGCACCAAGCAATTGGTGCTACTAAATTTCTAACCCTTGGAAGAGAATATGTGCGTTTGGAATTATAGTATTCCTCTAAGATTTTTACTATTCAACTAACCGCCCACTAAACCCTAGGGGACCACTATCATCAACCTAACCCTACATTTCTTAATCCAAAAGCTAAAAAATTAATAATACCAATAACTTAGTGCTATCAATAGTATTTCAGCCTAATTATATATATATATATATATATATATATATATATATATATATATATATATATATATATATATATATATATATATATATATTAGAGTTTATATACTTTTAAAAATATAAGCTCAAATATGCTTGTAAATTTTTTATCATTGAATTCGTATTGAGATATCTATTATTATACTTTTTTTCTCTCTCTTTAGTTGATTTTACAATAATATAAATCTCAATTTAAATCTAATAGTAAAAAATTTAAAAACATAATTAGACTTATACTTTTATAAATATATAATATATATATATATATATATATATATATATATATATATATATATATATATATATATATATAATATTATTTATACATTCCATGGGAAGAATGGCATAACCTTACAAAGGTTAAGGATCCACATAAAACAAATTTGAGACTGCTACAAAAAGCCGAGGGGGTTCTCATCATACCCGGCCATCGGGTTTCACCTCCGAGGGTCTGTTCTTGGGCCGAAGCCCAAGAACTTCTTCTACGTCAGCGAGGCGGAGGGTAGATTCTGCTTGTCCATTAAGGAAGCGGGGACTAAGATCTCCGGAGCTTTACTACAGCAAAACCACCGGATGGCGTTCGACATTCGAAAGCGCGGCTAACATTTGCCGAAGAGAATTGTGGTCGGGATTGAGAAAATAAATATTTACAAGTTTAATAATAAAAACAAAAGGCTCTCTCAAGCTTCTATTTGAAATAGCAACGAAGTTTAATTATAATTTCTAACATAGACTTTTTTAAATATATATATATATATATATATATATATATATATATATATATATATATATATAGAGAGAGAAAGAGAGAGAGAGAGAGAGAGATGAACGGAAATGCTAGAGTGGCGAACAAATCAATTTATTTTTTTATAATAAAATTTTTAAATCGATAATTAGTACCGTTACATATGATTTAAATTATTAAAAATATTTAAAAAATAAATTTTAAATTTTTTCAACATAAGCTTATAAACAAAAAATTACAAAATTTATATTTTTAATAATAAATATAAATTTATTGCTAGTTTAACGATATAAAAAATTATAAATTAATTAAATTTTAATTAAATTTTTTTAAAAACTAATTAAAATAAAATATATATTTTTGATCTTTATAACAAAACTCCTATCACCATTTTTTAAAGATTATTTATTTTCAGTCTTAATTTTATATTCATAAAAAAAATAAAAATTTTAATTTTTATATTATTTAAATAATATAAATTATATTTAATATTATCAATCGTTATTTTTAAAATTTTATTATCAAAAATAAATAGATGACAAAATAAATAGATGACAACATAATCGTTTGGTAGGGAGAAGATTCAACCTCTCTCTCTCTCTCTCTCTCTCTATATATATATATATATATATATATATATATATATATATATATCGCATCAACTGCGGACCGGTCTAGATGAGAAAATTAGCCTTGAACGACACATCAGAGCACCAAGAGACAAAAAAAAAACACTGAACCGCTAAGGAGTTAAAGAAATTATAAAAAAAATAAAATGCTTGATGATCATGGCTTTCCTGGAAATACTTAAACTTAGAAAATTACATGTTAAAGAAAAGAAAAAGAAAAAAGAAACAACTCTTGTTTTTTTTCCCCCACTTTTTTTTTTTTTTTTTTTTGCCGAAGAAAAGACAGAGAAAGAGTGAGAGAAAATGAAAATTTCCGTCACTGTTTGAAGCGGAAGTATCATACTAGTAACAAATTTACTGAAAATCACGTAAAATGTAGCGTATTGGAACTTAAGGTATCCTATGAATTTTATCATCACTGAAAGAATATATTTTTTTCTGGACTAAGGCACTAACAGCTATTGAAAATTGAAAACAAGTAATCAATGGTTAGCGACGCCTATCGTATCAACATGATCTTTTGACGCTACTTAAAAAGTATCGCAAATTAGGAACATGCAGCTCACCTGATCGTAACGCTGTGCTCAACACGAAGACGATCGCCTGAGACAAGGCTGCATCTGCTGGTACTCCTCGAGGGCGATCATTCCCAGATGGGTCGGGTCGTCGAGCATCGCCTTGGCCACGAGGTAGCCGGCGATCGACCACGTCTGAATCTTGCGCGCCTGCTTCCCCACGTACCGCCCCAGCTTCCCGTCATAGTACTCGGGCCAGCTGTCCTTTAACAGCCTGCTCTCCGCCAGCTCAATCGCACGTCGCGCCATCTGAGGCCGGCCCGTCTTGATGCATGCGGCCGTGAATAGCCACAGAAGCACTGCAAGAAAGCAGTGCGAGGTCAAGATAATATCATTACAGTCTACTGAGATTAATTACGTGAATGAGTTTAAAAGTAGCCAATTTGTAAACAATGCAGAAACTGGATTTTGCACTCACATGTTGAAGATAAGACATCAAATGCTGTGGGGCAAACACAATAATAAGCTCTTTAGCACAATTGTTTGAGTCCGGCCACTATGCTATCGATAGCACCAAGTACTTAGTGTTACCAAGTTTTTCACCGTTAGATCAACCCCTTTGATCATTTTCAACTCTTAGATCATATCATCAACCAACTACCCACTAAATCTTAGAAGACCACTATCATCCTAACCGCATATTTTTTTCATCCAAGGGTCGAAACCTAATAGCACCAATGACCTTGTGCTATTAATAGTATAGTAGCCTAGTTCCAATTATTATATTCCCTCTTGTTGAGGGAACAAATACAATAGTTGGAATAGGCTTGTCAACGAAACTCACAAAATTAAGTGTTACCAGTATGGTCTTCAAAGATGATCAGCTTCAGTTGGTGTGAATGGTATTTCCTAAATACAAATAATTTTTCAACTGAAACTTCATAGTAAGTACTTATTCAGCAAGCATTTTTTCTCTGCTTTCTGTTTCTCAAATTTCACTAGAATACACTAGCTTTCTCCAATAAGTAATAAAAATAGTTCATATCGAATATTGTGCATGTTTGTTAGCTATATTATCAAATTATGAGACTGGTATATTAATTGATCTTTTTTTCCATTCAAAATACTGTGATGCTATATAATTATGAGACTCTCACCTGGCCAAGAGCCTCCATTATGATAACTCCACCTAGTATTCTTTGGATCGCACCCAGTGGTTATTCGCCAGTCATGGCCTTCTATGGCTGGATAGCAAACTTTCAAAGGCATTTCCCCGACCAGCTCCGTCCATCGTGCCTCAAAAAGATCCATTATGGCTGCAGCTTGCTCTGGAGTTGCCAAGGAGGATAAAATCGCAAGGCAGTTTCCCAAGCAGAACCAGCGGAAGTCCATTCTGGCAGGACTGACATTTCCAATGAAGTAACCACCCTGATTCGGCATAAAATCGAATACCCAGTCAGGGAGAGAATCGGGCATCACATTGAACTTGTTCACAGCGGTGTGAGAGTACTCCTCGGTCTTGTAACGGTAAATGACATTAAGCTGATGAAAGTCGAGCCAGAAGTAAGTTCGTAAGTGATAGCTTAGGGCTTGAAGCCGCTTTGTAATTGGTTCCAGAAATAGCTTTCCCTCATTGTCCTGCTTTAGCATAATCAATGCACATCTTAGGGCCATAAAGAAAAGAGCTTGTATTTCAATTGGATAACCATAAATTCCCTGCATATACGGATTTCGATCAGCACAAAAGTAAAACACTAATAGAATTCCCTGTTACCATTTCACAGCAAACGGATAAACTATGCATGGAAATTAACAAATGTAAAACATCTAAAACGATTCACCGGACACCACAACACCTCATTCTATTTGTCCTTTATGAGAACAATGCGCACCAAAATCAATTCAATTTTTCTCCCTCTTCATGATCAATTCAATCTGAACATCAATGTCTAAACAGACCTTAGGTTTAATTGCTAGTTGTTACTGCTCCAAATATTAAGAGTCTCACCATTCTGCGATCAATCATACAGCACCCATCAGTGCAGAGCAAGGTAGGAAATGTATCAAATCCCTCTGACAGACACAGCATTAGAATAAGTCTCATTCCTCTTTGGCTGTCGGGCATTTCAGCCAAGGATGTGTCCCCAGTAGACTTTGTGTAAGCACGAAGTAATATTATCCACCAAAAAACGGAATCTACCGGCGCAACTCTTCCAATAGCACTACCCCCAAAATCAGCTAATAGCTCTTCACGATGGGTCTTAGGATTACGAAAAACTTTGAAACTCGCCGGCATCACGCCTGCACCTAGCTTGAATTTGTCAATCATCTTCTCCCATAATTGGAGGCGGAGGGTCGTTAGAAGAAAGTTCTTGACTACTTCTGGCTCACCATTCATCAGAAATGCCAAGCCGCTAGGAATGAAGTCCCTCACAAAAACCTAGAAGAAGAAATCAAAGTGAAACTTCTGTTTTAGGACTCTCTCGCAGCTCCTAAGCAAAAGAAAAGTTAGCCAGACAAGGACGACCAAAGAAAGGATTAGCTAACTCGTAGAATAAATATATTACTGCACAAAATGGAAACATTTGAGCTCCTAGAATCTACTCATGCTAGTTTGTAGAGGACTAATCAAGATGTAAAAACATGCTGTAAATCAGGTCATATCAGCCCTACAGTTCAGATAAATTACCGCGCCGTCCAACACACTGGGCATCAGTCAGGTAGACAGACCAATCAATATTGTAAAGATTAATGGGACAAAAGTCTGAATACCATGGTGAGAATCCAATGTAATTATTCAAGATACAGTTGATGCATGCCTGTTAATGTTTCTTCACATTTCGATAATCTAAAAGCAAGCAAGAAATGATACCCAAATAGGAATGGTGTTCACTCAGCAAAACACATGCAACTGGACAGGTTAGACAGAAGTAAATTAGTAAATAGCTTAAAAGATGCATCTAAACTGTAGTAATTTGAACTGGAAAAAAAAAGGTTGCTCCATTTCAAATGTGACAGAGAAATATTGTCTGAAATTAACAAATCAACTCAATTATTAGTTCAAAAGAAGGCAGAAAAACCTGGTTATAATTAAGTGCATCTCCAGAATGGTCCAACGCAGCAATTGTTCCAACTGGTTGACCTCTAAAGTACACCAATGAGCGCTTTAAGGCTTCCCAAGCTTCAGTTCTGATCAAATGCGTGTCAAAGCTATTGACCTTTGGAGTGTTCAAGGAAGTTCCCTTGGTAGGAGAATGTACATCCTCTGGAACATCCTCTATTCTTACGTTCTCAAGGTGCTTGGAAATATAACGGTGGGATCCACTAGCAAGAGAAATATCAAGTAAGGACTTTGCTTCGCAAGATATGTGACGCTCAATGTTAAGCAATCTTGTCCTATCTTCAAAGTTTGAGAGAGCGGACTGAGCTACAGATGGTGATGGCTCATCCATTTTATTGTCGCTGATTGGTGGTGAATCTATATCAGCTGAAGGCAGCATTGATGGTTGATATTCAGAGTTCACTATTTTTCCAACAATCAAGATGTCTGCATGCTCACAGAGCATAAAAATGATTAGATAAAAAGTGGTAGCATCCACATTGAAAAGTAACAATGCACAAAGAAAAAAGGAAACTGCTAAGTTCGTTCATTATACCACATTTTTTACACTAGAAAAATGGCATTGCATGATTTTCCTAGAAGTAGATAGCTGAAATGGCAAAAGCTAAAGTGGTATTATTAGTATCTGCGCTACAGGAATAAGGACTAACAATGTAGTTTCCTATTTGGCAAGCCAAGAAGACTCATATACATTACCTTGTTTCAAGCTCTGCAAAATTCTCAAAACTTCTTATGTTCCTGCTTGGTTTAAATTCATTGACCAAACGATATATAAAAATTATGGAAGAAATTTTTATACATAACCTTTTCTTTTTCATCAGTTTAATAACCTTTCAGAATTGCATCACATGATTTATACCAGAGTAAACAAGTAAAAATAAAATAGCAGGGTGAGAGCAAATAATTCTTTGCATGATCCATTCTCTTCTGTCTAATTAGGTAAATCCATTACAGCAGCCTTAATATTAAGGAAATAGTAACAGGTTCATTAAAACGAAACCATATATCAGCAGAGATAGTACTAAAAATTCAAAGCATTCAAGAACAAGCACCGCAAGAAACTAATATCAATGCAAAATAAATCAGAACAATACATAAAATGAAGAATCACCCTTAAGAACCTATATGCACGATACAACCTAGGAAACAATTGGTATTGAGACACATTCGAGAATTATGAGCTGAAAAGAAACAGAGATGCCTCATTTTATTCATGGACAGGAAACAGCTCAACAACAACTCCATTTCTATATGCAAATTTATGCCAAAAACAACAAGAGATTAATGCTAATGCTAATTACATAATGATAATCCAAAATTATAGATAAGAACTCCTAAAACGATATGTTAAGAACCTATATGCATACTAAAATCTAGAGATCGAGAAGTACTTGAGAACATGAGCTAAAAAGGAAACATAGAAGTCCCGTTTGATTGGTGAACAAGAAACGAACAATAACAACCCTATTTCCGTATCCAAAATTTGCAAGAAACGATAAGAAACTAATCCTAATGCAAATTGCAATACGAGAATCCGGTAAGAACTCCTAAAAAAGATACTGAAGAACCAAAAAAAGGGCACAGAGTCGCCTCATTTGATCTGTGAACAATAACCGATCAACAACAACAACAACATTTCTGTATCATAATTTGGCAAACAGAACAGCAAGAAGCCAACACTAGTGTAAATTACATTACAAGAAACCCTAAAACAAACACAAGAACTCGTAAAATGAAACTAAAACCTAGAGATGACGATCGAGAACTAGGCGCATTCAAGAAAGATGAGCTGAGAATGAGCAGAGCCGCGTAGTTCGAGCGATCCACCTGCGTCGCTGCGATCGGAGACGAGAGCGAGTGCTACGATCGAAGAGAGTGGGAGCTAGGGTTTCGATCGAAACCCTAGAGCGGGGACGGAGACGAGGTGGAGGAAGAGGAGCATCGAGAGGGAGCGCGCTCCGTTTGTGTGAACTTTTTTAGAGAGAGAAAGAGAGGGAGAGGGAGTGGCCTACTTATACCTGCGAAAGGGGAGGGAATGAGGAGTCGGAGACCGGCTATAGCCGGTGGATTTGGCGGTGCGGGTACCGGATGTAGCCGGTAGGGTTTCTCCGAAATGTAAAAGGGACTTGGTTCACCATGTCATCTGTAGACCGCAGAACAATAAAACCCGCTTCTTCCTACTTTATACGATGGTTCGTCAATGACGTGGTAAACAAGGTTCACGGATCAATTTTTCATCCAATTAGAAAATTGTGGTTCGTCGGATCTACCCATTGGACTGCATCGGAGCCGTTCGTTTTCCCGTAACTCTGGTCGCTTTGTAATAATTTAAATGCTTCTACACTCCAGGGTAGAATGGTAAATTTAATCGAATGAGTGTGCCAAATAACTGCTGCACAGCTGGTTGAAAATTACATTATTTAATAAACTTTTGAACTTTACTAATAATCAGTATTGAACTATATATTAACTTATATTTATTATTTAAAAATAATTAAAAGATATAACATGTTTTTATTAGGGACGAATTATATTTTTTCATTTTTTTTTTTTTTTTGTTTTCCCTTATCATCCTATTTGATAATAAAAAATTTAAAAATATAGATAATAAAAAATATCACACAAATTTAAAAATAAAATTTTTCTTAATCCAAATCTCTCTTTCTGTATAAACTTTGCTCCAATTTATATTAAAAAAATTCTAGTTCTGCTTTTAATAAAATTACAAGATTTATAGTAATTATTATTTTAATATAAATATATAAGATTCTAAAACTTTTAAAATTATATATTTCTAATTTTTAATAATTTATTTCTTCTAATAACATTACTTAAACAACAACACTTTATTGATACAATATACTATTTGAGATGCTGCAGTGGAAAGAGAAAAAAGGGAAAAAGAAACATGACAAAAGAGCTATTATTATTTATTTATTTTTTTTGAGAAAAAGGTAACAAGCTACCCGCTTCATTCATCGAAAGACTGAACTCGGCTACACGAGTGAGACAGCACAGGTCTCCAAAAAAAACGCCAAAAAAAAAAAAAAAAAAAAAAACCCATGGCACGGATTAACCTATTCCCGACCAAAGCGCCAGCACATCACTGACCCATCGCACTGCACGGAGGGGGTCAGTGTTAATCTGCTTGAAGAGTTATTATTTATTGATCAACAATTGTTGAACAAATGTGTGCATGATTACAGCAAACTAGCTTGCCACAACTAAAAAATTTCCTCTCACCTTTATTCAGCTCTCTAAATCTAGAGCATAAATGCCTCTGATTTTGTAAACAGATAATTCAAATAGATTTGACCCGAAAAATTCACTCGCCTCGAATCGACAATTCTATGTTTCGCGACTTGTAGATTAAACAGCCGTTACCGCCGATTGCTTTCCTGATTCTTCTTCGCCTTGCAAGCTGTTGTAATAGTTGACGAGAACCTGCCACCCTCCGGGGCACATGAAGCCGTCGGGAGGGCTCTCTCCATTTCTTGCATATGTTCTCATCTGTCAGCATACAAATTCGAAAATGTAATATCTGTAACATACAGTAGAGAAGTAACTGGATAAGAAAACGAAGATGTGTTGCATTGCATATATGAGGTTACCTTGGTTCCTGAGATGAAAAGAAAATCTTGAGATCGCGAAGGATCGAAGAATGCCATCTTCTTTGCTGTCGTGTCGTACGCTGCCACCTGCGAGAATTAACGAAGATAGGGATCGAAGAATCAAGTTTGAAGAATCATAAAGTAACTCATTCTACCAATAGAAGAATCAAGCTTATACGTGAGCATGTTCAAGAATACGCAACTAATTCGAGCTTCGACAGCGCTTACTGCACCTTTCAGACATATAATAAACTAACTGTGAGATGTATTCAATTCAGAAAAAAGAATGGCATACTTCGAAGTAAGAAACCAGTGAAATAAAGCAGCATACCCTGAAGGGCAATATATTCAGTTTCTCTAAACCAGGAGCCATGCTTAAGACTTTCTTCCCGTGATCGGGGTCGTACAAGTCCCTCTCCTCGGTCGGATGACTCATCCCAGCAGGATCGCGACCTACGATATAGAAATTAGCTCCGGCATTAATCCGAGCTTTAGCGTGCCACTGTACTTCCGTCGGGCCAGCATAATGCATAGGAGAAGGGAATATCGCTACAATTGTAGTCTGAGGATCGAGAACTCCGTCTTCCAGAACCTGTTGGCAGATGAAGTTATAACATCTAAACTAACATGTGAGCTTCACTTCATAACATGTGTATGCAAATGCGCTTTACAAGAAAAGAACCTTGCTATGCTGCTCCATCCGCACGGGCAAGGGCACATCGTCGGCCTTAGTAAAACCGCCCAAAGGATGGAGTAACAAAACAGGGTTTTTGTAGCCCATTTCCAAAAGGCGCCTCCTCGTATCGTTCATCAACAAAGCGTGGCCGTTATGTACAGGGTTCCTCAACTGAAAAGCGAATGCAGCATCCGCCTTTCGTCTGTCGAATTCCTTTCTAAGTTCTTTCGGCGAGAGCCTGTAGTGATCGAGACCATCGATATATTTGATCGGTTCCAACACTTCGAGGTCCCCACCGATCAACCAATCCCCGGCCGGGGTTATAAACTCCTCGACATAAGGTAATCCGGGAGCCGTCGTTCCCCAGGTTCTAGCTATTCTTTCTTCTTTGTTGTGCTTGTAAATTTCAATGCTGCATAAGAGAATATCGCCGCAAAAGTTTATACTACGAGTGCATGTAGTTTCGCAGCAAAGTATCATCATAAGTAGTGCGAGGTGATTTAGCATTCGATCTCGAATTCGGTGGCGTAATAATATCCCCAAATTTCTTACTTCAATCTGTGTATTACATCTTGTTGTTAGAAACTACAATTTCCCCTGTTCTTCACAAACTACCACATTATATATAATTCCAATAAGAATCAACCAAAAATTAATATCCTTAATCATCATCCCATCTATCTAATAAATAACTAAGTAATTCAAAAAATTCAGATTTGTACTTTAAACTATACTTATCACTCAATAAAAACAGCAGATCCAATAATTTGATAAACAACAAAAAAAAAACAGAGGGGGAATTGAATAAAACCCTAACCTCCTTAAGATCGCGAAGATGTTTCCGGAGGGGTTCTGGAGCGCGACGTGGGGGGAGTCGCCGATGGAGAGCTTGACGTGGTCGGCAATGGCGAGGACGATGGGGAGCGACATGTTGACGCGGGGGCCGTGGGGGAGGCGCATGGAGTGGAAGTGGAGGGACTCGAGGTACTCGCGCTCGCGCATGAAGCCCCGGAGCGGGCTCGCCCACCCCTCGGCCAACACGTGCGCCCACTCCACGTCCACCGCCCCCGCCGGAACCCTAGGCAGCGCCGCCGCCTCCGCCCGCCGCGCCGCGCGGTCCACCTCGGGCACCACCAGGTCCACGAGCTCCCCGCCGTCGGGCTCGATCAAGGAGCTCCGCACGGGCGAAGACGACGTCGCCATTGGCGCCCCCGAGGGAGTAGGAGGTAGAGGGTGGCGTAAGGGGACGAAGGGGTTGGAATTGAGGAGCGGGTTCGACAATGGAGGTGGGTTTCGGGGTCTGAGGGAGACAGAGGGCCAAAAATGGCGCCTTGGCGAGGGAGAAGAGTGGAAGAGGAGGAGGAGGGTACTGTGGTGGGATTTGGGGGTAATAATGGGGTTCGCCATGGGAGGAGGAGAGAGAGATCCTATTGTGTTGGCTACAAAATAGGGGGGACGTTTTCGGGTAAGCTTTATTTTATTTTTTTATTATTTTTTTTTCAATTTATTTTTTAATGTATAAGAATCTTTCCTTTAATGGTATATACGTAGAATACCCCGCAATGTAAAAATATTTTAATAATACATTTTAGTTTATACTTTTATATTTTTTTATATAATTTTAATTATTACCCTAATTATTAATCAAATCAAATTATATAAAAACAATTTTTTAATTAAATTTATTGAAATAAAAATAATTAAAATTGATATATGTGCAATATATAAATTTATACAGTACGTAACGTATTAATTAAATTATTTATAGAGACTTATGTGAAAAAGATTTGAGATAAATCTATTAAAATAATTTAAATAAAATAGTAGAAAATTTTATTTAATAAAATTAATTAATTATATATTTATATATACACACACACCTTATTTTTAAATTTTTATTACAAAAATAATAGAACAGAAGAGTAAAAATAGACAGATATAATCTTTTAAATTTTTGTTTAAGAAAAAAAAATTTTCATTTGGTTATGATTATACTTTTATATGGAATAATTTTTCTTTTTCTAAATTTTGAAATATAAATTTTATGTCATTAGATATGCTAATGGATAAATTTTATTATTAATATTATTGTGATTTGCTAGCTATAAATACATACTGATCAGATGAGAAATGACAATTTTTAAAACTAAAAAATTACTTTCAAGAAATTGATGTCCTTGCAATCTTTATATTTGTAAGATATAGTTTGTAAGAAAATATTAAAAAATAAAATAAATTATCTTTTTTATGCTATTAAATGCATCAAAATAAGAACATTTTTTTTTATTATTATTAATTAATTTTATAAAGCCTTTTTTTTTTTAATGTAAGCAAATGATGAATTGATTTGTCTTTTTTAGATGTTTGAGAGGGTGAAAAATTTTTGGCTACACTTTGAATAGTAATATATAGAAAAAAAAACACTATAACAAAATTAGATTATATGAACATAGTTTTATGATATTTTTATACAAGTGTTCTATCTATATTTTTTCTGTATCCAAAATTAAGTTATAAAGACATATTTTTGGAATACATTACAATAATGTATTGCTATACACCCTAGCGACTGCACATATAGCGACATTAATTATAAGTATCGTTATTTTTTTTAGCAATATTTTTTTCCAGATTTTAAAAATATTTAAAAATATCGCTACAGTATAATTTTATTATAGGGAAGCTTAATGCTTTAGAATTCTACTTTGACAAAATTGCATTCAACTTTTGATTAAAATAGCATATGCATAGAATCCAGCTACTATTCAAATCTCAATTTTTTTTTCTAAATAAATTCTCATATATACATATTTTTTTATTAAAAATTTATTATTCTGACACTGAATATCTACCAATCATTAATTATAAGGTTACAATTAATTATTGCTCAAAAATATTATTTACATCTATTAATAAGTCACTAAGATTTAGTATTTTTATAATTATTTAGTCTCATTTGCACTTCATCTTTTAGTCTTTTAGTAACAATTATTTTTAATTATAAATTTTACTATAGTGAAATAAAGTAAAATTATACTTCTCAGAAACGAAAATTTTAATTCTATATTAATTGCACGAGATGATAATATAGCATATATTTTAATAACATTATTTAGATATTATTTTATCTAATACCTCCATTATAAAGAAAGGACTCAATAGAAGAAATATACTACTTCAACTTATGTGAGCCAAATAAATAAATAAATAAATAAACTACTAATTAAGTTCACCAAATATTTAATAATTTGGGTGATTAATATAGAGCACTATAACAAAACTATGCTATAGCGACACTTTTAAGTACTGCTAAAAGCTAAAAAAAAATGCTACTGAAAAAATACCGACACTTGTCATTAGTGTCGCTATATGTGCCGTCGCTAGGGTGTATAGTAACACATTACTATAATGTGTCCCAAAAATATATCCCTATAACCTAATTTTGTATATAGATGGGTTATAAATGAGACACTTGCAAAAAAGTGTCACAAACATACACTACAATAAAATTAGGTTATAGAGACACATGTTTGTGACACTTTTGTATAAGTGTCCTATCTATATTCCATCTATATCCAAAATTAAATTATAGGGACATATTTTTGGGACACATTACAAAAATGTGTCGCTATACACCCTAGCGACGGCACATATAGCAACACTTATAATAAGTGTCGGTATTTTTGTCAGCGATACTTTTTTTAGATTTTAGAAACACTTAAAAGTGTCGCTATAACCTAATTTTGTTGTAATATGTCCTTATAACCTAATTTTGTTGTAGTGAAGGTATTTTGGGTGCCCATAACAAGAGTGACCTTACCTTTTTTTAAGGGAATGTTGAATGAGAACCTCAGGTTGTAGTGAGGTGATTGGATTGGACAATAAAAAAGGTATGTTGGGGTTTCAAAGGAGTATCATATTTGTTCTTTGGAATGAGGGTCCACTATGACTTGTGTTTTTGAGTTAATTGGGACCATTTCTTTTCCATGTCCTTTTCTTTTTCTTTTTATTATTGAAGAACATTTTCTTTTACTATTTTGTATGCCCAAATGTATGGGAAGAGTCCCTCAATTTAGATTCTAGGATAGTTGAGGTTCATTTAATATTAAGAGCTATTTAATACTATAGAGTCAAAACAGAAAATTAAGGACACAAATTTATGACGATATAGTTCTCTAGTTTTTTATCTGCATAAAATATAAATTTTTCGATCATTTGATATGTCCAATTTATTATCATTACGAAAATAAATAAAATATTTTTTTTTTTTGTCGCTCGCTGCTTTAATTATACATAATATATTTTTGTACCTACCTAGTGCTGTGCAATGTAATGATTCTATTGCATGATGTAAATAGTCTAATTACTGTTTAATTAGTATTATTATAAAATAATATTATAGTAATATCTGGGACAACTGTTTTTTTTTTCTTTTATAAAAAAAAAAGGCTCTCATTGCAGTAGGTATGCTTGACTTGTGCTTGTAAAATTCAAATCACATTTGGGCATGTTTTACTAGCTACAACAGAAATTTTAAAATAAATTTATTTATTATATGCCTTATTATACATTATCACTTCGAAAAGCAAAATCTAAAGTTGTGAAGAGATATTTAAGTCGTCAAACTGAAGATTGTACTAACAAATAAAAATTTAATGTTTAATGCAACTAAAATAAAAAATTAATTTTGATTCTTTTTAATTATTGTATTTTCTTTATAAGTATTTTAATATATCAATTTTTTTTGGCTTTTGATGTGAGAGGATGCTAAAATGCGCTTTAGACGCTTAAAGAAAAGTTTCGCAGAAGTTTTAGCTCGGCCAAACAGCGCTAATTATTTTAACAATAAATATAAGCTCAATTGGGTTGGACTTTTGAGCTTGGATTTGGACCAATTACAATGAGCTTAGGCCTAATTCTCTAGCCCAAAATTAATTAATTAACAAATTATGATGAAGAGCATAGGAAGGAGTAGATAATAATTTTATCTGCACAATCAAATGAATTAAATTAAACAAACTAGAATATTAGATAATAAAATTAAAATTTTAAAGAAATAAGTAGTTATTTTGAAATGACTCAAAATTTAGATTAGTTTTGTGTATAATTTGTATTTTCTTGAAAATAGTTTATAAGCAAGCCCTACGTACAATCCAAATAAGAATTGATGTAATTTTACAACTTCATCATCTAAGGAAATTTTTTCTCTATTAATCTTGTCACGCTTAAATTAAGGCATGTAATTAATCCTACAATTCTCTTTGTTATTTAGACTTAGCATTTTTCAAAAAAAAATTGAGTATTCCACCCCTCCCCCCCCCCCCCCCCTCTCTCTCTACCCTTTTCCACATATTTAATTTGCCTGTAGTTTTCACTTCTTATGAAACTTTAATTCCATTTGTTCCTTTTACTATACATAGTTGCATGTGTGTGTGTGTGTGTGTGTGTGTGTGTGTGTGTATTTGTATGTATGCATGGATTTGTTTTTCCTAAATTAAGTAACTAAAAAGACTACACAAAGTGTTTAATATTCAGTGAGCTTTTGACACACCAGCTGAGCACTAAAGTAGCCTCATCTAATGATGCTATATATATTTGGTTTGGTGTGGTTTTGAACATGCTTTACTTTTACTTTCCATGCATGGAATTAAATGCATGGTTAAATATTATTAACTCCCAAGTGTTGTTTGGCCAAACAAGGAACTAAGTTTTGGTGGATTAATTTGGATTCATAGAATGTGACAAAGGATTTTCTTTTTGTTTTAATTAGTCCACTTAAGATAAAGTTTTCCTCTTTAATTATTATTCCTTGTTCAAGGAGAAGTGTTCCTCTCTATTAGTTTGACAATTTAATTTGATGTAATTAATTATGTGGAAAAGGATCCTTCTAATTTGGATGCATGCATCTCTTTTCTCCCAGTATATATTTCTTATTATTCTCCATAAGATATATAAAACCAATATCATGTCAGAAGCTGTTAGATAAGGTTTATAAACTAAGTTAGGAAAAACCTATGATAATTTTCAATTTAGGTAGGTTAGTTATTTGTTGTCCCCATTGGGATTAGGATACTAATTAATTTATATCAAACTATATATATATGTAACTATGTATTTTACTTAAATTCAATATCAAACACATTGTAGAACTCAGTTAATGTCTATTATTGTAGAACTCAACAGATATAATACAATAATCTCAGATTAGTACTCTAATTGTGTGGTTAATTAAGGCTAATTATTAAAACTGCATGCAACTCCATTTGCTATTATCTTGGCCACTTAAGAAATGTCAACCTCTCTCAAACCCGCGTCAAATCGTCATCGATCAACATTAAGGTGTGACTTATGCAATTGATTGAGCTTTTTTAAGTTAATGGTGGCTTCAATTAGAAGCATTGTTAACTTAATTTGTACTCTTTAATTAGTTTGGTCATAAGCAATAACCATCAAGCTCCAACAGGTGCATGTCAACAAATTAATGCATGGTTGATTATGTTAAGCAACTTTCCTATATGTTCACACTGATTAATTAATCATTATGCATCTAAATCCCACTCTCATTAGATCAATTAAAAACCATTTTTTAATTCCATTCAAAATATGATAATATATAATAATATAATAAATTAATTGTCATTATAATGAGAATTTGAGATTCTATATAGTTCAATAATGGTATGGTCATATATATATATATATATATATATATATATATATATATATATATATATATATATAGAGTAGCTATAAATAATTGAGAAGTTTAAGATTGCATGCAAATGTGCAATGAATGTTGAATTCATTAAGGTAATCTTGGTTTTCTTATTTTAATTATTTTTCAATAGGGCTTTGACTAAGACATTGTCCCATTTTAATAGTGGAGGAATATTCTCATTTAGAGTGAGTGTAATTAATCTGTAAATATGTTGTTTGGGTAAAATTATTTAAAATAGTTTTAATCATTTTTATAATAATTATTTTCTTGGCATATATAATTTTGTAAATATGTTAAATTGTATAAATTGCAATATCCTTTGATATTATTAATTACTTGCTTATTTACCTCTACTACTAAATACAAATTTAGCGGTGCCAACACCAATAGTAACTTAGAATTTCTTGCAATTTCTTTTTTCAATTAATCTCACAATCTTATTTCAGCCCCTTTTTTTTTTCTTTTTTTTCTTTTTTTTAAATTTTATTTACCATAGTACAAATAATTTTGCTATTCCAAAAGCCAAATTTAATGCATAAAATAATTGTTAGTAAATTAGTGTTATCTTTTTTGTCTTTGGTTTGGGGTGTGGGTGGGCCAGTAATGCATAAATAATGGTCATAAATAGAAGTAGGATTTAATTGTTGTACTGCAACAGGATCTGTTTTATTAAGCTTCCAATAATTAACCAGCATTTAGTTGATACAGCAAAGATTCCATCTCAGTATTTGTAGGGTCACTACGAATTAAAAGGAAAAAAAAAAAAAAAAAAAAAAACTAATATTCTCACAATTTATTATTAAAAAATCATTTGCACTGAGTTTCGAATAGTCAACATTAATAACTTAAGGCCCCGTTTGGTTCGGGTATAAATTTAAGAGGTATAAATTTTTTTATATCTAAGATAGTTTGTTATTCCGAAATAATCAAGTATAAAAGTTAAATTGTGTTTGGTTCAAAAGTTGGTATTCTCTGGAATAAAAAAAATTATGTTTGGTTAAAATTATGGGATAGTGGAGAATAGTAAAAAAAGATGATAGATTTTTCATTAAAATACTAATTTTATCCTTACCTTATATATATATAAATTAATTTTAATTATTATAAATTAATTAAAATGATAATTTAATTGTTAATAAATTATATCTTATCTATATAAAATAATTTTTTATATTTTATATCATATTTTATTAAATAAAATTAGTAAACATAATTAGTAAATAGCATATTTTAGTAAATATAGTAGGAAGCTAAGCTAAAGCAAAAAATAAAAAATAAAAAATTTTATTTATTGCCCCTAGGTATAAACCTTATTCCAGGGAGAGGTGAAATAAAAATTAACGGGTTATTCCAGAATAACCTGTTAAGCTGAGAATATTTTAAACTTTTATTCCTATACTTTTTTCTCTCTTATTTGGCAAAAATTAAAAAATATTCTCCCTTTATTCTCCAACCAAACAGGATCTAAGTGTCCATCAGAAAAAACACGCATATTATGTAATACTATGTTAACAATACAATGATACGATATAATCAGATATTTTGACTGAAACTTTATTTTTTTTTTTTTGATAGTAATTAATAAATAGTTGAAGCTTTTGCTTATATTTTTCTTATTACTATTAAAAAAAATTAAACTCATCTTCAATACTCAAAATATTTTTTAAAAATCTAATTTCATTAGTAAACTTTAGAAGAAAATAAAAAATTTGAAGAACATTTTTAAAATTAATAAGTGTATTTTAGTAATTCAAGAATAAATAAGATATTTTTAAATTTTAAAAGTTATATTGTCGGATCGCTAAAACTAATCATTAATTTCAAAAACTTAAGTTTTGAAGACTAATAATTAGCACCAACAATCCGACAAATAGAATCAGAGATAAAGTTCACAAATTCGATTTACCTATGTTGCGAATTTGTATAGATTTTGGAGAGAGATTGTGGGCTTAAAGGGACCAACATCCTTAAAAGGATCAGCATCCGGTGGTATTGCGAAATGCTAGATTGAGCTAAATCATGTTCGAAGTGGCGTGAGGCTGGCTGAACCGAATCACAGTCGAGATCCATAGACATTATATCTGTATGTCTTAAATAAATTAATTATATATTTCTAATAATTCAGATCTTTAAAATTAATACACATATAAATATTATTTCTAAATAATTATAACAACAAATTAAATACAAAAAGTAATAAAAATATATATATAAATAAATAGAGTAAATTAGTACTTAAAAATAGATATTTTGCTCTACAGCATTTTCATATGCGCATATTTTGCTAATAGTAGATTTTGGTACGGCACAACACGCATCGTATAAAACTAAAACTATGTCGGCAAAAATTGGCACCAAAGAGATTAATGTTATGAACATAAATAGTGTTCCCTGTACATGCAAAATAAGTCTCAATATAAGAGATCACATGGCAAATAATTAACTCCTTTCAAATTCAATAGAGGTAAAAACATATATATGGAGACTCCTCAACTATACCCCATTAGGAAATTAAAGTTCCTGCTCAATTTTATTTATTTATTTTTTTTTTTAAAATAAACATTTTCTTAAATTTTAGATATTTTATTATATTCATCAATATACCTTTATCACATTTAATTATTACAATAATTAATAGTTTTTTTTATATTGTTTTAATTATGCATTAATTTTAATAAACATTTATTTATGAAAAGGAGGAATCACTGTCGACTTGTTCCATAGCCATCAAAAACGACTGATTCGCATCCACTAGAAGAACGCCACGTGGCGCTTTGAATAGTGCTCTCTAGTTTCCTATTGGGCCACGTGGATGCGACTCTTCGTCTAATCGCTTCAACTGTAATAACAACAAAGAATTCTCATTTCAATTTCTAATAAATATTTAATTTCTTTTAATTCAAGTGATATTTGCATATCATGTTTCATTTTTTGCAATGCAATTTTTATAATATTATGAATATTAAATTTTTTAATTCAATCCTTCTTATTAAAAAAATATATAAATACTTATTAAAAATTACTATATCAAGTCAGAATTTACAATTTAGTTATTTTCATATGAGTAAGGAGCAATTAAACATAAAGAATTTAAATATACAAATTTAAATTTTATTTTTTTTAAAAAAAAATCAGGTGTTATTATTATTTTAATTCAAATTTTTAGAAATAAGCAAACCAATGTATATGAACTTAGCTACACATAGAAACAACTATACTTGAAAAAAATAAAAAATAAAAAAAAACTCAATTGGTGCAGTGGACACGCAGATATTTCTGAGCGATTGAATTTCCGACGATAAGAATTTGGTGGTTAATATCTGAGATTTCGAATTTGAAGTATCGAGCTTCACATTTCTAAGTAAATTTATTTTTTTTAGAAAAAATTAAAACAATAGCATATTATCTTTCTCTCTCTCAAAAAATAAAAAAAAAAACCCAACTATTAAGTAAGTAACTCTCACACTTCCTAATTTTTTTTTTTCCAAAAAAACAAAAGAAAAATTAAATACAAAAAGGCATTTTTATTTTAAGAAAAAGAGCATTAGATGGATTTAAAAGGTCCCCAACCCTTTCCCCCTCCCCCACCCCCTCTTGAGAATAAGAACAAGTAACAATAAGAAGAGGAAACAAAAACACACACAACTTAACGAGAGAGAGAGAGAGAGAGAGAGAGAGAGAATTTATATAGATTTGGATAATTCCCTAGCTTGTTTGATCTTATCTGATTTGGTGTAATGGAATACCAAGAAGAAAAAGAAGCTGCAGCAGCAACAGCACCACCACCACCACAACTCATCACCTCTCCCTCCTCCTCCGCCGCCGCCGCCGCCGCCGCCTCGCGCTTCAGACGGATCTGCGTATTCTGCGGCAGTAGCTCCGGAAACAAACCAAGCTACCAAATCGCCGCGACGCAACTCGGAGATGAATTGGTTCTCCCTCTCTCTCTCTCTCTCTCTCTCTCTCTCTCTCTCTCTCTCTCTCTCTCTCTCTCTCTCTCTCTCTCCCTAGAGTGTCTTAATATGATTCATCAATTTGCATGTTGTAAACAAGATGGTATTTTTTTTATGTGTTTTTGTTGTTTGCTTCACCCCCTCCTTGATCTTCTCCTATTCCTCTTTAGCACAGTATTTATATATATATATATATATTCATGTGTTAAATTATTTTGTTAAATATATATATATATATATATTTGGTTGTAGGTGGAGAGGAACATAGATTTGGTGTATGGTGGGGGGAGTGTTGGACTCATGGGACTTGTTTCTCAAGCTGTTTGCAATGGTGGAGGCCATGTTTTAGGGTAATTAATTAATTAATTAAAATGATAAAATTTCTAAATCTCTCTCTCTCTCTCTCTCTCTCTCTCTCTCATGTATCCTCTTTTTTTGCAGGGTTGTTCCAAGGACTCTAATGCCTAAAGAGGTAGGATACTACACAAGGAGATAAAAAAAAAATAAAGTGTGAATAGCTAGTCACTCTACTGTTCGAATTATTGTGCATGACTCAGTTTCTATACTTTTTCACTAGTACTACTCGAATACAAAACAAATTAATGAACCAGTCATTTTCTTCTATTAGGAATGAGATTACAATCACCTCCTAAAATTTTTGTACCATAAGTTCAATGACTAAATTAATTTCATTATACTATTCTTTTAATGTCATGTTTAATTTGTGCATACATATATATATATATATATATAGGAACACTTTCCTTTTATGGAACTTATAGTTTTCGTGTACATTGTACCAAATTTGGTACTTCAAATTAATGTCGGTAACATTTGATCATGAGAAGCATCAGATAAGAGGAGAGACAGTAGGAGAGGTGAGATCCGTCTCCGGCATGCACCAACGGAAGGCCGAGATGACCCGCCACGCCGACGCCTTCATCGCCTTGCCCGGTAACCCGCTAAGTTACCAAATCCATTATTTATCTGTTCAATATATATATATAGATGAAAGAAAAAATAAACAGTCACATTAATTGTCACCTATAATTATTATATTATATTATATTATATTATATTATATTATTATTATTATTCCTTTTTTTTTTTTTTTTTGTTCTTCTCCCATTTATATATCTTTTTTACTATTTCAGATGAAACATCAATTAAATGCACCGTAACTTAAGTTAGCTCTTCATGAATTGAATTTCGATATTAATTGAAAAATAAGAAATGGCTATATATGAAAAGTTTCATTCTAAGTCATGGTTGAGATACTGTATCAAGTGCATGCATGTGATTCAACAGGACAACCTGTGATGATATTAATTTTTTGTACTATAAACAATTTTTTTTTTAGCAACATTACTGCTGTACATGTCCATTAGATATAAATATTTTTTACATGAAGATGAATATGATCACTCTACTAGCCTTATCAAATTTATTTTTAATACTAAAAAATTTAAAATATTTTGTGAATACCTAAGATGAGTGAGGAGTAAGATTTTGTACTTTTATATATATATATATATATATATAATCACTATAACAAAATTAGGTTATAGGGACATATGTTTGTGACATTTTTGTATAGGTATCCTATCTATATTCCATCTATATCTAAAATTAGGTTATATGGACACATTTTTAGGACACATTACAAAAATGTATCGCTATACACCCTAGCGACGGCACATATAGCAACACTTATAATAAGTGTCGGTATTTTTGTCAGCGATATTTTTTTTAGATTTTAGAAACACTTAAAAGTGTCACTATATCCTAATTTTATTGTAGTGTATATATATATATATATATATATATATATATATATATATATATATATATATATATATATATATATATATATATATAGAGTATATTTTTTAATATTTTTTGAAGTTTATTTTTTGGTCTATTTGATTAGGTGGCTATGGAACTTTGGAGGGTCTCCTTGAGGTCATAACTTGGGCTCAACTAGGGATTCATGACAAACCAGTAAAACCATTCATACCCTCCCTTCTTTTTATTTTTTTCTTTTTTTAAAAAAAAATTTTGGCCATAAAAAATTTAAGACTAATAAACAGATTATTTGTGTAAAAAATTTATATATTCTTACCAACTATGCTAACAATCATCTATCAAATTATCATTAACTTGAAGATATATATATATATATATATATATAGATATATCCATACGAATACGAATGAATATACATATGTATTTAGGTTTCTAAATATAAAATACACTTCTTCGAGTAGGTTGGTTTGTTGAATGTTGATGGCTACTACAACTCCCTGCTCTCGTTCATCGACAAGGCGGTCGATGAAGGATTCATCACGCCCGCCGCCCGACATATCATCGTTTCCGCACAAAGTGCTCGCGAGTTATTGTCGAAACTCGAGGTATTGAGATTGTTACTCTCTCTCTCTCTCTCCCTATTTTTTTTTATCTCTATGTAATTTTCGCTCTACACCGTACGTACTCCTGCTTGGTAGATTTTTTTTTACAAATTTAAGCTTTTGATTCGAGTACTCGAATTTGACCAATTTTGAAATTTATAGTCTTTTTTTTTTTTTTTTTCACCAATAGTATTAAGAAATTGTTTACAAAGATCTTGCAATTACTTGTCATTTATTTTTTCACATATAAACTAAAGCAAACCACATAAATTGCATTGTTGTTAATTCACATCAAATGTTAATTACAACAAAAGAAAAATGAAATCATTTTGTTATTTATTTAATCGCAGGATTACGTTCCGATGCACGATGAATCCAAGCTTACTCTAAGCTGGGAGATGGAGCAGATATGTCACTCGCCGAAATCAGAAATTTTCCGCTGATTTTTACAAACTCTTCTATAATTAATTTTTCAACAACAAATGTAGCCTCCATCTAATCTTATTGTGCTAATCATTAGTGTAGTTAAATTCTTCTAAATCCCTTCTTTCTCTCTCTTTTTTTGTTTCCTTTTTCCTTTTTCTTTTACTAAGTTCATCACTTCTAAGTTTATGATCTCTTTGAATTTGGTTTCACCCCAAGAATTAGGTTGGATAAGTTGGATCACAAGATGAAGGAGAAATGTTAAGGAATTTTTTTTTAAGAAAATACTAAATTTCTATTAGATGTGTTTTAATATCACACATTTTTTTTTTTTATAAATAAACTCAGTTAGAAATATAAAATAAGTACGTTGGATAACGTTAATGTTGCTTTGAGATAAAAAAAAAAAAAAGAAGTTTAGGCTAGTCGGAATGATTCGAGTTTGCTGCAAGAGTTTGGAAGGGTTTTAAACTCAGGTAGATCCCAAAAAAAAAAAAAAAAAAAAAGAAAAAAAAGAAGCAAAAAAGAACTTGCTGAAATGGAATGATCAAAATGGACCCAATTAAGGTTTAAATTGAACATGACTAAATTCACTCATTGAATCCCACCAACCACTAATATTATTTTCTCATATTATTCTGTTTGATCAAATTTTAATGTTAAACGAATAATTATTTATAAAAGTAATTGTTTATATAGCATTCAATATTTTTGAAATATTTTATTTATTTTTTTCCTTCGTTCAAAATAACCCTACTTAGTATCCCTTAAATTATTTTAGATTAAATCTGAATTAAATTTTTATCATAGTTAAAAAAATAAAATAAAAATATCTATTTTGTCCCTTGAAGATAAATAAGAAAAGTTGACGACGGTAAAGATATATTTCTTTGAAAATATTAAAAATTAAAATATTTTTTTTTATTTTTATCTTAAGGTCAAATAATATTATAGAAATAACAATTGTTCCTAACAGTTTACTAATAACAAAATTTAATTCTAAAATAATATTTAAAAGAACTGAATATTTTTAACATTAAGCTTCTAAGCAAAATAAATAAAAAAATTGAGAGATATATAAGTAATTGCTCCTTATTTATATATACAGAGATAATGTAAACAATAAAAATTTTAAAAATAGCATGGAGTAGGTTTCTATATATATATATATATATATATATATATATATATATATATATATATATATATATATATGATTTTATCATGTCCATAACCCATATTCCATTTTGGATTGGTTGACTTTTTTGACCTCAAATCCATAATAAAAACTTAAAACAGTGGATTGTGTCTAACAAAAGTCAACCAAATAAATCACTGTAGATACCTTCATGAAATCGCATGTATTCTGTCCCTTCCTCCCTGTCGGCAAACTACTTTGATTTTTTTTATACATATATATAAAAAAATATTTTATTTTATTTTATTTAATAAAATATAAAAAATATATAGTCTCGTTAATAATTTATACTTAAGAGCGTGTTTGATTTACATTACTTAATATTTCAAATTATTTCGATAAAATCAAATATTTAAAATTTCTGAATCAGATTATTATTAATTTTATATTATTGTATTTGACTGAATTTTTTTTTTTTTTTTTTTTTTTTTGAATCAGACTAATATAGATTCAAAATTTTGGAGTAAAATATTTAATAAAAAAGTGACAAAATTTTTAATTTCCATTTATTATTCACTTTTTTTAAAAAAAAGCTGTTGACTGTTTGTAAATGCACCTGCGGGAGCAGTTAGAGATGTGGACCCACCAATGAGATGTCTCCGTCAAGGATGGGGCCCGCAGATTTGGACACGTGTACGAAGGGGATGGGTAAGTGATTTGACAGTGGAAGTGTGTAGGGATGGTGGAAACGTGTCTAGGATTAATGATAAATAAATATAAATAATAATAATAATAATAATAATAATAATTTAAAATGAAAAGGATAAGTACTCATAAGTTGCAGTGTCAGTGGGTGGAGGTTCAGTGGCTCTGACCTAAATTTCGCGGATAGATTTTATTAAAATATTATACTGTATTAATATTGTAATACAGAATTTTGTTAGACTATATTTGGTTCGGGTATAAAAAAAATTTAATTATATTAGGGATAGGTATAAGTTATGATATTAACAGAAACTAATGTTAATTTATGTTTGAATAGGTATAAGAATTATACCGGATATAAAGAAAATTGTGTTTGGTAAATTAAAGAAGAATAAAAAGAATGGAGGGAATTAATTTTTTATAAAATAATGAAATAAATTTTAAATTTCAATACTGCAAGTTGTATCAATATTGTAATACAGTATTTTGTTAGAAAATAAAGATGAAATAGTATTTGATGTTCTCGAGCTTCTCTGTATAATTTTCAGAATGTCAGTAATACGATAGCAGTATAACATGATCTTGCAGAAATCATTCGGTAATTTAAATGTATTCAATTGTTGTATTCTAAAAATTTAAGTTATTAGAAAACATTTGTTTATATATTTTATATTCAACACTCCTTATTATTTCTGAATTTGAAATTTTTTAATAGATCCACCAGTGACTCAAATTCAGAATCTCTTATTTCGATATCATACGAAATTATATAAAACAATTGATGTACAGTATTTATATATTTTTTATTCAATAACAGAGCTCCTAATAGGAATGTTCTGCTCAACAGTACTGAACAATGCCCATTTCTTTGAGAGATAAAATATGTGTGGATGGACAGAAGGCAACAATGGGAAATTGTTGGAGGAGTCAAGTTTGTTGGATTTTAATTAGTTTTTTGTGATTTAAAATTTATATTTTGGCCTTTAGGTTTTTCTGGGCAGCCCAATATCAATGGGCTTCGTCTGGGAGCTCAAACCCATTTCTCCTCTACATGTGATGTTTAGTCCCACATCAAAAATTTATCATATATAGAGTGGATTTATTTACTCCCTCTCATGTATTGATTAGGAAGTGAGAGCAAAGCTTTTCCAATGTGTACACACGGGCCGGACTTGTGTGATTTTGACTTGGTTCATTTGACTTTTGTTTTTTGCATTTAAAGCCGAACTTGTTTCTTGGGCTACCCAAAGGCCTTCCTTGGGAAGAGTCTTTGTGAGCTACCCGAGAAAGGACCCGTTGGAGCTTGTCTCATGTGGGTTTTGGGCTCTTTAAATGGAGAGCAAGAGTGAGCTAAGTTGACTACTTGACCTACAATTTCTCTCCTCTAATTTACAGTAAAGCATACTGTGATGTACTATTCTCTTTGAGTTTTTTCCTTTTTGCTGTATCTACTAAAGCTGTTGGGTTCGCTACGCACCATCCCGGAGTCGTTGCCGACGGGGTGCACAGTGGTCGTTATATCGCTAGGGGTGATTGCCGGAGCCTCGCACGTGGAGGGGCAATCTCGCTTCTAGGACAGTGCTCACGCACGCCTCGACATTCACAGGCTTCATCTAAACTTTAATTTATAGTATTTTGAATTTAAATTTAGTTTAAATTATTTTAAAAAAATTAATTTGAAAAGATAAATTATTTTCAACAAAGCTCTCATCATATCCTTTTGTGCCCTCCCATATTGATGTTAATGGCGAAAGGACCAAAATGGCTCTCACATTGTGCTGTGTCTCCTTCTGTTTCATCCTCAGCTGTAGCAACACAAATCTCAGTGAGTGAAAGAGAGGGAGTCACACTAACAGGATGGATTTCACGACGAATCTGCTCTGTCAATAATAAAAATAAAGTTTGCGAGTCCGTAAGGATGTCGAAATCAAGGTCCTGGTTTTCAATCACAAAAGAAAATCGCAGCGCAATATAGGCCCTAAAACTCTAATACTAGAATTTGATAAGAGACTAAATCATCATCTATTACCTTACCTGTGAATTCCCTGTGCCTTTTCTTTAGCATATAATCTTCCAGGTTGTAAGGCAAGATCATTCTATTCCTCTCAATTTCTCTCCCAGTAAGCAGTAAAATGTTGAGCCAGTTCTGAAATATTGTTTGCTTTGCAGCAATTGAAGCAGATTATCTCAAAATTGTACAACCGCACCTCCGCCGACTCATTTGTAGTATTCAACTGCCGACTTTACGGTTACTTCCTTTTCATCGAATTTCGTGGTCGCTCTCTCGACTGCAATGTCATCTGGTGGAAAAGTTTATCTTTTCAAATTACTTTTTTTAAATAATTTAAATTTAATTTAAATTTAAAATATTATAGAACAAAGTTTAGATGAAGTCTGTGAATGTCGAGGCGTGCGTGAGCACTGTCTTAGAATCGAGATTGCCCCTCCACGTGCGAGGCTCCGGCAATCACCCCTAGCGATACAACGACCACTGTCCACCTCGTCGGCAACGACTCCGGGATGGTGCGTAGCGAACCCAACGTCTTTCAGAGATCCAGCAAAAATAGAAACTCAAAGAGAAAAATCGAAAATGTAAATCACAGTATATATAGTAGCACTGTAAAATTAAGAGAAGTGTGCCGTAGCTTAAGAGAAGATGCTATATATTCTTCTTAGCTCACAAGTCCTCTATATATATAGAGAGCCCAACAGGGGACAAAGCCCAACAGGGGACAAAGTCCAACGGCTAGCTACCTCGGGTAGCCCACAAGCCCCTTCCCAAAAAAGGCTCTTGGGTAGTCTAAGAACCAAATTCCCAAGAATGCTTTAAATGCAAAAAACAAAAATCAAATGGGCCAAGTCAAGATCGCACGCGGCCCGGCCCGGATGTGTGTATTGGAGAAGCTTGCGCGCCTGGCCCGGGTGTGTGTACTGGAGAAGCCTAACTCTCACTTTCTAAACAATACATGCACAAGAGAGGAAATTAATATATCCACTCTACATGTGATGAATTTTCGATGTGAGACTAAACATCATATGTAGAGGGAAAATGAGTTTGGGCTTCTAGGCAAAGTCGATTGATATTGGGCCGTGTAGAAAAGCCCAAAGGCCAAAAAAACCACAAACTTAAAATCACCAAAAAAAACATATAAATCCCAACATCATCTACATTGCTAAATTAGCTTTCTATTTCTCGATAGAACCCTCTTAACAAGACACTCCATCACGCAGGTTACCATCCGCACCAAACTGAAAATGTCTGCAGAGGATG
This sequence comes from Tillandsia leiboldiana, assembly GCA_029204045.2. Classification (NCBI taxonomy): domain Eukaryota; kingdom Viridiplantae; phylum Streptophyta; class Magnoliopsida; order Poales; family Bromeliaceae; genus Tillandsia; species Tillandsia leiboldiana. Next base: position 468,435 of record CM055062.1, read on the forward strand.
CCGGTTATCATCGGCAGAGCTTTCAAATTCAGAGATAATCGGCATTTTTAGACCGTTTTTGATAATGGCACGCTGTGACTGTCGACAAAACCGACCCCGTCTTGATGCTCGATCCGAAAGAAATTATGGCGTATTTAGATTAGCCGAAGCTTTTTCCTCTATTTTCAAGTAGTTCTGCAAATCTTCGGCCAGAGGTTGAGCCTTCTCCATTTGTAGTTACTGAAATGCAAATGCACAACTTAACCATCGACATGAATACAAAACAAACAAAAGAAAGATAAAGAGCAACTAAATTCTATCATCAGTGTTGGAATTAGAGGACAGCGAAAACTTACAAACCGGATAGCCAATGTATTCAGAAACCGAAATATGATCGAATAGCTTATTTTGCCAGTCTTTTTAGATCATCCTTGACTTAATGATTCTGGATCTTTCATGTATTTTTCACGTCTTTCGGATTGAATGTGCAGGTCGAATATGATACGAATAAGGATGTGCGGATCGATTGCGAAAAGGACTATCAAAATCTTCTTCTATGTCTTTGAGATGACAAACAAAAACCTTGGCAAGGAAACAAGGACCAAAACTTAAGTAAAGTCGAAAATTGACAAAAAAAAATTAATATCCTTGAGATGAAGCATATGTAATCCTCATTCATGCCTTTACAATTAACTTCTTGTTATACTATTTATAGATATTATAGGAGGACTAGTATGTAAATAGTAAAATATAAAGAAGCATCGAGAAATTTAATTAACTACTGGGCCTGGTGGGCTGTCAATTCTTCGGCTGGGCCGGCTGTCTTGGACCATAGTGGAGGGCTTCTTGCCAGGAGCAACCAATGGTTCTCACTGTCGGTTCGGGTCGCGAGACCGACAACCCGACCCGTTATGACCATTATCTACTAATTCACTTCTCCTTCGAATGGGTGTCAACGAGCCAAATACGAGCTGGCTCATTAAAATATCAAGCTGAAAAAATTCAGCTCGTATTCGACTGGTTAATAAACAAAGCGAACACGAGCGGGCTCACAACTAATAGATTTTCAAATTTACTTAGGTTTGGTGAAAAGTTGAAAAAAAAATAAAAAATTATAATCCTAATTTAATAATTAAAATTTATAAATAATGGGTTTCTTCAAATAGTAAATTTTTTTAATATATATATATATATATATATATATATATATATATATGTATGTATGGTTTTGAAAGTAATTAAATATTGGTGCTATAATATTTTTGGCCAATGAATCAATCTTAGTAGTGTTTGGATCCTATATAATGATAAGCCTTACGAGTAATCATTATTGTTAACTTTTAATCCAATGATCAAAAAGTCAATTTTAAAAGCTAATTTTTTTATATATATAATTTTAAAAATATTTCAATTTAGTATAGATAAATGGACCTCTTTATAACTGAGTTGGACATTCTATTTAAGTTAGACTAAAAATTAAATAATAAAAATATATATTATATATATAATTTTAATATATATATATATATATACATAAAAATATAATATATATAACTTATATAAAATATAAAATATATGTATTCGAGCCGTTATCGAGCCGAATAGGAACGAGCTGACCCCTGCTTGTGTTCAGACTCGTTTATTAAACGAGCTAAAAAATTCGGCTCATTTACTAAACGAAAAATTCGATCTCAAGCTCATTTCGAGCCGACCAAAAACTGACTCGCGAAAAGTGAGTTGGAGTTGGATTGCCACCCCTAGTTGTGACGAGGGGAAACGTTGTAATCGGAATCTTTCTATTTATATGTTTTTTATTTTATCTTTTTTAGATGAGAATATTAATAATTATATTTATGTAAAATTTTAAAAATTACAAATATATTTCTAAAAATATTTTATTTAAAGAGATTATTTGCTCTTATACTTTAGATAAGAAATAAAATTTGATTTTACCATATCCAAACACTATATATTTTCAAGATTTTAAAACAACAAAAAAATATATATAATATATTAAAGTTTATAAAAATACATATATATTTATTTTATTTTTAAATCTTATAAAAATATATATATATTTTGGGGGAGGAACTTTTAATTGATTAAATTTTCTAAAATAAAACCAAATAAATACAAAATCATACTCAGCCTAAAAGAGCAAAGCCCAACTCAAATTTTTAAATTTATAAATAAATTTTTTTATATTTAAATTTGTATTCGAAGTGTGAATGATATTTTTAATAATAACTAGAGAGCTATTTGTCTCTAGCTAAATTTTGAATGATAAATTGTACGAAAATCGTACACCCATAAAGTTTAACTAATACACAAATCAAAGCAATAAAACACAAGAATCAAAAATTTTAAAATTTAAAAACAAATTTTATAATGCTTTACCTAAACAACCTCAGGTGAGGGGACTTTTTTTAAATTTTAAATATCTATTTAAATATGGAGTTGGTCACTAAATTCTAAGATGCTTATGTAATTCATTAAAAAAAAGTTTGAATATTTAATTGAAAATTTAACTAATTAATTAACTTTTAATGTCACCAAAATATGAATAATAAAATATTAGCAATAAGATGTTATGCATTAAGTAGATCCAATTTTTCATACACCAAATCGCAAATGAAATGGAGAAATTAGATTTGAATTTGGTTTAAATTTTGTTTCTGGATGCGGATTTGATTTGATCTGTTGAGTTTAGTTCGAACATTTGATCCATAACAAAGTCCCGATATTAATAGATTTGAAATTATTAGTGATAAATAGATTTAGTAAATTTAATCAAATAAAATTTCTGATTAAATTTGATTAGATTTAATTTGACTTTGTGTTTAAAAAATTGGCTAAATTACAGAAAACCCCCCTCTAATATTCCGCTTTTCTACTTTACCCCCCTGTCATTTAAAAGTCGACAATCTGCCCCCTCGTAATTTCAGAAATGTCTTTAGGGGGCAACGACGTTGACAGAAATGATAAATTGATGAAAATACCTTTTCTTTTTTTTTTTCGAAGTTTTTTTTTTTTTTTTTCGAAGTCCTTTTTTTTTTTTTCGAAGTCTTTTTTTTTTTTTTTTTTTTTTTTTTTTTTTTTTTTTTTAGGGAATATTTCCCAAGGGTATTTTGGGTATATGAAAATATATTTTCAAAAAAATTGACGGTCAACTGACGGCGGGGAGGTTATTGCACAATTCTGTAATTACGAGGAGGCAGGTTGTCGACTTTTAAATGACAGGAGGATAAAGTGGAAAAGCGGGATATGACAGGAGGGTTTTCTGTAATTTAGCCTAAAAATTTTGAATATGCTGCTTATCCATTTATCTATTTTTGTGGGCCAATTAACTGGAACAAAATTACATATTTGCCCTCAAACCATGTGAAAATGAAAGGCTTGGATAATTGAATGGGATTAGGAGAGGAAGTACAATTTGGTTTAACTCAAACCAACTAATTTTAATTAATTCAGTTTAAATTTATCAAAAACTCTAATAAATTTAATAAAAACTAAAAATTTAATTAACTAAAATTGAATTAGCCAAATGAATGTTAGCTAGCTGTTGTTGTTACAATTAATCGAAGGGCCTATTCGGGGAAATATTTTTAAAATTTATTATATAAATAATTTGCTTAATAAATTTTTCAACAGCAGAACTAGAAAAAACAAATTGTAAAATTAAAATATTTTTATTTTTTAATTTTTAAAAAGTATCATATTTTTTCGTTGCTAAGTAATGTAAATTAGTTATATATTTAGAATTAATTTCGTACAACTTTTTATTATAAATACTTTTATACTATTCTAACAATTGAGATTTTGGAAGAACATATTTGAAAAGACAAAATTATTATTTCACTTATATTCTTTTAAAAAATAAATAATAAATTAATAATAATAAATTAGATGAATACACATGAATATATTAGGACTTTCAAAAAGGTAAATATAAAAATTTAAATTTTATGGCGGCATCTGGTTTAGAACAAGACTTAAAATAAGGCTTTATTTCAATCTTGTTTCCACTTGAAAATAAGTTTAATTAAAATAAATATAATTTTAATTAATCTAAATTTTGACTAATTTAATTATTTTATTAACTAGTTATCTAACTATTAAATAACTAACTAATTAATTTATTAATTTATTAAATTATTTATTAATAATACATATTATTGTTAATTAATTTATCAATTAATATTTAGAATTATCTAGTCATAATTAATTAAATAAATTAAACTATTATTTAATTAATTTTTTATATTAATTAGTTAGATAAAATATTATTATTTTAAAATTATAATTATTTTTATTTTTATTATTTAAATTTAACTATCAAAATAATATTTTTTTTATTTTCAAAAATAAATCACGTCCAAATATAAAATTAATTTATGAAATAACGTAAGCGCCAAGCGAGCGACAAACGCCAAATAAAAGAACGTGGACATGATGGTATATACAATTCACCGTGTTTAAATATGGTGAATGATTTATCGTTTATAATTTACAGACATTTTTTTTAATGCATGGCGCCTCGTGTAACTGATATAAAATTATTTTTAAAAATATAAATTTTTAAAAATTATTTATAAAAAAAAATTGCTAGACTATATGCCAAAAAAAAAAAATAATAATAAATAAATAACAAAAAAACAAAACAGTTGGGGTGAGAGAGAGAGAACGAGAGTGAAGAGCTGCTCATTTCTCTCTCTCTCCTCTTTCTCTCTCTAAGAATCTTAGAGAGAGAGAGAGAGAGAGCCCTAGCGCCATTAACGTAATCTCGAGGACACGTTAAGCTCCATTGATCCCTTCCTTGTTCCCCCATTCTCCTTCTTGTAGTGTTTGGATCTCTCTCTCTCTCTCTCTCTCTCTCTCTCTCTCTCTCTCTGATCACGAAGGTATGCTTCGATTCCTAGCTTAATGTCCCCGATCTTATCCAGTAACAACTGCGTGATTTGTTTGCTTTTAATTTTTGTAGCTTTATCTCTTTTGCTTTTTTTTTTTTTATTGGGTTTTTCTTTGGATTAAAGTGCTAAAGAACCGTCTTTTTCAACAATGCGATGAGCTCTTGCTTTCTCGATTCCTTTCTTTGCGCATTTTACTTTTGCTTTTTGTTTTTGTTGTTAAATGCGGATTTATTGCGCTTAATTTGTCGCGCAATGGGATAAAGTAGTTTATATGTGGTGGATTGTGCTGTAATTTCTGGGTTTAGTTGCAGATCTTTGTGGGGGCTCAGAGATGGTGGGAAGTTTCCTTACCAGAGGCCTCGTGTAAGTGCTCCTTGATCTCAAATTAGGGTTAGGGTTAGGGTTTGTTTTGTGATCTGCAGTAGAGTGTAGAGTGTAGAGTGTAGCGCTTCTTTGTGCAGCAAAAATGTTATTTTTTTACTTTTAGCTTCAGTTATGTACTATAGGGAAGCAAAAAATGTGATTTTGACTCTACTGCGGAGAGAAGCTGCTGGGGGAATTTACTAGATGCTTCTTGTAGGAGCATTTCTCTGCAGAAGAATCAGAAGCGCCAAATTGGAACTTCTGCTTTTCAGATTCAGAATCTCAATTCGATTTAGCCAGACTGAGGCAAATCTAAGAGAACTTGTGTTCTTCGGCAGATTAATATTTGGCTATGCTTATCCGGCGTACGAATGCTACAAAACCGTGGAGTTGAACAGGCCGGAGATTGAACAGCTTATCTTTTGGTGTCAGTATTGGTATGTCATCGTCGCTTCCTTACTGGATACTTGAATTCTTACTTGAATTCTTTTTCCAGCTATAATTGTTCTTTAAGCTTGAAATGAACCTTTTATTTTTCAGGATATTAGTTGCTACTGTGACTATCCTGGAGCGGCTTGGGGATGCTTTTGTTTCCTGGTAAGGTTAAACAATTCAATCTTGTTGGGTGTATTGTGCTAGGGGTCCCCAACCTTTCAGTTGTTACAATTCAATTTGTAATCTTGCCCCTTCTTATTAATTTCTACATTAGATGGAACCTAAATGCCTTAATTAAGAAGTTCAAATGTGGCTTTTATGGCAGTTAGAGTGGCTATTTCTACCCATTTTGATGGTGTGATTCAACCAAAATGGTGGGATATGAATAGTTGAAAGGTTGGGAATTAAACTAAAGCTATGATAAAAATTTGAGGACCTCTGGCGCATTCTGTTCGCTATTTAATCCCATCTGTTCTCCTTTTCTTGTTTCAAAACCTTGCTTATCTATCTGCGTTCTTGCAGGATACCGATGTATAATGAAGCAAAATTGGCACTCTTTGTTTATCTGTGGTATCCAAAGACAAAGGTAAAATTTGGGTCATTGTTGTCTCCATAACGTTCGCATTTTATTCTAGTTGTATAAATGAGTTCAATGGCAGGGCACAAAATATATCTACGAGACCTTCTTCCGTCCATATATTGCGAAGCATGAGAATGAAATTGATCGTAACTTACTTGAGTTAAGAGCAAAGGCCGGGGATATTGCTGTCTTCCAGTGGGAGAAAGTTGCTAGTTTTGTACAGACAGCAACTTTTCAAATCTTACAGTATATTGCTTCTCAATCACCTTCTCAGTCATCAAGATCACGCCCTGTTCAGGTGCTCTTGGATCATTGGTTTAATCTTCTCACTGCTCTTGTTACTTAAGTTGTGCAAAAAAATGCAACCAAAGAGATTGCCTATTCTAAAATGAAAAGATGTTAGGAACAATTTTTTAACTGATTTCAGGCGTTCTCAATTCTATGTTCGATCAATCGGTTGGTCAAGTGCCTTATTCTCATTATAGCTAAATTTTTCTTTGCATTGAAATCCTCATTTCTTTTACTTTCTTGTCACTTTATTCTTTTCTGTCAGAATGAAAATTATTTAGTGGCATACATTAAGACTTATGTGGAAATAGTATCCTGTTATAACCAGCAACTTTAGTGTTAAACATATAATTTTGTGCCCTTCCTTGTGGGTCAACCTGACATTTGACCTGGAAGGTGGTTTAAGGGCTCCTCCTGAGCCTCATCAGTAGTTAAAAAACTTGGGTTCTACTTCGCGATTCTATATTTGAGATTATAAGTTCATATTGTTCAGCTACAATTTCCCTACTGTTCATTGGGCTGAATCTTGTTCTTCATCTTCAAAGGAGGTGTGACCATAAATGTTATAGTTTTCTTTCGATCTAAAAGTTTTGTCGAAAGGAGTCTAAATATATTCGACTCGGTTTTTAGACTAGCCTGACGACGGTTTGGTTGATAGACAAACGAAACTGCTGGGAAAGGAGGAGAATATGTATTGTGGGTCCACAGTTTCAAACAGTTCTTTTATCATTCTTCTTTGATTCTCGACAACAAAAACAAATCATTATCTGTAACGACCCGGCCCACTAGCAATAATAACTCGTTGGGCCCAAACCACAGCCCAAAATGCTTAAGCCCAGTTATTATTACTAGTGTCCAAGTCTCATATAAACCCAATTACAATTCCATCCACATCCGATGTGGGACTATTGGGGGCGTCACAGACTCCCCCCGTTTAGGCCTGACGTCCTCGTCAGCCCAAACACACACACACAAGCCCAAGATCACCAGGCGATGTGAGACTCGTCTCGCTAGCCCTGTCATCTAGACCCAGACTCAGCCGAGACTCATCACACACTTCCGGCTGGTTATTGGCTCTGATACCAAATGTAACGACCCGACCCACTAGCAATAATAACTCGTTGGGCCAAACCACAGCCCAAAATGCTTAAGCCCAGTTAATGTAACGACCCGGCCCACTAGCAATAATAACTCGTTGGGCCCAAACCACAGCCCAAAATGCTTAAGCCCAGTTATTATTACTAGTGTCCAAGTCTCATATAAACCCAATTACAATTCCATCCACATCCGATGTGGGACTATTGGGGGCGTCACAGACTCCCCCCGTTTAGGCCTGACGTCCTCGTCAGCCCAAACACACACACACAAGCCCAAGATCACCAGGCGATGTGAGACTCGTCTCGCTAGCCCTGTCATCTAGACCCAGACTCAGCCGAGACTCATCACACACTTCCGGCTGGTTATTGGCTCTGATACCAAATGTAACGACCCGGCCCACTAGCAATAATAACTCGTTGGGCCCAAACCACAGCCCAAAATGCTTAAGCCCAGTTATTATTACTAGTGTCCAAGTCTCATATAAACCCAATTACAATTCCATCCACATCCGATGTGGGACTAAACGGGGGGAGTCTGTGACGCCCCCAATAGTCCCACATCGGATGTGGATGGAATTGTAATTGGGTTTATATGAGACTTGGACACTAGTAATAATAACTGGGCTTAAGCATTTTGGGCTGTGGTTTGGGCCCAACGAGTTATTATTGCTAGTGGGCCGGGTCGTTACATTTGGTATCAGAGCCAATAACCAGCCGGAAGTGTGTGATGAGTCTCGGCTGAGTCTGGGTCTAGATGACAGGGCTAGCGAGACGAGTCTCACATCGCCTGGTGATCTTGGGCTTGTGTGTGTGTGTTTGGGCTGACGAGGACGTCAGGCCTAAACGGGGGGAGTCTGTGACGCCCCCAATAGTCCCACATCGGATGTGGATGGAATTGTAATTGGGTTTATATGAGACTTGGACACTAGTAATAATAACTGGGCTTAAGCATTTTGGGCTGTGGTTTGGGCCCAACGAGTTATTATTGCTAGTGGGCCGGGTCGTTACATTATCTATATAATCTAGATCACCTGCAAGCGTCCTACAGTTACTGATTCACAGCTATTTGTCACGGACACTGTCACGGACTTAAGCAAAATTACTTAAGGAGCCCGTGCGGCGCTCGTCTTCCTTCGCGAAGTGAGCAAGCCTACACCGTCTCTTGTGAACTTGGACCTACTCGCCCAAAGTTGGATTGCAAGAGAGAGAGTTTGAAGAAGAGTAATTGTATTTCTGGAAGTAAGAAACAGTTGTAACTTTCTAATTCCAGAAATACAATTACTCTTCTTCAAACTCTCTCTCTTGCAATCCAACTTTGGGCGAGTAGGTCCAAGTTCACAAGAGACGGTGTAGGCTTGCTCACTTTGCGAAGGAAGGCGAGCGCCGCACGGGCTTCTTAAGTAATTTTGCTTAAGTCCGTGACATATTGCTCTGGACTTGGATTTGACACACGAATTTTGCTATCCATGGAATATGGAATCTTAGCCTCAGAGGAATCTTGATACAAAGCGTGAACTTAAATGTTTCCCACTGAATCATCTAGTTGTTACATTTTGATGCTTTCTCTTTGTCAAGCAATATTTTCTTGTTATTCTTTTTTGAAAATATGTTCAACTTTACTAATATGTGTACAAACTGACACTCGGCAGCGGCAGCAACAACAGCAAACAGGCCGAATAGCTTCGGTGACTAAACAGCAACCAGCGGTCCCACAACAACAGCCTTCGAACCCTAGGATCCGTCGGCAACAATCCACAAACACCAGCCCACCAAAGCGACCCATCCAGGTGCAAGAGCCCACGAAGTCTGGCCCACCGACGCCTCCAGCTTCTCCCAAGCCACCTCCGGTCTCCACGGATCTTGCCACTGTACCTGTGGAGGGCGAAACACCAAAGAATGTCGATGTGGCAGCCAACGACATTGATAAAGAGGACCCCATTCCTTCCCCACAAGAGATCCCTGTGAAGGAGGCGATCCGTGTGATGCATTCTAGCTTCAGAAAGCGAGTCGCCCCGTCAAGTGGTTAGTGATGCATTTTAACAGAACTGTTTCTTAGGGGGGAAGAACAATGCGTGATTGGGTTGGAGGAGATCATTCTGATCTGCCCCATTGTATGTAAATATAGGGATGATGGGGATAACATTTGATGTGGTTAGACTCTAGTTCATTACCTAGTTCTTTTATGATCAGTTTTCTGGTTGAATAATAGCTTAGTTTCTTATTTGAAGAAGACCGAAATGTCCCGACAGCAACTTTTCGCGGTATTAATATGTAAATTATTGAATAGTTGCTATTGGATTTCCTGCAGGGCTGAGAGAAGTTAGATGCGATTCGTCTGAACTGTGACGACGAGAGGATGAGAAAGGAAGATTTAGGTTAATTTATGGGCTTTTTCGTCGTTGGTAGTGTTGTATCAATATCTCCATCAGTTGCAGTGTTTGCAGTATGATTTGATTTGTTGAAGTTTCCTTAGGATGAATGATTCAATTGCAGTTGCAGAGAAATCTATGAATGCGAGCTGAGACAAACAGTTACATTGCGCGAAGAAAGTCTCATCTTAACTGGAAAGATGTGTTGGTTCCTCAAGAACACCAAATTGTTGCCTATGTCTTTTCTTTCCTTGTTCAGTAGTCATGCCATGACTTTGGTTATTGTCGCCGACACAGCGATGTCGGAGGCAGCCTCACAAAGTGTGGTAAAGTGTTGTCTTTTACTCATGTTAGATTCAACTTTCTGCTCCGTGACAATAGGTCCAAAAAACTAATTAGTTGAGTTTAATAAGTTCAATAAGTTAAGTAAAACTACGGTCCATATAATAAATCTAACGGTAAGAGGTTCAACAATAGATCCAACGTCCAGATGAATTGAGTCCGGTCGAAATTCGTGGACGTTATGTCTGTACACTTTAAATGAGTTGGTTGCATATTTTTAAAAGTTTGAACTTTTAAAATGAATAATTAGCGTCAATGATCGGACACTTATAATATAGATCTTCGCCGCCTAGACATTGAGCTCCAGAATGGCATGCAAAAGGAAGAAGCAGAGAAGAACGGTGAGACCATTTTAAGGTTCGAAAGGGATGTGTTCGTGTATTTGTGTGTAGTAACTGGGGAGTCGTAGTATTTTTTTGTATGGGCATTGCTACCTGTACACCCCCTTGGGGGTGTACATCTTACACCCCACCCCATCCTGGGATGGGGTGAATTTTATCCGTCACATCTTACAGAATGGGGTGGGGTGTAAGATGTACACCCTCAATGGGATGTACATTTAGTTTTTCCCTTTTTGTATTTATAGTTGGGACTCTAGTTTTTATTATTATATTGGTTCATTTCTCTGTTGATATAATACAAGCATATTTCTGTGTTTCTTGAAGCTTCTGCCATAGAAAAAAAGGTTTCTTTAGCGTTACCATACACATCACATGGATAATAAAACTTCAAAATAGCCTAGCTGTAGCTTGGTAAGATACTATATTTAAGAAATAAAATTAGTCAAAAAAGATAAATTTAAAAGTAAAAAATTTATAAGCATCAAATATATGGTGTTTGAACAAACATAGTAACTGAACTCTATATAGAATTGAGTTTCTATATTTTTAAAAGTACCAAATCATTGATGACTGTAAATTTTTAGCCCTTGGATGAAAAGATGTGTGGTTATGATAATAGCGGGCTTTTTGAATTAAGTGAGTGATTGGTGAAATAAAATAATTTAAAAGATCTGATTTGATGATTAACTCGATTAGATATAATTTATACTATTAAAATTATTTAAAAACTAAATTTCATAATCTTTCTGTATCATTTATCAAGTGATCAAAGAATCTCAAAAATTATTATTTTAATGACTGATATGGTATATTCGTAAGTTCAACATTATAAAACAATCTAAATTAAATAAAACTTTAATAAAAAATCCTACTTAACATTAACATCAAGAGTAAGATTAATTCCGATTTAAAATTTAATTCTTTTTAATCTGAATCTTTTGTCACTATTCGTTATGAAATTTTTATTTTCAGTCGTTCATTTTAAAACTACTCGTTCACTAAGCAAACGAAATTAAAAAATTATAAAATTTAGTTTCTAAATAGTTTCAATATTATAGATCAAGTCTAACGAAACCGATTGCAAAATCAGATGTTCTATTATTAAAAACAACTTACAAACACTAAAATCTCCGTACTTTTGGAATATATATATATATATATATATATATATCACATAGGCTTGAAGGGACAAAGTAGTAATAAGTATTAGAATAGGCTTCAATTTACTTAGCTCCTTGTAGAGTCTTGGTAATTGTGATTTATTAGGATGGTGCATTTTACCTACAGAATAATTTATCTTATTATTTTGTAATATGATATTTCTTTCTAAACATTTAACTAAGTTTCTATTGCATTTTAGAATTTATAAATAGATAGCTAAAGGGTGGTAGAGTGTTAGAATAGGCTTCAAGGGCCTAAGTAAATAAGTAGAATAGAGACCAAAGTAAATTGAAGCAGTAGTTTAAGGCCTATTTCAAAATAGATTATAGTTGAAGTGTCTCCATACATTTAAACTTAAACCATAAAAAAAAAAAAGAAAAGCAAAAAGAGAGATGTTTGAAAGAAATTTGAACCCTTTATTAGACATAGAATTAATAGGAATAACTGTGCGAATTTACAAATATACATACATTTTCGAGGGCGCGGGACGAGAAGACGCTAGTTCGGTCCCACAACATTTTTCCTCGACCGCACGCAGCTTTTCATGTACTGTAAAATGAACATTGTTCAGAGCCTCATTTCGTCGATTCAGAGCGACAGGCGCAGGATCTTCCTTCGATGATCTCTGCTGCAAATCCTAAGCTTTCAGAGTCAAGAGAAAACAACAATGGCATTTCTATAATATTCACCATCAAAATAATGATGTTTAAGAGTTTTTTTTTACAAACAAATTTATGTTTGGTGTTTAGATGCACAAACAATTCTACTTATAATAGGAGTACACATCCACGTTACGCGCACAACTGCTTTACATGCATGTCAAACTTAATCAATCCAGTAAACAACTAAACATACATGTCATAGGTTGTAGATACACCATTTCTCTGCAAGCATACATGTATGCATGTATGTATGTTGTTTATTTACTTATGCAATGTAATATGTGCCTTCATCTTATATTAATTCAAGGATACAGTTAGGTTCCCCATGTATCAGTAGCGCTAACTCCAACGTCCGATAAAAGCCAGTAATCAGCACCCATCTGAAATCACAAAAAACCCCAGTAACCATCTCTCGGTGACCTCTTAGTAACGAAATGTTCTCAGGGAGAATATAAACACTTACGTCGATATCTGAGGGGGCGATTCGCAAAATGCCGGCTGTGTTATCTTGCGAGATGAATGAATCTGGAGAACTCTTGCATTCCCCGTCATCTTCTTCTTCCTTTTCTGACGTCCCACTGGAAGCATTTTCTGCTGACTGTCCTGCAGCTCTCTGCTGGTTCTGATTTGACACACCGAGCTTCTCTTCATGATCACTGGCACCAAATGAACAACCTGGGTCAACATTTCTTTCTAAAAATAGACATCATAGTCCATGTTTTTGCAAAGTTCGTGTTTTCTGTTTTTGTTTTCTCCCCAAGTTCCATAAGGTCAAAGGCACCATGGACGTTTATGATTTTGTTATTGGATTCTGAACTTGCAAAGTATTTTTTTTTTTCAAAAGAAAGAAACAAAAATCTTAGGCACTGATTAGTACTACCACCCTTTTTTTTTTTTTTTTTTTTTTTTTTTTGCTTTTTGAAACTCAAATTCTAAGCGATTAGATGCACTGGCGAACAGACTTCTCCATTAATATATCTGAAAAGAAAAACAGCTAAAATTTTGTGTTTCGTTGCCAAGCAGCCATAGATGAATGGATTACAAAAAATACCATCTGGCTGCATAACCAATCACAAAAATTTTGTGCGTAAGAGAAAAAAATAACATTTGAAGAACCAAACAAGGCCTTGCTAATGGTTTTTTACTTTTTTGTTGCTCTTTTACCAGATAATCCGAACAATAAAGAATCAAAGAATATCATCTCTAAGTGCTTTGCACCATATAAAATTTAAGAACAAGAAAAAACGAAAAATTTAAGCAATGCCGAACAAAGACATCTCAATGGAACCTTTACCTTTAATTATGACCAAAAGCCAGAGATTTACCTAATTAAGTAGCAATCGATGGGACCCATCGAGCTTCTCAAGAGAATTTGGTAGTGCCTTTGCGGAAAATCAACACCCTAGTCAGTATAAGTAGCATAAGTAAGACAATATTCATTTAGTAGTCTTCAAAACTGTGATTAGCTTACGCCTCTTACCCACCTCGTCAGGATCTAGAACTTCAAGACTAGTTCCATGAGGAGCTTTAATTGCAATAAGAGTAGAATCCTGCGACAAACATAATTGATATTGCTATATATATATTAAATTTTCACTTTATGAACTCAAAAGAAGCAACTACACTGAAATTACCAGTGCCAAGAAAAGCCCAAACCTGAAAGTCCGGAATATTGGTGATATCTTCCTTGGTAAGAAAGAGCCAACTAAACAAATAGATATCCATTATGTCAATTACCAAGCCGGAATACTTTAATCGTGATTGGAATAACAAGACATTATGAGCTTACTTTTGATTATTGTCATCTGCGGCCAAAGCGTGTAGATCCTCTTGCATGTCTCTGCAAAAGTCAACAAATATTGATTAAGAAAAGTTAAGAAAACAGAATATCTCATCCTTACATCTTAAGGCTTTTACATATATTCAGTTATATACCCATATAAAAACTGAAATTTCATGTATACCCCTCGAAAGTGTAGTTTCTTGCTAAAATACTCTTTGGGGATAATGTCCAATTCATGGGGAGAGTTTGGTACTAAAACAAGTTTCATATAATGTGACACTTTTGTAGCAATAGGATAGATGCGTCAGAGATTAAGTTTCGAAAAGGCGTATAAGCAAATTTAGATTTTACAGGTATAAATGTAAATGAATAATTTTGCGCAGGGATATAAATGTGTACATCTTGTTTATTTTTCTGATAACCCACCTTATCGTATCATCCAGTTTACAATCTTCAGCATAGAGAGATTCAAGCTCGGCCTGTGAAAGTTTTAGGAGAAATAGCCAAGTATTAGAAGATATTACAGCCGAAACTGACTAACATGGTTCTAAATGTTTCACTATTAAATTATTCCAGGTCTTCAAGTATTTCACTTGCATAGATCTATAGACGATTCAGTTATTTGTGTTTGAGAGATTTTATACCATAACAGGAGAAGAGTAAAGTACCAGTGCTGAGACAAAAAATGTTGAAAACTCACAACAAAAGAACTAACAATTTAAGATGTGATGTTAAAAACTAATGTGAGATGCAGGAAAAGCCGAAAGCGGAGGAGAGAAACCTTACAATAGAAAAATAGACATATTCACTAGCCTTTACTAAAACAACAAATAGACCTATAAAAAGTCTTCCTATCAAGATGTCTTAAAATGTTGGGACATGCTTGCTAGCTTTCTTAATATCAAATAAGGTGTAGGAAATAAAATCTTACAATAGTGTGGCAAATAGTTAATTTATAGATCAAAGAGGATTTCACGCTGAAAAAGCCAAAAAAGAAGAGAAAGAACTTGAAGTATAAACACACCTTTAACAAAGCAATTTGATCATCCACCTCCTTCGGTCTTGAAACATCAATTCCCCTTTTCACACATTATTTATAGATAATTAGTCAAGAAATTACATTCAATTAAAGAACAAAATATTGGGGGTTAAGGCAATTACTTCCAGCGAATCCTATTCTTCAACTTTTTCTCAATCAATCCAACTCCTTCAAGAACATTTGTTATATCATATATCCTCCTCTTTTGAACCTGTCAAAGAACCAAAAAAGAGCACTAAGGAGAAGATATTAATACTCCACTTATAGCAAGGATTAAAGTGCCGTGGCACGGGAGTGTGCCGGCCGTTGCCTGGCACGATACGGCACAGACACGCTTGCGTGCCGCACGCACAATCTTCTAATGGCACGCTTTAGCACGGTCTTATTTTAGTTTTTTCTGTCCAATAAGACTTTAAAATGTTATTTTAAAAGTTTTAAAATAATATTTATAAATTTTGACTATGTATTGATTTGTCTTGATCTAATGTCAATAATAGCTTATTAACTTATTAGTTAATAGCTAAATATAGTAGTAGTCTTCTTTATAGGTGAAGTTAAATACAATTACAACTCATAGAGAAAATTATTTTTTCTTTGAAATTTTATAAAAATTTGTAAGATCCATTCGTATTGATTCGATGAAGGATCATATGATGACTAGACTAAACTAGAATGAGACCCCAAATGCACTGATAGTTTTTTTTTTATTTTTAAATTTTTATATAATATTTATGAAAAATTAAAGAAATTTATTTTTGCTAAAAATTTAAAAAAAATTATAAAATCTGTCCATGAAAATTTAATAATAAACCATAATATGAATAAATTAAGCAATAATAAAAATTGATTAACTTTAAAATTTTTTTGATTTATCTTTTACTTTTTAGAATTTTAAAAATTATAAAATATAAATCGGAGAAAATTAATTTTTTAAAAAAATTTATGAAAAATTTGCAAGTTCATCCAAGAAAATTAATTTTTCTTAAATTTAAATAAGAAAACTTGCGCAATTTATTTAAGAAAATTTAACACTAAACCATATGACATATACATTAAGTAAATTTAAATATCAATTGTTTCTATTTAATTTTCGATTTTATTAGAATTCTTATATTTCTAAATCTAATAATAAAATTTTCAAAGTTAAGAATATCTTAGATCTTACACAAAATACTAAATCCGTACAAAAAAATAAAAATGGACCATATAATGATTAAATCAAGTGGATATATTTTCAAATTTTTGTAAATTGTTAATAAAAATTTGTATAATTTCATATTTCTTTACAAAAGAAACTTTACAAGTTAAATATATTCTAAATATATAGAAAAAAAATTTAAGTTGTAAATTTTTTGACTTACCTAATAAGTAGATCTTCAATTTTACTATTTCTTTACTTTTTCTTTTAAGATTGAAGTGATCAAAAAATAATAAGAGATTAAAAGAAAAAACTAAAAAAAAAATTATGAGAAAAAAGGGAAGAAATAAATAGAAAGCAAAAAAATAGAGTAAGAGATGTGAGAGGAAAGAAAAAAAAACGCAGAATAGAAGAAAAGGCAGAAGTGAAAAGAAAAAAATAGATGAGAGAGAGATAAAGGTCTATGCAGGAAACCAAAAAATACAAAAAGTCGAAGTAAAAAAAAAATTAAAAACACTATGCCTGTGTGGGCACACAGCGGCACATACCGTGATACTCTCTGAATATTGTTCTGTCTCGTTCGATACTTAGAGGGTATCGCGGCACGGGAGGGCCAAGAGAGACCCCCCAGTACCGTGCCACCTAATTGGTGGCACGATACGTATCGCTCCGTGCCGTAAGGCATGGATGGATACTTAATTTCTTGACTAATAGAAATGATTAAATAGTTAATCATATAAGAAAAAAGAGAAACATTGTTCCATGGTTTGAGCGATACCTCGAGAACATCAGCTGCTCTATTCAAATCGAGGGTCCCATCCTCTGCTTGCTGAAGTAGTCTGATGAATTTCTTTGTCAACAAGCCTTTAAAGTTAAAGCACCCACAAATTACACCCAGGAAAGCTACACAAGAAGAGAACAAAAAAAAAAATCTGCAAGCTTTACCTAGAGAACTGTCATAGCGGCAATTGCTAGCTGAAAGCAAAGAATTTCCAGGTGCTCCTGAAAATACAAAGCATCATCAGGCACTACGACAATTTACTTTGGGGTAAAATGGACCAGGTGTTCCCAACCACATTAGGAGGTTTCAGTTTGGTCCCGAACCTGTCAATTGTACCATTAGGTCCCTAAACATATGCACTCTGTTGCAATATTTCCCTTTCCATTAAATCCCCTTGTTCAATCGGACAGAAATATCCACATAACCAGTACATAAGAAGTCCAAAGTCGCCTATGACATTTTGTCAAATCTGATGGAGGATCTTAATGGAAATGGTAAAATTTCAATGTGATGCACAGATGAGAAATCTAGTTATAACAATATAACGGTTGACGATCAAACTGACTAGAAGGTTGAAGAGCCCTGCTGCAATTTACTCTTATATCATTAGAGCACAACCAATTTAAACTTAATCTAATTAAGAAACCTCGTAACCAAACTGGTTATATAGATTAGACATATTATAAGCAAGAGCTAGTATGAAATATGGATGCTCACCCTCAGTTGCCCCAGCAGTTTCCTGCATGGCTCCTTTTTGTCTTGAAGCCTTTGTTTTCCTCGAACGCTTAGAACATACACCTGATCCAGTTGAAAGAATTCGAGTGCTGAATTCCTCCTTACCTTCTCGTTTGACTGCTCCTTCATCATGCTCAACTTTTATATTTTCTGTTCCATTTGTTTGTTTTCTTATCTACAAAAAAGTATAGCAAGTACACAAGAAAATGAAAAAAAACGACATAGTTCTGCAGATAAAAGATTATTAGAAAGTCTACGCTGAGCGTTATAAAAGATTACAAGATATATATGCATGCAGCACTGAAATGAACTAGTAATGGGTGAAAACCTAAAAAGCTGTCAAACAAAGAGAGCAATGAATAGTATAGCATAGATGTTCGGACATGTGAAATGATCTACCACACAAAAATCACACTCTATGAGGGAGGGACTTGAAAAGCATAGAATGACATAGTAGTAGACACGATTTAGAAATCAACATGTTAGCCAAAAACCCGCCTTAAAGCAAGTGTTCACAAAAAGAGTAATAAAAATCGAATTAAACTACTCTATATTCAACTTAAGTAACAAAACTATAATTAAATTATCATATTCTGAAAACCAAACTGTAAAATCTACATTACAAAAGTGATTGTTTAGCCTAGCTTCCGAAGCAGCCACCAAACATTTGGCAAACAAAAGCCCAGAATGTTTGTTATGGCTTTTGCTGTCGTGGAAAGCTAAAATGATCTCCCGTCCCCAGAATTAGAAGTTCTGATTCGAAAGCTTCCACCTTTGCTAAAGCAGAAAGCTGTTGAGGAGACTTTTAGTGAAAAAAAAATGTTAGTTGTTTTTCAACTACTCAGCTATATTGCTTCATTTCCAGGATAGGCAATCCAATAATTCTTACTCACAAAAGTGTGACTCTTTTACTCTTGCACACATTGAGAGGATCGAAACAAAAACAAGCACAATGAAACAAAAATTAGACACTAACCAACCAACTAGAGGCCAACTAGAGAAGTCAAAATCCCTCTTGTTCAACTACCCCAGCTGCCTAGTTTTATCCAAGTCCTTACTTTTTAAGCTATAAATTTCATAAGAACCCAATAAGATCATATACAGATGTAATGCCAACAATTTAATTACCACCAGAACAAGTATTCCAATCACAACTCCTCAAATGAGATGCAAAAATGACACCTTTCTACACAAATTCCTAAAATTTCCACCCTTTCTTTGTCTTTTCACAATTATGACGCCCTTTCCCTAAGAATTGGATCGAAAAACATCAAAACAAAGGACATTAGATCAAGAAAAATCACCAAATCAAGCGAGAACACTCCCAACTCACCGAAGTCCCCGGCGGAGGTTTCCGATCCTCGGCGGCGAAGTATCGGGGCGCCACGGCGGCGGCGGCGGCGGAGGAGGCAGGGGCGGGTCCCAAAGGCGTGGAGAACGGGAAGCGACGGGCCTCTGCGGCTGCTGCTGCTGCTGCTGCGGCTGCGGCTGCGGCTGCGGCGACGGCGTGCGGCGGCGCGCGGTGGAGCTGCGACGGCGGGTAGCGGCGCGGGGCCGCTGCGGGGAAGGGCGATCCATCGGCGCTCGACATGGCGATGGCGAAGAGAGAGAGCGAGAGAGAGCGCAGGGTAGGGTTTTGAAGAGGTCGAAGAGAGAGGGAAATGAGAAAAGGGGGCGGAGAAGGGAGGGAGCGAGGGAGAGAGAGGGAAAATATAAAGGTGGTGTCGACGTCATACTTAATTTTTTTTTCTTTTCCTAATTAATTTTCAGGTTACAATTTTTCAATTTATTTAATTAAATTATATTATCTAAAAAGAAGTTTTCAAAATTATTTTAAAAATTCTAGTTTATTTAATAAACATATAAAATTAATATTAACACATTTTAAAAAATTTAAAATTTAAAAAGTTATTTTTACGGACTTGCTTCTCTGTTAGATTCCAATCTATATTTCCAGATAGAAAACTTTAATTGATGTGTATTAAGTGAGTCGGTTTTGATATAACACAGTCATGAGCCAAATTCAATAGATGCGGAGTGTCATCGGTGTTTATTTTATCTCAACGTGTCCGATCAAGTCGAGTCGTGTCTTTTTGTTCGTAATTTACTTTTTTTGCTATTAATAAAATATCGATTGTTTGTGCTAATCTATATGACTTTTTGTGTCTTTCTTCCGATACTCTAATAACAATTTGTGGAGTTGTGTCTCCAGAGGATTTTGATTGGCTCGTTCGTGCCACCCGTAATAAATGGTATTCGCAATTCAAAATATATATGGAATAATTTAATTTTAAAGTTTTGAACAATATTTTTATGGTGTTTTAGAAAATATTAATTTATAGTTAATTAGATCTTACAAAAATTATAGACTATAAAAATTATTAAAAATATATGTTATTATAATTAGATCCCAAATTGGAAATTAGGGATAATAAATAGTGAATGTATTATTTTCGTTAAAGACCAAAAATGAAAAAAGTATAAACTTAGGGGGTTTCACGGGAAAGTTACATCTCTTGTTCACATCTTTCCCCCTTCTTTTATACTCTTTCTCTCTCACCTAAAAATTTCGCATTTTTCCACGGAGATATCCATTTGCGTGGGAAAGAGAAGCACGGAGCTCGCCGCCGCCGCCGCCGCCGCCGCCGCCGGAGCAGTAGCAGCAGCATCTAGGGTTTTATTTTTTTTCCCCAATTAATCCAATCTCTTTTGTCGGATTAGTCCATTTTGCTTCCTATATCTCTAGATGTGAAAAATTACCCTAAACCCTAGTCCCTTCTTCCTCTGAAGAGGACGAGGAATCGATTCTGATGCGAAATTTTTTAATTTTTACAGTCGTATTGATATTGATCGGTTCGGATTCGAATTTCGGTTTGTTAAGAAAAGGGGGGTTTTGGAGATGGGGTAAAGATGAGACTTTTCGATGTGGAATGAGGTTCTTGGCCTTGGTGTTATTTTTACCTCATTTTAAGGTATTTAATGTGTTTCTTAATTCTTTTTTGTGCAATTTTCTTGAACATTTAAGTGATTTATTGCTGCAATTTTGTAACAAAACTAGGGTTTTTTTTTATGATGATGATGATGATGATGATTTTTAATGGTTGAAATAAAACCATGTATGGGGAAAAAGTAGAAATTTGTCCTACTGAAAAAAAGAAATTTTGTCATATACTCTATCTGTTGTAGTTTAGCAGGTTGGGGATTATATAAAGAAACAAAAACAAAAGAATGAGTTTGTTTTCTAATGTTGTCGGTAATGTCGTTTGTTTAGTTGGTAATTTGATTCAAGAAAAGTGGTTTAATTCTCGGCATTACTTGCTAAGTCAATAAGTGTAGTAAAATTTTGATTTTGACAAAAACATAGTTATGTGTTTGTGCTTGAATTTTTTTGCGATTATCGCTTGTCTAATCGGCTAATCTAATTTGTGGCATCACTGAGTAAGGAAGAAATTTAGTGCTTCACTACTTTGGTGAACACATTTAACTATTTCTAAATTTTGTAGCCAACTAAGTATAAATTTTCCTTAACTTGCTCGGATAATGAAATTTGTTGCAGTTATACGAGTTTGATGCAATAACCTACTTAGTATTTGTTTGAGTAATTGTTACATTTAGCAAATGTGGAATGCTTTGGATATTGTTTTTCGAAACAATTTGAGCTCTTTTTCGCCCGCTAGGTTGAATGGCACAGTCAACTGGAGACGCGGTATTGGATGAGAAAAACAATAATGAAGACACTTGCGAGGTGATAAACTTAGACGACTCAGATGAACAAATTGAAGTGGGTGTAAAAGTGGGTTCCGAAGATGAAGCGTACGACCTGTACAACCAGCACGCCTTGAGAAGGGGCTTTAGCATACGAAAAGGGAATAGGCGATTCATCGATGGTGTTTTAAGGCAACGAGAATATGTGTGCTCGAAAGCAGGGTTTCGTGAATTTAGAGAACGTGGTGTGAAAAAAGTTAATCGGATAGAGACCAGGACGGGTTGCAATGCAAGAATTAGGTTCACTATTACGGATGGTGCGTGGGAAGTCACTCTTTTCAGCGATGATCATAACCATGAGTTTGTGAGCCAAGATGAAAAGCATAATTTAAGATCAGGAAGGAGAAAAAGAGATGCACATATAGATAGCCCTGTAGTAAATGAAGGTGTAAAACCTGGAAAAGCATACATGTATTTGACCAAACAGCTTGGTAGGGTGAAAAATGTTGGGTCCACAAAGAAAGATTGTCTTAATTACTTGCGAACCACGAGAAAAGCGACGATTGAAGCAGGCGATGTACAAGGTATTATCGATTATTTGAAGTATAAGCAAGTTGAGGATCCTTTATTTTTCTATTCGGTGCAAGTTGACCAAGAGAATCGAATGGCAAATTTCTTTTGGAGGGATGGAAGATCAAAGTTGGATTATGATGCCTTTGGAGATGTCGTAATCTTCGATACTGCATATAGAATTGAAAAATATAATTTGATTTGTGCTCCTTTGGTGGGTATCAATCATCACTGGAAGAACGTGTTATTTGGCTGCGCTTTTTTATTCGACGAGACGGCAGAATCGTACATTTGGTTGTTTGAGACGTTTCTAGAAGCTATGGGAGGTCGCCAACCTAAAAGTATCTTTACTGATCATGATCAAGCAATCTCAAAAGCCATTGAAATTGTACTTCCCGAGTCTCGCCATCGGCTAGGTTTGTGGAATATCTTGGATAATGCGAAGAAAAATGTCGGTGGAATTTATAGCAATACAAACTTCATTTCTATATTTAACGTATGCCTTAACGGCTGTTTAGACGAAATCAAATTTCAGTCTACTTGGGAAAACATGATCAAAGCATTCAATCTTGAAGAAAATGAATGGCTTAACAGATTGTATGAGACTCGAGCGAAGTGGTGTACTGCTTTTGACATTGATTTGTTTTCGGCTAAAATGAAATCCACCCAAAGAAGTGAGAGCACTAACAGTATTTTTCACCAACTTTTGGGTACAACATTACCTCCAATCAAAGTCATCGAATTTTACGAACTAGAGTCAGAAAAGATGCGCCAAGCGGAGCAAGATGAAAATTTTCACTGCAATGAAGGTTCCTTTGGAAATGTATTTACTCATGGTATATTGGGGCATGCGGCTAGTGTTTATACTCTTAGGCTTTTCGAGATGTTCAAAGAAGAGTATCACGAGGGCTTGTGGATGAGTTGCGTTGAGGCCAGCTGTGAGGGAAGTGTAGTTATTTATGAACTCAATAAGTCTGGCGAGAAAAAAGAGCTTTCGGTAAAGTTTGACAAAGCTGATTCCACCGTCTTCTGTAGCTGCAAGTTATTTGAAACTGTGGGGTTATTTTGCTCTCATGCTTTGAGAGTGCTTCTTGTGAATAATATTAATGAGATACCGTTTCACTATATAATGCACAGATGGACCAAGGATGCGAGAAAAAGGGCGATAATGTCTTTTTCTACCGAATCATTAAATAAGGAAGGAAAATCGGCTCGGGCTTTGCGGCTCAGTGAGTTGAACCATATTGGGCATTATGTTTTCGATAAAGGCTCATTAACCGCTAGAGGGGAGAGAATTGTGAAGGAAAAGTTAACGGAGGCGTTGGATTTAATTGAGAAAGAATTTGGAGGCTTGCATTTGGTTGACAATAGTAATGGAAAATTACTTGAAAACAATGAGATAAGTTGCTCGGATGTGAATGCGGCGGGAACCGACCCCCATCCTGCAAGGAAGAAAGGGTCGAATAACAATAAGAAAATGACAAAAGCTTTGCCTACCACTACCGCTACTACTACTACTACTACTACTACTACTACTCAAATATCGCAAACCCTTCTTAATCATATGCTTCAGTCATCTTCAGATCAACTGTCGCAAACTGGATCAATTCAAATGCCTCATCAGCCCGGTCTGGTGCAGATGCCACCACGCCCGCTTCCTTTTCAAACACCACAATTTAGTCCAACGCAAGTGCCCCCCCTCGCCCCTCAAATGTTACAGTCACTCTTTCAAATGCAGCAGTCTAGTTCTTTAATGTTTGGTAAGTCACCTAGTTGATTAGTTCTCCATTACAACTCTGCCTATAGCTTTAGGAAGATCGGCCTGCTTGTTGAGAAGGTGGTCTTGCTATTCTAGTATGTGTAAGGCTGTAAGCTCAATGTAAAAACTAAACCTGATGACTTTAAAAACCAAACCTGGCGTAAAATGACTGGGATAGAGGTTTTTCGAAAAAAATTTCAACTGCCCATGCTAGGTACTATTTCAAATGTGGAAATACTGAGCCTGGCTTTGGTTTCGAGTCCTCTAGGCTTGGGCAATTGTGGTAAACTGAGAAAACTAACTCGAGCAGGTTTTTGAAGTTAAATAGTTTTATTCTGGTTGTCCGGTAATCTCCTTTATTGTATATTCGCAACGTCTCTGACTGTGGGTCTGTTTGACCTAGCTGCAGTTTTTTGTGAAAAAAACCTATTTGAAGAACTCCTATTGGCTTTTTGCCTTTAAAATTCTTCAATCGGAGACTTTTTAGTACAAATGCTTCTGTATGAGACAAAACTCAGGCTTTGGATCATGATCGGCACAACTGTGATGCTGCCAGGCCGTCATCCTCTATCGCAACACTCATTTAGGTCATTAGATGGGAAGAATGGAAGTTCGTGAACAATCTGTTGTTGTATGTAGAGCCAGAAATAGAATTTATAAATCGGTGCTTTGGTTTCGAGGCCTGAAAATTCATTTTCTCTTCCTTCTCTAGCCAGAGGATATAGACTTTAAGTTTACTGAGTGCTCGGCTTCTGCTTCTTTATTGAAGTTTCTCGAAGTCGGAGCAAACAGTATTCTTCTAAGCATCAAACCTGCAATACTGGTTCTCTAGTTGCCTTGTGAAATACATGTTATGCTCTAATCATAGAAGTTGGTTAGAACTGTTGAATTAGCTGGTCATCATTTATAAACTAATTCCCTTCTAGAATTGTTTTAGTGGAGATATCTCATTCCTGGGGCCAATGGACCTTCGTCTCGGCAAATTTCATGAATCTCCTTGTACTTATTTGCATTATGGAGAAAAAATAAGTGCCTTTGGTGTTTTTTTTCTTCTTTTCCTGAGAAAATTAGATGTTAAATCTATACTTTTGTTAGCACTTTTTCTGATTTTCACTGTCCCTCAAGCAAACAGAGATGCAGTTCATTTCTATTTTCTTGTTTATATCTGAATCCAAAGTAGTATTTGATGTCTAAGTAGTTAATATGTTGCAGAAAAATCTACTTTTACTGAGGATGTTCTTGTTTTTACGGATATTGTTTAATTTTGTGCTTTGACTATGGCCCTGCTAAATGTCAATCAATTTACTGGTTCCAAGATTTGCCATTTCTGATGCATTTACTACAGCATTTCATTAATTGTGATTGATTTGTTACTGATGTCACGTGGGGTGAACATTACAGAGAAAACTCTCATCTCTCTCATCCTGTATGGGCTAATAAATTATTAATGTGTTTATTTGCAATTTTGTGATTAAAAATTGTATATGTTCTTTTGTTTGTGGGGAACTTTTTTGTGACTTTTTGTGTGTTGACAATTGCACCTTTTGCTTGAGAAATTTGATATGTTCTTTTGCCTTTGCATTGTTATGTTTCCTCTACAATTTTTTTTTTAAAAAATAACAATATAATTTATTTCTCCTTTTCCAAAATGTTAATTACTTCTTATAAGACTCCTGTATTCTTGCATTGAACATCAACTAGTAATAGTGTTTGTTTGGCCGAGATCAAACTTCTTCAGAAGTGTTTTTTTAGTAGAACTATTTAAACAGAGTCAGAGCATGAGTACAATATGTTATAAAATTACTACATAAAAGGGCATAGAATGTGAATGCCCTTATCTGTCATCGGCGAAACGAGGTCCTCATCTTTGAGAAGGTCACTTCTTGATTCCATCAAAAGCTTCACTGCTACAAAAAATTTTAGTCCCGCTCAAGACGTAACCGCCAAATGCATTCATTTGCATATGCGGATGAGTGCGCGACGGAAGAACCTGAGAGATCATTTGAAACGAAAAATCAGCACTTTATTACCTGACACCTTACTTGATTATTCTATTTCGAACATGTAGTGTATCATTATTTCACCAAATGACCGAAACAGACCTGGTATTCACGGAGCCATGGCTCAGATATTTGCAAGCCAACAGCCATTCTTGAAGTCTGCAATCTGTGCATGCATGTTGCAAGAGGCTGCAGATTTCAGCACGAAACGATTAAAATTTCTAGTTTGTTTAGCATAGCATCACAGTGATCGTATAGCAATGAGAAACAGCTTGATTTCTAAATCAGATGCCGTATTATGATGAAGTAAGTATACGATAACACACAAAGATGTTCAGTGACGGAGTGCGATAGGTAATGTGCTGCATTAAGCAGAACTGCTTATCATTTAAAAAAAAAAATGAAAAAGAAAATGTAAAAGTGTTTCGAAAATCACCTGAAGATACTGATGATAAATTGCAAATGTTGCAGAATATGCTAATAGCGGGAGTAGATCAGTAACTAATTTTCCTACTTCCGATTCTGGAGCAGCAACTATCAAACTGCACAAGAATGAGCGAAGACTTACCAATAAGAACAAGCTATTGTTATTTGAACATTCAAATTATAGTTTTTTTACCTGGTAAAGCCATTTTCTTTCCAATATTTTATGGTTTCTGGTGATGGTTGCTTTCCAGGTTTAATTGACTTCTGAACGGCCGGAATGTTGTCCTTGTCTCCACATTCTACAACACTAGCAGAAGATAAATAGCCTAAACATCTAAAAACTACTTCTGGAGACCAAAAAAACAAAAGTTCCTCTAGTATGGATTAGTTGCTTACCTAATAAAGAATCTTCTTCTTGAACAAAGTGTTCGTTTGAGGAAGCACGATGAGCTTTCTCATCTGATTCAATGGTGAGCTCGTCAGTAGTACTTTGCGAAGAGCAGAGATCATTAAATGGTGCTTGAACAACCCTATATTGTTGGAATGTCATGCAATATATATGTAAAACTTGACCAACATTTTATTAAATGCAGTTTGACTGACGACTTTAACGTGGCGGAACCTATTTTTCACTGTAATGTGGCTAACAAAGTTTAATTTGGTGCTAATAATTTAATATCTAATGGCAATAAGTTTGATTTGATGCAAACAACTAAAACAGCCGACTAAATTTGATTTTGATACAAAATACTCACCATTATGTTAGACAGTTCACAAGGCATTTGCGCCACACTAAACTTAGCAGGTCAAATTGCAATGCCAGCTAAAGCTAATCGATATTTCAGGCGAACTAAAAAGTTGGCGAGCTGAATTGCAATTAGGAAAAAGTGAGAAAGTTTCAACAACTTCAAGAACAATCTAAGCTTCCCACTAAGCAGAGCAGAGTAAATCATTCTACCCATCATCCCTACTCAGCTTCTAATGAGTGCAGAGTAAAAACAGAAATTGTACCTGCTACACACTTCACTGCTGAAATTGAACATTTTGACTATGTCTATAGGGTTTGGCACTGATCCAAAGTAAGTGCTACAAACATATCCAGTACCTGTCATATAAACAACAGGATACACCTTTATTCTATGAATAACCCTTGCTTACAAAACCAATTCTGAAAAAAATAATAAAACATGTCTCGAGTATCTACTGCAACAGTAGAAAAACTGAAAAGAGAGTCAATGGATGTCATTCTTTACCCTTTTTCTCAGCAGCTTCTACTTAATAGATTATTCAAAGTGTGAAAGCAATGGAAGGTTACCTCCTAAACGTTCAGCTATGGCCCCAGTAAGTAAACCTCCAACCATATCAACCACAAGAACATCTGAATATGCACCCACGTTAGCCATGGACAACAAGAGAGATAGTGTATCAACGCGCAAAAACCTAGGCATCATAGAAAGAGTGGGATTACATAGAATAGTCGTGCCTACAAATATAAAATTCCTAGACTTAATCAAATAATTGTCTATTCAAAGAAATATATGATATTACAAGATGCAGTCATATAACAAATGAATTATGAATACCACACTGGTGATTAACACAGATAATGTGTTTCTGATTCAACTGTACGCAGATTAGATAATAGTGATCCCCCCTTTCCTAATGGTGTGGAGCTGTCCTTCAAAGCATATTATTAGATAATAGAACTTGAAGAGTTGAGACATGTAACTAAGGATAGTAATTACCCATCAGGAGTACCAGGAGTGACTATTACAGTTTTGACTACAAGGCCGACTATCTCATATTAGAACAAGGGGCAAAAGCAAAGGAAGAAAAAGAAGAAGCCAAATGGTGAATTCCTTCGGCCATATTGGTTGCAAACCAAACAGCCCGAATGATCTACCAAAGTTTTAAAAATTAATTACCCTGTCCGAGCCGGATGTTTCTTGAAATAAGTCTCGCATATGCTGTATAACAAGAAACAAGCTAGAGTTAATAGCTATTTATTTTTTTACAAATAGAACGTAATGCACTCTGCTAACTACTGTCAAAAATAATGAAACAGTTTACTGTCTTCCTTAAAACCATAAAACCATTTCCAACGTTTACAACAAGAAGATAACAAACAACTGAAGATTATAAACTCATAACCCTATTT
Organism: Tillandsia leiboldiana; assembly: GCA_029204045.2. NCBI lineage: Eukaryota > Viridiplantae > Streptophyta > Magnoliopsida > Poales > Bromeliaceae > Tillandsia > Tillandsia leiboldiana. Next base: position 497,056 of record CM055062.1, read on the forward strand.
GATCAGTATGAAAGACTGTCCCTTCACAATCATGACTTTCTCTCTCATAAGAAATATGCTCTAAATCAATCCAAAAGAAGGAAAATGTTCAATCTCAAGCACAAAGACAAGTGAACTCGTGCATTTAATCACAGCAAAAGTATCAATTTCTCAGAAACAAGTGCAGAAGAAACAAAACCACATGGTTTCTAATACATATAAATTTTCAGTTGTTACGTAAAATAGGTAGTACCTCATTAATATTCCTTGATAAGTATGTACAGTTAATTGTAGTTTCCATATAGCAAATATGAAGAAGGACTCGAAATGAGTTACCTCCGAGTAGATGGTCGCCTCAAAAGTACTTTAGGTGCATATTTCTTCTGTTTCTTTAACTTGTATTTCTCCTGATAACAAAATTCTCAATCAGCAGGTATCCAAAAGACAGAAAGAACATACAAACTTTAATAATTACACTCACTTGTGAAAATGCAGTCTTCTTTCCAAATGTCGAGCTATTAGCAATAAGAGCTTCAATAATTTTGTCACCAGTCGCACCTTCTCTGCATCCGAAAAATGAATTGTACTACCATATTAACGCATCATCCCGCCAAGAAGATGAGACATATTCTCGATAATTAACAACGCTAATCTTTTTTATTGACAATAAAAGATGCTAACTTGAAATCAAACATAGAACATACAAAAGCAGTATGAAATGCGACTTTGATATGTCAAAACATTACACAATCCCTATTGTTTTCACAAGGAGAAAATAAATGCAATCCAACCTCCGCATTGTATCTATGTCATCACTAGATAGGCTTTGGGCCGTGTTATTGTCGACCAACGATCTATTGTCTTTTAGATCATCTGCTAACTGCCCATCAGCAATGTCGTGCGCAAAATTATCTGCATGCACCAAAACAAATGCTTTACTGATAGAGTTTGATACAGTTTCATATTTATATCCCTATATATTTGTCATCTTCAGGATTCCAACTGCACTTAATTGGTGAGTATGATGCAAATTCTAGGGCAGAACATAAATCGTACCGAGTGAAGAGGGCACGAAGCGATCGAGAAGGGGTCCATTGGCGCCGATCTCGACGCGGAACGACGATCCGAAGGGGCATCCGACGAGCGGGCCTAGGGAGCACTTTTTGTTCCCGATCTTCAGCGTCCTGCGCGATCCACACAACCCCTAACGATCAACTCAGAATCCAAATTTGCTCAGAGAGAGAGAGAGAGAGAGAGAGAGAGAGAGAGAGAGAGAGAGAGAGAGAGACGCGGCGGGGGAGAGGCGGGCGAAGACGAGGCGGTCGCCATCGTTGACGTCGAGGAGGACGCTGCACCCCTCCCACGTGAGACTCGGGATCGGCGCAACCGCGGCGGCGGAGGTGGCGGTAGCGGCGGAGGCCGCGGCGGCGGCGGCGGCGGAGGCCGCGGCTGAGGTGGCGACGGCGGAGGCGGAGGAGGTGGCGGCGGCGTCGTCGTCGTCTTCGGCCATGGGAGTGGGTCGGAGAAGGTCGAGGGTTTTGGAGGGGCGTAGAGAGAGAGAGGGTTTTGGATTATATATATATATATATATATATATATATATATATATATATTTTAATTAATATTTTTATAGTTTGGATATGAGAAAACCGAGTCGGGCCCATTGGGCCGTATTGGTATTGGGCTTCTTTAATAAATATATAGCTGGTACCAACTCATAAGATTCCGTGGGCCTTTCCCGGCCCAATTTTGGTCCAATAACATTTGAGGTTGAATTAGAAAATGGGGATGCATATTTAGTAATTAACTTAGTAGTAGTTTAAAGTGGTGTTTTGTTACAAGCAATTATGCAAAAACTAATTGAAATATTAAAAGTGTTTTTTCCATGTAATAGCAAATTTATGTTTATTGACATGTTTTCCAGTAAATTGTATTTTTGCACTAAAATACATTTTATGTAAAACCAAATATTTTCTCAAACCATGCATATATATATATAGTACTTATTAACTAATTATTTTGACAAAATACTCATAAATGGCTAATTATTAAATCTTTTTGAGTAACAACTCACTACCTACTACAATGTGCAATAGAATTAATAAATTAATTCTCTTCTATTTAAATCACCATGCCATTATTATTAAAACAAGCACATGTTTAATGATCACTACATCTACACATGCCTTGTATGGTTCCACACATGGCATCCAACCTCACAAATCATTTCCATTAAAGAAAACCTAACACTACTCCTCATCACACCACTTCATAAATTTTAGGTACTTAAAATTGGTTCTCTTTTGTGTTATTCCTCAAAATAATGGAGTGCTTGTCTCATGTCTCCCCATACCAGGAGAGGACATGCATGCAAGATATAATATTTGAGAAGATACCCTACATTAATTTCCACAAATGGCATGATCACATCTCTTTGAACTTCCTTTATAAAGTTTGTTGTAAGATTGTAGGATGATATATATATATATATATATATATATATATATATATATATATATATATATATATATATATATATATATAGTTTTTGTATCATGACTATATATTCCTGACTTGTTTTTGTAAGATTAATCATTTGAGTAACATATATAGTATGATTGCTCTCTAGTTTCTTATAATATATAGATCTAGAACTGTTTAATCACTATAACAAAATTATACTATAACGACATTCTAAAGTGTCCCTAAAATTTTAAAAAAAAATACTGCTGAAAAAAATATCGATACTTGTTATTAGCGTCGCTATATGTGCAGTCGATAGGGTGTATAGCGACACATTACTGTAATGTGTTTCAAAAATGTGTCCCTATAATCTAATTTTGAATATAGATGGAATATAAATGGGACACTGGTAAAAAAGTATCACAAAAATATATCGCTATAATCTAATTTTGTTATAATGAATCAACATTTCAGATATAAGAGTATATTCATAAATATCACTCTATGTGATCGAAGGTGCGTTTCGCTTAAAAGTTCGCATTAGAAAATGGAACTAACATTATCAAATGCTCATTTTTTTTTATTTGAGAGAGAAAAAAAAAGAAAAGAAGAAGAAGAAGTTAGAAGAGAGAGCTGTTTAATTAATTTCTATGCTTTTCTTTTCTTTTCTTTTCTTTTTTCTTTTCTCTCCTTTAATTTTTATTTTATTTTATTTTATTTTTTTCTCTTCTCTCCTATTATTGTACATGGCAAGTGAAGTTTCATAAGTCTTGTGGGCCATCAAAGAATAATGCACTTCCTCTCCACTGGATTCCATTTTGTAGTGGCTTTTGTTATTTGGTGAATAGAAAATGTATGCATGAGCATCTTAATTAATTAGATCTCCAATAGTGAGGAGGAGGAGACAAAGAAGGAGCTATTGCACTTTGTACTATTTTTCTTTTCCTAAAGTATTTTAAAGCTGTAGGAAAAAAATGTGTCCTTGGTTTTTTCTCAGATTTTTTTTGAAAATAATTCTTTAAAATTTTGTATTTTTAAAAATAATTCTACAAAATTTATAATTACAAAAATAATTCTATGGGTGCTAACTGGGCGCCATATGTGCGCGCCACGTCAGCGGAGGAAGATGACTCGGATTGAGTTAAACACGCACTTTGAACATGCGTGTTTAGACACGGCGGATGGAGAGGTCGAGGCACGCGTGTCTAAATACGCATTGTCAAATTTTTTAATTTTTATCAAATTAAAATCTTTTAAAATCTTTTAAAATCTAAACTTATCTTTTAAAATCTTTTAAAATCTTTTTTTTTAAAAATCTAAACTTATTTTAAAATTTTTATCAAATTAAAATCTTTTAAAATATTTTAAAATTAATTTTTTTAATTTTTATCAAAAAAATAAAAACAAACTAAACTTATCTTTTAAAATCTTAATCTTATTATCAAATTTTTTAATTTTTATAATTTAAATCAGTTAAATACACTTTATATATTATTCTGAAAACTATAATAAATTTATTAAAATAAATAATTATTTTAAATTTTAAAGTTAAAAGATTGTCCACCGACTCAAATTTTGAAGTTAAAAGATTGTCCACCGACTCAATATGCGTGTCTAAACACGCATGTTGAGAATGTGTGTTTAGACATGCATGTTGGGACTGCGTGTTCAACTAATTTCACCTCACAAATTTCGCTGACGTGGTGCCCAGTTGGCAGGTATAAAATTATTTTTACAAATATAAATTTTATAGGTCATTTTCAAAAATATAAAATTTTAAAAAATTATTTTCAAAAAAAACCCTTTTTCCTCAGTTTTCTTTCATTTAAAGTGATAAAAAGTAGGATAAAAAGTAAGAGAGCTTTACAACCAAGTGACAGGGCTCTCTCTTGACTATTGAGTGAAAACAAATGTTTGTTGATGTGACTTGTCTTGTTTTTATTGTTTAAATAGGGACCACTATATATTCATTGATTTTAATTTCTAATTGAACCCAAATTAAGCATCTTAATTAGGGTTGAACCCAACCATAATCTATTCCCATAAAAAGAAGATACAACAACAGAAAATTAATTTAGGATTTTTTTTTTTCGCTTGTTTTAGTTTTTTATAATCATTAAAATATTTAAGTTCAGTTATTAGCTCATGTACACTTTTCATTTCAAATTATAAATTTCTTTCAGTTCAATTACGCATATAGCTTAAAATCATCTGCAATGTGAAGTCTCTCTCAAACTTTCGACTGGTGAACCGTCTTTAATACTAGCCGTAACCAATGTTTTAATAATCGAGTTCAATAGCGAAGATTTGATTGGATTGCTGCATCAAAGTTCACTGGTTCAACCAGTGAAACCCTAAACCCTAAATTATAAATCAATGGGTGTTGCTGCTTGCTAAACTAGCTACATCAGCATAGCGCGATAAATATTTAATAATTATTTTTAATTTTATTATATAATATAGATATATATATATACTTTTTAATATCATACTTAATTATAAAATTACTAATTTTTAAATCAAATTAAGTATATATATATATATATATATATATATATATATTCAAGTTTTTCAAAACCGCAAAAAAAGACTCGGCTTCTACAAAACAAAATTAAGAATAATTAATTTTATAAGACTAATTTATATATTTTTTAAAATAAAATCAGTTAAGTTCATTTTAAACTGTTAATTAAATTTTAATATAACTGGATAAAATAAAAATTTTGCCTTTTTGATTAAAATCAGACAAATTATTTTTAGTTATCCACAAGTTGAACCAAACAGCAATATAAAATGGATCATGGTTGGACCAGCCAAACTAATCAGTTCGATTTGACTTTTAAATCATTGGCGGTAATTATCCGTGTACCAAAAAATAATAACTAAATTTAAATATTTTAAAATAATAATTCGAATTTAATGAATTATTATTAGTGTTAATAAATCAGACGTTCAAATTAAGTTACATGTTTATAAGCTGATTAATTTGTCATTTAATACAAGAAGCTAGAAATATTTAATTCATTAGTGATGATTTCATGGATTTAAATGTTATGATCGACATGAAATAATGTCGAAAATTTATTAGAACTGTACGACACGAGATATATATATATATATATATAAATATATATATATATATATATATATATATATATATATATATATATATATATATATATATATATATATATATATATATATATGTCGAGTCATATTAACGCGTGTTGATCATAAATTAAAAATATATATATATATGCCGATACTTAATAATATAAAATATTTATTTTTTAAAATAATAAAATATTAACAAATTACTTATTATGAATTTTTATTAAATTTTTAAAATTTTATTAAAAAAATTATTTATTAATTTATCGAAAATAAAATTTTAAGTTATATTACCGATACGAAAACGAAAACTGCATCATATCAAATTCTCTCGTACCTCTCGTACAAACATAAGAAAATGTTTCAATACAGGGAACAAGTAAAATAGATGAACTGTGTGATTATTTGAGGATAGAGAAAATTCCACAATGGGACAGCATTTTACGACAACTCCCATCATTATCGACTCTGCAAATAAAACAATTTTCTGATGTTTTATTAGTACTAGTAAAAAAGTATTTGCTAGTTGTTTTTTATTATTTAAAGGTATAGAATTTACTATTTGATGATTTAATTACTACCCTAGCTAGATTCAAAAATTAAAAAGTTAACTAAATAGTATAAATTTATTTTTATCAAAATTTTATTCGATTTGAATTGTCTTATATTATTAATTAAATAAACAAATGACTTATATAGCCTGAATTTTCTTTTTATTAATTTTGTGATCATTTGATTGCTATATAGATAATTTTTAAAATTTAATTTTTGAATATTCTTAATTAATTTAAATAATTCTCATCATCAGTTCGGAATTTCTATAATCTAAAACGATTTTAAGAAATGAATATCTTTATCCTTCTAAAAAAATAGTAGTTATACTTTATATATAAAAATTGAGTTTCCATATTTTTAAAAGTATTAGTCATTACTACTGACGAGTTTTCGATCATTGTATGAAGATTTGTAGAACTAGAACAATAAAGATCTCTTTAGAATTTAGTGAGCGGTTGGTGGAATAGTATAATCTAAAAAATAAAATTAATTAAAAAAATAGATCTAAAAATAAAAAATTTATAAGTATAAAATATTTGATATTTTTGTGCCAAACACACACACTCTCTCTCTCTCTGTATATAATACAAATAGTAGCAATATTTTTTTGAATTTTAGTATTACAAAAAAATAGAAAACAGAAAATTGATAAGACTTGGATATAAAACTTGGTTCTTAAATAGTAAAATTATAAGATTACAAGCCTTTTTGAACTGTAAATCAAAAATTATTTTTTAAACTTTTAAATGTTTTCGAATGGGTAAATTACAATACTGGTTGTAAAAATTATGTACTAAGTTTCATTACTTATACACACAAGTGTACAGCTCCGTGTTAGGGACTTACAAAATTTTAGTCTAAGTCTCTAATTCAAACCGAAGTGGCTTGTCAAGCTAGCCCAATCTCATTTGTAGAAGATAAAGAGATATTTGGAAGGTGAAGAGACTTACAACCACCACCATTAATGTCATGAAAATGCCAAGAGTCATGAGAATGCCAAGAGTCATGACTTGTAAATGTAGGCTTAGAGTGTGAGTTGTACATAAACTTATAAATAAGGGGAATTGGCTAAGGCCAAATCAACAAGAGAGAGTTGTTCAACAACAAGAGAGAGTTGTATCTTATAGTGTTATTTTCTAAGTAAAGAGAGTACTTAGTTTTTTCTGCGGAACCACTACTACTTTCTCTTTTCTCTACTTTTGCATTTAGTCGTAGGGCGCGAAGGTCCGGGCTAGCAAATAGAGAGTAAGGCTTGCCCTCTTCGAGCAGAAGGCGGGCGCCGCACGAACTTTTGCTAGGCGAAAAGCTTAAGTCCGTGACATACTGCTGTAAAACGCACATGCATATATATATATATATATATATATATATATATATATATATATATATATATATATATATATATATATATATATATAATTTTTATGTTTTTAAACATAACAAGTTATTATTATTCGTAGATTTTTAACTTTTGAATAAAAAGATGTACGGCTAGAATAATAGTGGACTTTTTAAATTAAATAATTAATTAATTAAATAAAATAATATAAAAATAAAATTAATTAAAAAAATAGATCTAATGATAAAAAATATATAAATATAATAATACTTGTACAAGCATAATAACCGAAATATATATATATATATATATATATATATATATATATATATATATATATATATATATATATATATATGAATTAATGACTCATCACCTTACCACATTTATGGCCCACGAGACTCACTTACGTGTGGATTAAATCCTCATTAGGTGATCATAATTAGAGTTACTTTTATTTTATATTTTTTTACGTACACAAAAGAAAACAAAAACCTTGCTACTTTTCATTTTTTTAATATTTGTTTGGTATGAAGGAGTTCACCCTCCATGGCCTTAGAAAACAAACAGAGCACAACCCAACAAACACATAGAAAAAATCACACCATCCCACCCCCACCTTCTCCCTCACACCTCTCTCTCTCTCTCTCTCTCTCTAAATATTATTTTTTTAATTGTTTGAGTAAAATCAAATGCATGGATACAAAGCCCTCTCTCTCTCTCTCAACAAATATATATATATATATATATATATATATAAATATATAAATACTAAGTATACACTTTATTCATTCAGAAATAAAATAAATTTTATCAATCATTTCAAAATAATTGATGACTAAATTTTTACTCCTAATTAAATGAGATATACATCATATATTTATGTCAGGGTGTATGAATTTAATAGTATTGCTCATTTTAATAATTAGAGTAAAATGTACGTATGCATGGATAGGGCCGTACGTACTATCCTATAGTGCAACTTGGTCCTCATGCTATTTACTTAGACATTTGAGTTTAGCATCTATACTTTATTTTGTATATTGTACTTTATTTCTCAATTTCAAAATAAAAACTTATATATTTTTTTCTTATGAAAAAAACTAATTTATTTCTCAATTTGTAAATAATATATATTTAATTACTTGGTTTACCTAAAGGAGAGTTAAATTTATTTTTTCTAAATATTTATTAATATTTTTGAAGAGCAGAAAATAAAGTTTAGTATATGAAAAAAAAACAAAAAAATCAAGAACTAGAATATATCAAAGTCAAAATTATAAGAATGCAGTTGCAATTAATATATACCTTGATGATAATATATATTGACCATTGATTAAAAATTTAATAGTTGATATTCGGAGTTTTAAATTTTAAACTTAGTTGTTTAATATTTTTAGCTGAGTTAAAAAAAAAACAACATATTTTTTATTATATTTATTTTTTAAAAATAATGTAATTAATTCAACTATAAACTTGTAAAATAACTGTCTCCCAATTTTGGTTCTTAAAGGCCATTCCTCAAACATTCAACCAATTGTGGTAGATGTATGCCATCAATTTCTCTCAAAAAAAATTATGTATCATGATATATAGAAGAGGGACTATTAGGAAAGTAAATGGATTCAAATTGGCATCCAACAAGTAAAAACAGGTAAGAGGCAAAATATCTTCTTCTTTTTTGTTTCTTGTAATATAATTTAATTTATTAAATATTTATCAAAAATTTGCATTGGTCTCTAAACATCTTTCGTCGCAGATCCGCTCGATTTGCATTTCTGAGGATTTTATCGATATATGCTTTTGAGCAATACTAGATGTATACCAAAAAATGGGTGTACATTTAACACCCACCAATTTAAAAATAAATTTTTATTTATTCATTATTTTGAAATGATGAATATAATTTATTTTATTTTTAAATAAATAAAATATAAAATATAGACTGTAAGTGAAATGTAGCATTTTTCTCATACTTTTATCATTTTATTATTGTATAATAAGAGAGAGAAAAAAAAATATATTATAGACCAAGCCCACTTCTACACACAAAAATATCTAGAGAGAGAGAGAGATTGATCGGTTATATATGGTGGAGAGGAGGAGGAGACCTCAACTACTACAACTATTACTACTACCCTCCTTATCTACCTCTGATAATGGCTCTCACCTCTCTCCTCCCCTCAGAGACTAAAACCACCACCACCACCACCACCACCACCACTCACCACCAACACCACTACCATCGCCGCCGCAAGAAGAAGCCTCCTCCTCCTCATCCTCCTCCTCCTCCTCCACTCCGACCCCGCACCACCACCACCACCACCACCTCCAACTCCACCTCCTCCTCATGGTCACAGCTCAAGAGCCTCCTCAGCTGCCGCAGCAGCTCCGCCTCCGCCCAAGTCCACGACCCGTCCTCCGCCAAACCCATTCTCCGTCGCTCCGGCCCCTGCGGCCCCTCCTTCTGCGCCTTCCGCACCGCTGCCACCTCCGACTGCGGCTCCGCCGCCTCCTCCCTCCGCGATACGGCCCCGCTCACCGCGCGGCGTCGCCACCACCAGGTGGCGGCCGCACCGGTCGGTTTGCGGGGCCTGTCCGGGTGCTACGAGTGCCGTGCGGTGGCGGTGGAGCACGCGGGGCGCTACCCCGGGCGACCACGGACGGAGCTGTGCACGTGCCCGGTCTGCGGGGAGGTGTTCACCAAGGCCGAGAGCTTGGACCACCACCAAGCCACCCGCCACGCAGGTATTCAGAAACACATCAAATTTATTATATTAAATTAAGGTGCAATTTTCTATATACCCCTAAAAATTTTTATGTTTTCAGATTTACCAGAAGGCTAATATTAAAAACTATCCTTCTTATGTTCCAACTTCTTTCCAAAACACCACTGAAGTTAAACTCTGTTAGTGTACCGTTTGGAACTGCCGTTATCTGTGTAAAATTACCATTTTGCCCTTTCAAATATACCCTACCATAATCAACTTTTCTTATGTACCCTTAAAATGTTTTGTTATGTTTTGTTAGATAGGGGCAAAATAAGTATATCTGATAGTTTTCAACGCTGATTATTATTTAACTCTAGTTTAACTCTAGTTAACTTAACAAAGAGAAACGGTAGGGATATTTTTAATAACGGTGGAACGTATAAGGGGTATATTGGAAAGAAAAAAATAAGAGGGGTAAATCAGATATTTTTTCAGATTTCAGGGGTACACAGACAATTATCCCTTAAATTAAATTAAAATTTATAAATTTTTACTAATTATATCAATTATTATTATTATTATGATTACTGTTTAGAATAGTAGATTAATATTTTTTGCTTAATATTTTATTTTATATTGGATAAATTTGTATATGCGCTGTTATTGTGGGTGGCATGAATTTTATTTTAAAATGTATTTTTAAATTATTAAAAATTATTTATATATTTAATACCAATCATGCATACTTAGCAATGAAATAAAAATTTAATAATTAATATCTGAACTTAATTATTTTATAATTTTAATTTAACTTATTTTTTAAAAAAAGATCGAAATGGATAATATATTACATTTCACTCAATATATATATATATATATATATATATATATATATATATATATATATATACAATTAGTAAATTAGTTACATTGGTATTATACTTTAATTATAGGAGATTAATTATATAATTAGTTAATTAGATAGATTTATGAGGAAGAGGGAAGGATAATGGAGTTGTTGGCAGGGTATAAAATATGAGCAATGCTACCTGTACACCCCGAAGGGGTGTACATCATACACCTTCACCATTTTAATGGTGGCGATACTTTTTACGGGTCACATCAAGTGACCCATCATCACACCCCCACCCTTAGATGGATGGGGTGTATGATGTACACCCCGAAAGGGGTGTACACATAGCATTTTCCATAAAATATAGGGGGGATCAGTACTGAGGTGTATTAATTGGAGTCCACATTTAATTTAATTTTCCTCACAAAATTAATAATAGAAAAAATTGGAGCATACGTAGAATTTGGAATAATAATAAGAGATTTTATTTGAGGTGACAACACTTTCCCTCTATATATATATATATATATATATATATATATATTTTGTTAATGATCATAATTAATACCACAAATTATAACTTGTACGTAGTAATAACCACCCAGTGATAATATTTGGTTGGAGTAATAATAATTATTTATTTTATCACTCATATGTACCATCAAAAATAAATAATTTTAAGATATTTTGGTTACTACATAAATAATTTTTATCCATCTATAAAATTTAATATCTAATCAATGAAAGTGCTTTAGATTTATCTAAGATTTAGATTAATTTTTATTTTTATTTTTAATTTTTTTTTAGAAAGAAAGGTAGCACGTTATCTACTTCATTCAACTGTAAACTAAATTTAGCAATATGAGTGAGACAGCAAAATCTCTAAAAGATGAAAAAAAAAAAAATAATGACCAGACAATTTAGCACGTCAATTCAGATCTTTCCAATGTGCCAACGTTCTTCTAACCGAGCTAAAGACAGGAGATCAACATCACAGTATTGAAATAGAATTCTGTTTCTGTAATTTCAAATCACCCACCACTTCACAGCCAGGACAGTATGAAAATTATTCCGGTCTACCCATCCCTCCCCTCGCGTCCAAAATTTCAACACCTCGCTAATAGTAGCTCCTAGTATCTCAAATCCAGCACCCTTCTCATCCGACCCGATAACCTCCCAACCCGATAACGAATCGTGAGTATAAACCCTTCAAGAAATTAACAACTTTATACAAAGAAGCAATTTGTCCTCCCATTACTTAATTACTAGTAGTAGGACTATTATCATCATTAGTAAAACATATAAAATATGTAGCTTTATTTTTGTTTGACATGTTATTTAAAAAATAAAAATAAAGTGCAGATTATAAAATGATAAAATATTTATATTTATAACTTTCGACTGCTCCGACAGTGTCGGAGCTGGGACCGGAGGACTCAGGGCGGAACATAGTGGAGATAATCTTCAAGTCAAGCTGGCTCAGCCGGGGAGCCAACCGCCGGCCGACGTGCCAGATCGTACGCATTCTCAAAGTCCACAACACCCCCCGCACCCTCGCCAGCTTCGAATCCTACCGCGATGTCGTCCGGCTCCACGCTCGCTCCGCCGCTGCCACCGCCTCGACCCGTGCGGCCGCCGACGGCAACGAGCTCCTCCGTTTCCACTCCGCCCGCCTCCTCTGCCCCCTCGGCCTCCGCGGCTCCTCCGTCCTATGCACCGCCTCAGCCTCCGGAGCCTGCGGTGTCTGTGCCGCCATCCGCCATGGCCTCGCCCACCGCAGCGGCAGTCATCCCGAATCCCTCGGGGTTCGGACGACTGCCAGCAGCGGTCGTGCGCACGACTGCGATGACTACTCTACATCATTACCATCAGCGGTCGTTGGGGAAACCAATAGAGCCATGCTTGTGTGTCGTGTCATTGCGGGGAGGGTCCGTCGCCCGGGGGACGCACCGGATAAGCCAAATGACTCGGTGGCCGCCGGAGACTACGACGGCATCGGCGGGAATCTCGAGGAGCTTTTCGTGGCCAATCCTAGGGCAATACTCCCTTGCTTCGTAGTCATCTACCGAATCCTCGAATAAAAACAAAATTAAAAATTAAAATTATTTTTCAGATTGTTAATTTTGGATGATTACTTGGTTGATTTGGTTTAACAATGTATGCGGATATATATAGATTCGAGTTGAGTTTGGATCCGATCCGGAATATGTGTTATATATATATATATATATATATATATATATATATATATATATATAATGTATGTGGATATATATAGATTCGAGTTGAGTTTGAATTCGATCCGGAATATGTGTTATATATATATACACACACACACACAAGTAACGCGACAAGTCTTTTTTTGAATCGGGTACATATCAACGACACATTAACAAATGATATAAAAAAAAAGCACTTAATTTATATCGATCGTGCATCGATCCCACTTAGAAAAAAAAAAAAAAATTTAACTCACGAAGTCTCAATTTTACATTAAATAGAACTTTATTTTTATAGTTGTATATATGTACCTTAATTATTTATTTTAAATTAATGTTATTGTCATTGTACTTCTAAGACTTTTTGCTTTTCATGGAAAATTTTTGTTGTAAGTTTTTTTTTTTATTTTATCATTGTTGTAGCTTATACTACCATACCAAATGCATGTACCTTGGATAAGCAATTAATTATATATTAATAAACTTAAACCAATAAGTACATGTACAACTAAGTTTGAGGGTCCTCATAAATCCCTTTCAACTGAGATTTAAATGCTTGTAGGAAAAATATTTATGTAAGGGGAAAGGTACAATAAATAAATGACATTGAAATTACAACCCACAGCTGAGTAATTTTAAGGGTCCACTTGTAACTTTTATATTGATCAAATAATTGATATAAGTTCTCAGCATTTAATTAATTAGTATATTTATAAACAAAAAATATGCATGGTAACAATATTGAACATATAATATATGTGATCACTTCTAATAATCTCAGAGAAAAAAAATGTATTCTATATTATGATGAGTAACAGGTTATTTTTGATGACCCAAACCAATATATTAAATGGTGGATGGATCTGGTGTGATTGAATCTCCTATATATCCACCCTTTCAACAACTAAATTATCAAAGATGCTGAGATTTTAGAGGTTCATATTTTAATATTATCTTAATTTTCAAATTTTGAAAATAATTTACAAATATTCAATTGGTAGAGAAATTATATATTCTCGGATTTATTTGTTGGCTAGTATTGAAGTGTTGATAGAAATATATAAAAAAAAAATAGAAGTAATTAATTATATATTTTCAACAATTCATAATTTTAATTATTCATTATGTCTCTTGAATAGAATAATTAATTTATTTAAATATACAGATATAATATTTATGAATCTTAATATGACACCACAGAATCCGTGATATACCATAGTTTTCGCTTCCCTATGCTCAAGTATCTCCCATAAGAATTGGAGTACGTTGGAAATCGCAAAATTTATTGAAACAAAATAAAAAAAAATAAAAAAACTTATCGAAAATTAACTTCTAGTCAAATCTTAGTAATCTCTGGATCCAATGACTCCTCACCCTCTCATTGGGGCTGTTTCCATAAGGAGACAACCATGGGACAATAATTGTTGGTCACATGATGAAGGTGATAACTGAGTTTTGTCCTAAACAATAAATCTACAAAGAAGTTGCATGTATGCTTGAGTTGACCACCAAAAGATCGAAGCTTATGGGCCTTCAATGAATAGTTCCCCTCATAAAAGGGCATCTGCAAATTGTGAAGCAGATAAGAAGCAAGAGGCGATGCATGATCGACTCTCATTTCACCTGCTCCAATATATATATATATATATATATATATATATATATATATATATATATATATATATATATATATATATATATATATATATATATGTTTCTCTTTTGTAGTTTTTAATTTGATTGGTGCATTTAAGTGATTAATTAAGTAATATGATTCACTCATCGCGTGGGTCTAGTTCGCGCACTTTCCAAATTGACCAATCTAGCACCTGAACCATTCCATTTATATGCAAACATAAGTGAGCAAATTAAGCGATCTCCTTCTTTATAATTCATTCAAATGCCACTGATCATGATCAGTACATTTCGAGTTGTTAGTAACTAACCAATGTTTGTTAGTGATAGAACATATTCATTAATTGTATTTTTAACTAATTTTATTTTGTAAATAATAAAATCAACACATATATTGCAGTAGTGAATACACATTTCCACGTCCGAATCAACAAGAATTTTGTTTCCAGATACCATCGCAAATGATATTTTTTCTAAAATATGTCGAGAGTGAATATGAGGGAGAGGGAGAGGGAGAGGGAGAAGATTTGGTGGAAGAAGCTGGATTTGGAAGGGGTTTGTCCGTCGAGGCTGCCTGTAGGCGTACCTACCAGGGGTGCGTCTACCGTGCTCGGGGCTCAGGAGGGCGTATGTGGACTACGTCGAGGGGCGAGGGAATCTCACAAGGAGACATGTCGCGGGAGGGTGTCTGGGTCTCGTCCTCAGGATTTGGAATGGAAGTTTCACAAAGGGGGGAGGGTTCAGGGGCCCGATTCGGCCAAGGAATCTTGTTGCTCCTCGGCGAAAACTACAGACCTGGGCATGAAGACAAAACGTCAAATCTCCTGGGCTGATCATAAGAGGGAGCCTTTAGCTAGGACTTGTCCCGTCGTTGAGTCCGTGGTTCGGGAACGTAGGGGAGGGAATGGGTCTAACTGCTGGTCCGAGGAGGGGACCCTGCTGATGGAGGTCAGAGAGAGGAGAAGGTCTTAAAAAGAGGCCCTCCTGTCGTGGAGGGTTCACGACACTTCTTCATCCTTTTCCAAGCGTGCTTGGCAGAAGTACTCTCCTGCTCAGTGGGCTGGAGGTAGAGCGAAGGCGACTGGCAGATGCTTCAAATGTTTGGCTAGAGATCATTGGGTTCGTGACTGCCGTGACCCCGTGAAGTGTACTAAGTGTCTCGGGAGTGGTCATTATGCCCGCAACTGCCGCGCTTGGGGTGCTAGGCTCCGTGGGAAAATGCAAGGTGCAACAAGGTTTCGCCCGCTGGCCTTGAAGGTGTTCGTCTCACTTACGGAGGGATTTCAAACAAGGCAACAACAGAATCGGAGAGCTGTTATTGCCATTACCTGTGGTGTGGCCAACCTCGGCCATTACCCTCAGGGTACGCTCGCGAATGACTTGGTCGACCGCTTCGGGGGTTTTTCTAACGACTTTCTGGTTACCAGATTCCGAGAGCGAGACTTTATGATTTTCCTCCCACAATGGGTGTAACCGGAGGATTTGATCCGAAGGGACGGGATTTGACTCGCTCACTGCCGCATCCGGTGTTTCGTGTGGAATCCCTACAGAGATGCTGTGAGAGCTAGGCTCAGGTACAACGTGTAGATTAAATTGATGAACCTATCATACGAGTGCTGGTCCGAGTGTAGGGTAGCGGCCGTGGTCAACGGATTTGGGAGGTTCTTGTGAGCTGACGATAGCAGCCGTAACTTGCTGGATATTAACTTCTTCAAGTGCCAAGTGGCCGTGGAGGATCCGCCGGACATCCCGGAAAATCTCTTCCTTACTCTGGGAGATCATCTGGTGAGCGTTCGTGTCGTCCTGGTGAGCACCGCTCCCTTTGGTGGGGATGACCGGGGGATTCCGTTTGCGGGCGGGGATCCCAACGAAAGGGAGGACCAAACTGATCCGATGGGACGCTAGATTGCGCGTTGGACTAACCAGAATGTCGACATCGAAGATGACAGTGTGGTGGGGGTTGGCCATGCTAGCGATCCTAGCGACTCTTGGAATTCTTCGAAAATCAGAGATCGTTGGAGGTCGGCGGTGCCCATGCTGCCGGAGTGCGGTGGAGAAACTCCGGCGATCGGCACGGGGATTGGCTGCCTGGGCCGATCTTCCTCCCACGTGCCGCGAGTCCGCATGGGGACAGGTGCCAGGCTGCACGGTGATGTGGAGTGTTGGAAGGGGGGCGTTCTCCAGCTTCTGGCGTCCAGCCTCGATCTTCACATGGTTGGTTTCTTAGGTATTTTTTCAAACTCGACGAATCAGATGGAATGCATGGGGGTGGTTGTCTGGTCTATCGGTGGATTGGAGAGGGAGAGAGAGGGAGTCCGAAGGCTACATTGGGGCAGGACCTCCAAGGTGCGGCTTTCACTATTTTAAGGTTTGTCAGTGATAGTGGTGGCGGGTCTGTCAATGATGGCCTTGAGAGGGAGCTCGGTGGAAGCGCTGGAGTGCTTTGGCGTGGGAGCGGGAGCCTCGAGGTGGGGGGCTCCCGAGGAGCTCCGCCAGGTCCAGGAGTTGGTGTTGACCCGTGGGTTTGGGTTGTGAGGCTGCGTGGGGCGAGATGGGCCCAGGAGGCCGGTTGGTCTACGACTTATGGGCCTGGGGTGCTATTCCCGGGCTAGGCGGAGGGCGTGCTCAAGGGCCAACCTTACCAGGTGGGTTGCTGCTTCGGACTCGGGGGGTGTAGGGTTATGGGCTGGGGGCCTTCTCTCAGTTGGGTGGGCGTGGCTACGCTTAGGCCTTTCCCTAAATTGGGCCCCTTTTATCTGTTCAGCACTGCTGTTTCTCCTCTTCGGTCTCACCTAGTCGCGGCGAACGGTCGATGTTGCTGGGCGGATTTACCCTTGGTTGCGGGAGGGCGGGGTCGCGGCGAGGCGTGCTGGCGAAGCTCTCTCCTAACCGGGGACGTCCGGACTGCTACGGTCCCCGGGGGCTTCTGGTGGCCACACCTGGGGAGGGGGCGTTGTGCGTCGGGCTCATGGGGCCTGTGGTGGAGGGCGGTGTCAATCGGGTTTCGGTTCTGAGCGTAGGAGGGTGGTTCCGGGGTTGTCCGCGGCAGGGTGAGGAGCAGTTCTTCGCCGGATGTTGGGGGCTTCACTAGGAGGAGTCCGCGGCTGGCTAGTCGCGATAAGGAGTCAGGAACTTTTCGGCTACCGCGCGCAAGGCTAAACTGAGGAAAGGAGGGATTTGCGACTCCGTCTTGCTAAACCGGCCCATTGCTAAGGCCAGAGGTGGGCTGGTGAAGTCTGGGGGCCCTGAATCGGCGGTGTGCACCCGTGTTAGGAAGAAGAGTGCTCTGTGTGGGGTGGTGTTGACGCTGGAGGAGGCGCTGGGACTCGTGGATTTTCTTGGGTCTGCCTAGTGGGCTCCCTTGGTCTTGTCTGTATCCGTGCGATTGTACCTTGTCTTATGTTTAGTATTTGTTGTTGGAACGTTAGGGGTCTTAATAATCCTTGCAAAAGAGGTCTTGTTAAGGGTGGTCTCTCCTCTTCTAGGAAGGCCGTGTTCTGTCTGCAGGAAACTAAAGTGAGTTCTGACGGACCTCAGGTGGATAAGTGTCAGTTTTGAAATCCGTTGGGGCTTCGGGAGGGCTAGTTACCTGCCAGAGCTCTAGAGATTTCTTTTGTTCTGAAGTTGTGGTTTGTCGTTTCTCGCTGACTGTCAGATTGAAACACTTTATTAGTGGTGCTTCATTCTACTTAACGAATGTGTACGGCCTGCCTTCTTAGGAGGGAAAGAAGGACTTTTGTTTAGAGCTGGAGGAGCTTAGAGGGGTTTGTAGGGGACCGTGGGTGTTGTGCGGGGACTTCAACCTTACTAAGTGCCTGCATGAGAGGAAGGGGAGAAGTTGGAGTCGCAAACTCATGTCCTTGTTCGCTGACCTGTTGTCCAAGCTGGATCTTATTGATCTGCCTATTGGCAATCAGCGCTTTACGTGGTCCAATATGCAGGTCCTACCGACGATGGCTAAACTGGATCGCTTTATCATCTCTACAGAGTGGGACCAGGCCTTTCCTCTGTCAAAGGTGGTTGGCCTTCCCCGAGTTACGTCGAACCACACACCGTTACGCCTGTCAACTGGCGAGAACTTACCCTCCCGTCGGTTCAGATTCGCAGACGCGTGGCTTTTGCGGGAGGATTTTAACTCTAGAGTGGCTTTGTGGTGGGCCGAAGTTCCGAGGAAACAATCGAGTATCCTCTCCTTCACGGCAAAACTCAGGCACTGCAGAGCTAAGCTGGACCTCTCTAGGGAGATCCAGTCCTTGGATATTTTGGAGGAATCTGCTTATCTCTCCCTGCGCTTTTGGAGCGACATCAACTCCTCAAAAATCAACTGGCAGTAATTGCGGTTGAGGAGGAAGCTTGGTGGAAGTCTAGAGCTAAGCAACATTGGCTCAAAGAGAGGGATGGCAATACCAGATTCTTCCACGCTGTGGCTAATGGTCGAAAACGGAGTAACTTCATTTAGGCGGTCGAAGATGAGGGTCTCAGGATCTCTAGGGAGGGCGAGAAGAGGGACTATTTCCATAATAAATTCAAGGAGGTGTTTGCTCCGTCCGAGCCTATCTTGGAGCATTTGGGTGACTGGAGTGGCCTCTTTGGGAATAGCCCACTTCTGGGCTCTGAGGTTCTTACGGCACCCTTTAGTAGGGAGGAGATTAAGACCGCAACCTTCCAGTTTGGAGGCGATAAGGCTCCTGGGCCAGATGGTTTTAGCTTAAGGTTTTACCAGAAATTTTGGGAGGCTATCCAAGATGATATTTATTTGATATTCTGTGACTTATACGATGGGAATCTCCACACTGGGCCGATTGACTACTCCTTCATCTCCTTAATTCCCAAGAAATAAGGAGCGAAAGTAGCTGGGGACTTTAGGCCGATTAGCTTGCTGAATGGTATTCAGAAGATTATCTCAAAAGTTCTCGCGAACAGACTCGCTAGGGTGATGGAGGGCTTAATCTCTCAATCCCAGGCGGCCTTTTTGAAGGGTATGTCAATTTTGGACTCCTTTGTTACGGCAAGCGAACTCATTAATTGCGGGTCCAAAGTCAGAGCGGAGTGTGTGGGTATTAAGGTAGACTTCGAAAAAGCATTCGATAGGGTGAACTGGAGGTTTCTGTTTAAGGTCATGAGTTGGCTTGGGGCTAATCTTAGGTGGTGCGCGTGGATTGAACAATGCATTGCCAATGCGAAGATTGTTGTGTTAGTTAACGGGATCCCCACTAAATGGATTAAAACTAGGAGAGGCTTAAGGCAGGGGGACCCTATATCCCCATTCCTTTTCCTTCTAGTGGCTGAGGGGCTCGCGAGAATGACGGAGCGGGCGGTGTCGAACAAGTTGTTCACTGGGATTGGCCCCGCGGCGGGGTGCAAGGTGCCTATCATTCAATATGCGGATGATACAATTTTCTTTTGTAAAGCCAAGATGAAAGAAGTGTGTAACCTCAAATTCACGTGGCAACTGTTTGAGTGGGCATCCGGCTTGAAGATCAACAGATATAAGTCTGAGCTCCTGTACTTTGGTAGCCGGGCAAGTAGGGATACAAGGCTTGCGGACCTAATCGGGTGCAAACTGGGGAATTTCCCTATTAAATACTTAGGTCTGCCCTTGACTAACAAGCGTGTGAGGAAGTAAGATTGGTGGTCGGTTATCAACAAGTTTCGAAATAGGATAGAAGGGTGGCAGGCGAAGCTACTTTCGCAAGGTGGCAGGCTTACCCTGGCGAACTCGGTTCTCACCAGTTTGTCTCTGTATTTTCTTTCAGTCTTCCGAGCGCCGAAATAGGCTATCAATCGTATAGAAGCCCTTAGGAGAGCCTTTTTCTGGAAAGGAGGGTCAACGGTTTTGGGTGGCCATTGTTTGGTTCAGTGGAAGCTAGTGTACCGAAGCCGAAAGGAAAGTGGGTTGGGTGTCCTTGACCTAGGGAATATGAACTTAGCCCTTCTGTCAAAGTGGTGGTGGAAATTACTGTCCGAGCGCAACTATCTCTGGAGTCAGTTAATTCTCAAACTGTACTACTCTAGAAGAATACCCCTCCGGGAAGGGACCTCTTTCACCCCCTACTCTCAATGGTGGAAGAGTGTGTTGAGATCCAAAGAGGTGTTCAACTGTGGTGCCCACTTTGAGCTAGGGGACGGAAAGAGAGTGGAGCTGTGGCGGGACAAATAGGGTGGGTATGACTCCACTCTGTTATCAATTCCAGGGCATCTTTAGGGACGTATCGGTCAGGACTCGCAAAGTTAGCGAGTGCTTTGGGGGGGGGGGGGGGGGGGAGAATGGAAGTGGAGATGTTGTCTAGTAAATCTCCTTGTAGGGGGATGGACGTAATCCGGTGGAGGTGGTCCCAGTCGGAAGTTTTTTCGGTAAAGACGACCTACGATTTTCTGCAGGATGGCGGCGTTAAGGTCACATTGTTTGATAGGCTTTGGGGTATCAAAACTCCACTGAAGGTTAAGATCTTCGTCTGGCTGGCCCTGAAAGGTCGGATCCTAACGAAGGACAACCTTTCTTTCAGAGGCTGGAGCGGGGATGGGTCGTGTGTCTTCTGCGGGGTGGGCACCGAGATCGTTAACCATCTCCTGGCTGATTGTGAGGCGATCAATGCTCTCCTGGGTGCCCAACTCCTGAACAAACTGTTTTTATGTGCCGGCAAGTCGGTGATTAAGCTATGGGAGGACTGCTGCCAGTTAGGGGGCAGCCTAGGAAGGAGAGAAAGAGGTATTTTAGTTGCTTCTTGGTGGACGATCTGGCTTGAGCGGAACAGAAGAATTTTCGATAACAAGAGATCCAATGGGAGGCAGCTGTTGGGAGCAGTCTGCGCTCTTCTGTGCCTTTGGAAGTCTTGTTGCCCGTAACTTCTCTTTTCTTTTTTTTTCTTTTTTTTTTTTTCCTGAGGCACTGCTCTCTCATTCTGTTGCCTAGTTCATGTTTTATTAAATGAAGCGACAGCATGTTATCTTATCTCAAAAAAAAAAAAAAAAAATCAACTCTATTAATATGATCTTTATATTATGGTTGGGATAATTAGAATGGAATATAATAACTAATGCTCCCAACTTGTAGATCTCCTCTTCACCCACTCCCACAAAAGCTGCTGGGATTTGCTAAGAAGACATATATATAAAATGCACTGCCTATCTTGAAGAAATTAATATTGCCTAGACCTGGAACACCAAACCATCCATATAATTAAGGACCGCCAAATAATATACACTCTATTTCATCTTTCCTTTCGATCGATGCTTAGTTTTTTTAAAATTTTCAAAATTTACCGAGCGCGCACGGGTGATTTCTATCAAGAAGGAACAACCAGATCCAAAAAATAATTTCTTTTTTTACTGTGGCAGTTTAAATTAATATCTAATCCCTTGACTATATATATATATATATACAGGTTAGTTGTGAGAAAAAAAATATATATATATCTAATCCCTTGACTTTGAATGAAACATGTACGTTATTAATAAAGATACTCTTATAAAATTAATGATACTATCAAACACATTGCACTACTACTGTTGGTTTTCGTTTTATTTTTTTTTTTAAAAAAGAAACATAAGTCAAATTTACGATTATAGTTGTGTTAGTTGTACATGTATGTACCTACGTACACATGAAAGATGCTCTTTAATTTCGACTTTTGCTTCAGTAGTTGTTGGTCCCCGGAAGGAGCTTGGTTAGAAGCTTGTACTTATCTTTCTTTCTTCTTTTTTTTTCTTTTTTTTTTTTGAGAGAGAAAACTTAATTACCTTCCATTTTACTTGCATGTTTTGTTCTTTCTTTTGGTAATTGATAATGAAGTTTAGTTTAATTATGATCATTTGCATATTATTAGATTGCGAATCGAACTTGTGGGAATATTGAGAAGATCAAATCGTTTCTCGAATCACATGTCTTTTCGAAATTAAGATTGATTTCTAAATTGATCATCGAGTGCGTCACGATCAAGCGATTCGGTTGAGTAGGGAATCGACTCAACTGAATTATATGTATAGGGTTAATTGCATACGGCTCTATGTAAACATATCGAATAGCAGATATATTTCTACAAAGTTTAACTTTTTATATTTATCCCTTCAAAAGTCTAACGTTATTCATATATATCCCTCTGGTTTATTATCGTTAATTCACTGTTTATTTTTTAACAGATTATATGTGAAATAACAGTTTTGCTCTTTCAAAAATATCGCTCCAAAAAATAATACAGAAATATCTGAAAGGGTAAAAAAGTAAATTTATCTCACTAACTAACCAAGATTAAGTATTTAATCTATGGTTAACTAGATTTTTCTAATAGAGATAGACGATAGGGATATATATGAATAACGATAAAAAGTTGAACTTAATGGTGACGATATTTTTTATGGGTCACATCAAGTGACCTTTCATCACACCCCCACCCTTAGATGGGTGGGGGTGTGAGATGTACACCCCTTACGGGTGTACAAGTAGCATTTTCCTATATATATATATATATATATATATATATATATATATATATATATATATATATATATATATATATATATAAGTATTATTCTAAATAAATACCTTGGTGTGACAGCTCCTAAATTATTCTTGCATGTGTAAGCATGCAAGAGTAGTTGGTTGGTCCTCCACCATAGCTAATTGCCACACAACATATGCTTCATTTATTATTTAGGTGAAGTTGTGGTGCAATCACTCCTTGATATTAATTTCATTTTGTCACATTTGCTTCCAATTAATTGACACAGCCACCCTTGCTTACTAATTACCTAATCAACTTTGGATTCACATATTTGCTTATAATTTGATAATAATTTCATTTTTTCACATTTGCTTTCAATTAATTGACACAGCCACCCATGCTTACTAATTACCTAATCAACTTGGATTCACATATTTGCTTATAATTTGATTTAGATGCAAAATGAATCCTTACATCAAAAATATTATTGCCTAATATTGGTACATATGTGTAATATATATATATATAGTCCGGCTAGAATACTATCGATAGCACCAAACAATTGGTGCTATCAAGTTTTTTGCCGTTGGATGAAAAGATATACGGTTGGGATTATAATAGTCTCCTCAGATTTTTATTATTCAACCAACTATCTAGTAAACCCTAGGGGACCACTATCATCTTAACCACACATTTTTTAATCCAAAGACTAAAAACTTGATAGCATAATGATTTGGTGCTATCGATAGTATTCTAGCCTAATTATATATATATATATATATATATATATATATATATATATATATATATATATATATATATATATATATATATATATATAAAATTAGATTGGAATGCGCGCTATTAATAGCATCAAGTCATTGGTTCTAATAAATTTTTGATCCTTGAATTAAGAAATCTATAGTTGGAATGATAGTGGGTCATATATATATATATATATAGTCCAGCTACTATGCTATATAGATAGCACCAAGCATTTGGTACTATCAAGTTTTCTACCCTTAGATCAATATCTTTGATTATTTTCACCCGTTAAATTTTGCTATTTTTCCAACCACACGCATTAAACCCAAAGGGTCCACTATCATCTCAACCACACATCTCTTAATTTAAGGGTCAAAAACTTAATAGCACTAATGACTTGGTGCTATTAATAGCATAATAACGTAGGTATATAACACAAATAGAGTTTCTATACTTTCAAAAGTATCAAGTCATTAGTGTTAGTAGGTTTTCGGCCATTGGATAAAAAGATGTGCGGTTAAGATAATAATGAATCCGTTGAGTTTAGTGCGTGGTTGTAAAAGTACCAATCATTTGGTGTTTATAATTTTTTCACTGTTAGATCTAATTCTTTAATTAATTCCATCCCTTAGATCATACTATTCCATCAACTATCCACTAAACCTAGATAATCTACTATTATTCTAACCCTTTTTTTTAATCAAAGGTTAAAACCCTAATTAAGAAAAATATTTTGAAAATTTTCAACACATACAAGTATCATCATGTTAGTATTAATTAAATGCAAATGACTATTAAAATTGTGAGCCCAACAAACTATTGGGCCTGAGTGGGCTGACCCCTAGTGGGCCATCGATCGGAGTTTGTTAAATGACGAATTTACCCTTGGGGACATAAGATTCAAGTGGGCCGACCTTGGGCTAGAGTTGGGCTAAACCCAAACGCAGCTTTTGCCCGCGGATTTCATGATTGGGCCAAGCACAACTCTGCCCCTGTGCGTAGACCTGGCAATTCCTACTCGGACTGCGGCTATCCACGGGTTACCCATAATTTTACGGGTATGAATATTAATTTTTTTTATCCAAAAAATTATGGATAAAATAGGTGGGCATCAATTTAGTTGTGAGTATTTTGGGTAACCCGCTGGTACCCACGGATACCCGCATAAATTTTTTTAATTAAAAATATAAATTATTTTTATTTATAAATTCTTAAAAATTCTAACCCTAACTTCTTCCTGTACTCTATTTTTTTTTTTTTTTTTTTTCGTTGTGGCCATCTCTCCTACTGCGCTGTCTCATCATATCCTTTTGTTCTATGAAAATTACTTATTCAAGGATTTAAATATTGATCAATATGATGACAAGAATCTTTTGGTGTCATTATTGAAAATTGATGAAACTTCGGAATCAAGAGAATCAACTATTAAAACTACAGTTGTATATTGAATTTTGATAGTTTATTTTTATGATCTTTGACTCTATAATTATAAAAATTTTATTAATTTTGTATCACATAAATTTAGGATAATATAATATTTTTATATTATATAATTTATATGCTTAAATATTTTATATTATTTATTATTTGTTGTGATATTTTAAATAAATTATGTTATATTTTTAAAAATTATGTATTTTATATTTTGGGATAATTGCCTGTGTACCCCTAAAATCTAAGGTACTGTTTGGTTGCAGGATAAAATGGGAATAGCCCATTTTATCCTGCAAAACCATCCAAACAATAGTTAAAAAGGGAAGGTTAAATTATTCCTCTCTTAACGGGTTATCCAAAGATAACCCGTTAAGAGCTAACCCCCAAAAACTATGGAATTGGTTTATTCCATAGTTTATCCCAGGGGCAATGGGTGGAAAGCTCTCTTCGTATTAATTAATTATGGTATTAATTTTCTATACTTTCAATTTTGCTGCTATAAAATTTTTAATATAAATCATGATCATCAGATTATCACTTTAAATTTCAGTTATAAAAAATAAAAATTTTACTTGCTGTTATTAAAACAAAAAAAAAAAATTACTGTTATTAAAACAATTGACTTGCTTCAACCTGCTGTTATTAAAAATTTGCACTTGCTGTTACATGGTAATTGTGAGTTGCAATTACTTCAACCTGCTGTTATTAAAAAATTGGTGTTATTAAAAAATGTGCACTTGCTGTTATTAAATAAAATGCCGTTATTAAAAATTAATGTTATTAAAAATATTGCACTTACTGTTATAACAAAAAAAACACTATTATTAACAAAAAAAAAACAATATTATTAATATAAAAAATTACTGTTAAAACAAAAAAAAATTTCACTATTAAATTTCAGTAAATAAAAAAAAAATTCAAAATTTGAGTAAAACAAAAAATTTCAGCAAAACAAAACACTATTATTAACAAAAATTAAATTGTTATTAGTGAGTATTAAATTAACACAATTTAAACCAACCCAACATTTTATTCATGAGTTCACTCATGAAAAATGCTAAGGGCAAAATTGGTAATATAGATTAATAACTACTATATATTTTCACTATTCTTGCTTATTCTAAGAAATGAACCAAACGCAATTTCAGCTTTTCATAAGAATAACAACTTTACAAACCAAACACTATTTTTCTTTTATCCCTGACTATCCCGGAATAGCAAACTATCCCCGATATAAAAAAATTTATCCCCAAGCTTACAATCCCCGAACCAAACATAGCCTAAAGAAATATCTGATTTACCCCTCTTATTTTTTTCTTTCCAATATACCCCTCATACGTTCCACCGTTATTAAAAATACCCCTACCGTTTCCCTTTGTTAAGTTAACTAGGGTTAAACTAGAGTTAAATAATAATCAAAGTTGAAAACTATCAGATATACCTATTTTGCCTCTATCTACCAAAATATTTTAAGGGTACATAAGAAAAGTTGGTTATGGTAGAAGGGTATATTTGAAAGGGCAAAATAGTAATTTAACATAGATAACGGCAGCTCCAAACGGTACACTAACAGAGTTTAACTTCAGGGATATTTTGGAAAAAAGTTGGAACGTAAGAAGGGTAGTTTTAATATTAGCCTTCTAAGAGGGGTAAATCTGAAAATAGAGAAATTTTTAGAAGTATATAGAAAATTGCCCCATATATATATATATATATATATATATATATATATATATATATATATATATATATATATATATAGCGTAGGGCTACTATGCTCTTACGAGTATAAATCACTTTATACTCATAATTTTTTCGCCTTTGGATGAAGGAATGCGCGATTAGGATGATAGTGGTCCCCCTAGGGTATACTAGGTTATTGGTGAAATAGTATAAATCCTAGAAACTACTATAATCCTAACCGCACATTCCTTCATCCAAGGAATAAAAATTTATAAGTACAAAAGAATTTTACTCATAAGAGTATAGTAGCGGAATCCTATATATATATATATATATATATATATATATATATATATATAACTTGCAAATTAATTAAAAGGGCCTACTCACTACTACTATGTACAGTTAATTAAATATAGGTAGTGTTGAGTTCATAAAGGTTCTTGAGTGTAATAAATACATATCTCTAAGTTAGTTAAGTTAATTGAATTAACATTTATAACTCACCAAATATGCTTAATTATATATGAATGGGGTGAATTGCTCTCTCTCTCTAAAAAGCTATGCCGAAAGCAAAGAAGGTCGACACAAATTCTATATTTCTCTAATTCCACCAAAAGACTAGTAGTCATGATTTTTTTTGAGAGAAAAAGGCTAGTCATGATTATGCATGCTACATGTATTTTTATATTTAATTAAGTTCATAATGAAAATTTCAATATATGGCCGCTTTTTAGACCAAATTTGGAGAAAGTGTCCCGTGCATTTCTACAATATAGCGAATTATAAATTTTTCGTCTTCACATGTATCCTCTATTTCATCAAATTAATTTATTAAATAATAAATTTTATTATTATTTTTAATTTTATTATATTTTAAAGTGCTATTTTTTTTTTTTAACCGATATTTATCACAAGCGTTAATATATACGTAGCGATTTTTTATTTGCCGATTTTTAATCGATATTTTCAAATACGACGCCAGACTAGATTAGAACGTTTTTAAGCATCATTAAATATATAAAATAAATATTTTTAAATATTAATTTTCTTATAGTAATATGTGCTGTTAGATAGTGTTATTTAAATATTTTTTTTTGAAAACACAATATATTATAATTTTTAAAACTTAATATATTCTTTTGAGCAAATTAACACAAACACTGATTTGAAGCTCCTGCTCTTGAATCCTAGTGCCAAAAAAAAAAAATAAAAAAATAATCTATGCGTCAATTGCTCCGAATAAATAGTAAATGTGACGTAATTAATCTCTGATATTTAAAAGTTTAAGTGGCTAGAAAATAATACATTATGAATTTATTCGACATTCCCCTCGAATAAGAGTTCTTGGGAAATAAGAAGGAAAAATTGTGAACTGGCCACTCTAATACCATATAAAATATTTTTATTCTTTGAAAATTAAAAAGGTGATAAATTAAATATTGTTTCATAAATTCATACTCAACAATTATAAGAAATAATAGGAAGTGTGGGGGGTGATCACCACCAACTTCAGAAGCCCATACATTCCCCCAATCCTAATTTAATTATTTACAAAGCACAAGGTAGGGCATCAACCATGATTAGGGCACATGAGCTTTGCCCCTAATTAAAAGCTTTTCCCCCACTCAAAAAAGTAGGTGGCTTTGATAATACTAATTACATATATAGTTTTATCTCTCACTTAATATATATATGAACCCCCCCTATATATGCAACAAATGCAATATTATGCATCTTTCACAGCTATATATAAGAGAGGGAAGAGAATAAGTTCCTAATTCCTTTAAGAATGTCTAGGCTACAAGTAAAGAGCTTTAAGATGAAAGCAACAACCCACAAAGATCACAAGAATAGAAGGGGTGGAGTAGCACCCAAGGTGAGTATGTGGCCACTAAAGCAGCTTATGAATGGCTTTAGGAAGATACTACTTGGCTTCTTCTCTCTTCCTCCAAGATCACAAGCAGTTAATTCTCTTAAGATTGGGGGCGAAGAATTCGCGCCGGAGGTACCGAAGAGATCGAGCAGTTCGTCGGTGCACGCGCACAACGACGAGGCCATCGCAGATTGCATCGAGTTCATCAACAAGTCCTCCAAGGGTACAAGATTAAGTGGCCGTGGTTTTGAAGATTTTGTCTAAATTTTCATGACCATGTAGTGTTATATATATATCATCTCTTTCTTAGTCTCCCTCACTCGATCACTCTTTCTCTCTTTCTCTTTCTTTCTCTAGTTTGCATGTATAGAAATAATAATATATGCTTGTTAATTTGTGTGCTTGGTTATTAGGATGAGTATCCTAAATGTGTAAATAAAGGATGAAAAGAAAGATGCCATTAGTGCTACAAATGAACAAAGTATATAGCAACTTAATTCTCACAGGAGAATGAAGAGAGAAATGAATGAAAATTGGATCCTTATTTTGTATATAGAATTTTGTTATCATATGGAAGTGATTACATGTATGCAATACGAATAGCAAGATGATCGGAAATTCGCCGCTTTAAACATATGAAGACTAAGTAAAAACAACTATAAAAAAATATATATATTCTCCATGATATTCTTTTTTATGTTCAAAATATGATATATCATAATCATGATCTTCAAGCTTTATATGGAGGGACCTTTTTCTTGATGAATAATGCTCTAATGAAAGGAACCAATGTCTTCTTCTTCTTCTTGCTTGATGTGCTCTCCTTCTCCATAGGAAATTGCCTTTCTAGAACCCCATTATCGACGCTTAGTACTCGAGAAAGCGAAGGAGGGTCGGCGAAACTAACATACCTCTTCTTTTGGAACTCTATTTCTTGGCTAATTTCCGGTTGTTTCTCTATGTCGATCTCGTAAGACATGGCGTTCTCGACGAACTTCAGGTCCTCAATCTCAACTTCTATGGCTTTCTTAGAGGAATACTTTCTTTTTTGGAGTTGTTCAAGCTCCATCTTGGTTTGCTCAAGCTCTTGTTGAAGTTTAATGACGCAATTCGCCATCCGTAGGTTCTCCTCGTGCTCTTTCTCTAGGTCGTGTTGCGCTTCCTCTAACTCCGCCACGATCGACTCGACGCGGGAGGCGTCTTGCTTGTTCTTGTTTGATTCATTTCGAATCTATTCGAGGGAAAACAATAAAGACCCGAAACATTTTTGGCTATTTATTCCATATATATATGTATGTTATAAGACTAGATAATAAGTTTATATATCAAAGGATCATTTTCTTTTTGAGAGAATGTATCAAGGGTCATCATAGATTGATAAAAAGTAATAGATAACAAATAAGTAATTTGCATAAGAAAATCCAACATATATATTGGATTCAAGAACACAAGGAACAAATTTTGGTTAATTTTAAATTGAAAAGTGAAAAATCTTGGCCAATTAATTGCACCAAGAAGGGAAAAAAGAAACTAAGTAAGAAAACAACTAGTGATGATATACAACTAAATGAATTGTTGCTAATGATTTTTCACAAAAAACCAACTATATAAGTTCCTCAAAAAGTTATTAAAGGCATATATTGTGCACATATATATATATTGAACTAATAGAAACATTTAGAAGGAAAAGATTAATTCACATGCCTCATGAAGCCGATTCGCGTAGACCTCTCCGGCTAAAACTCGTTCTCCGAAGAGCACCACCGCCTCCTTCACCGATCGGAACGGCGTGCTCGTGTCGATCTCGACTCTCTTAACAATGATATTGACACCATTCTCTTCATGGCTTTCCATGCTAGCACTTTAATTTTCACACTCCTAGAACAATTACCACTAATGAGAGTATCTACTTTTATATATAAATATATATATATATATATATATATATATATAGGGAAAGAGAGAGAGATATATATGTGTAGTACAAAAAATATATATGGAGAGATAGGTAGAGGGGGAGGGGAGAGAGAGGGAGAGGGGAGGTTGGATTTGTGTTAAGGGGATAGTAATAATAAAGATAAAATGTGGTGCTTCCTTACTTGGCTTCTACTTCACTTGTATTCTGTTAATTTGGTGAGAAAAAAAGTGCTACTTTGTTGGGTAAATAGTCAAGATCCAATCCAATAGAGAGAGAGAGAGAGAGAGAGGGAGAGAGAGAGAGGGGGAACCTAAACAAGAATATTATTGCCTAGACATAGTCCACCACAACCCCCATGGACCATGCATGCATTTGCCTTTAATCCTCTCTCTATTTTTTTCCTTTTTTTCTTTTTTTTTACTCTTACCACATTTAAAGAGGAGTTGTGTATAAACCAGCTTTAATTGTACATATGGCGACAAAACATCAATTTTAAAAGTCCTACTTACTGCTTAATAAAGTTGACTCATTAAAAATATTTTAAAACACATTCATATATATATATATATATATATATATAGAGCAATGCTACATGTACACCCCGAAGGGATGTATATCATACACCTCCACCATTTTAACGGTGGCGATATCTTTTACGGGTCACATCGATTGACCCATCATCACACCCCACCCATTGGATGGGTGGGGTGTGTGATATACACCCCAAAAGGGGTGTACAAGTATCATTTCCCATATATATATATATATATATATATATATATATATATATATATATATATATATATATATATATATATATATATATATATATATATATATATATATGGTTCCGTTATTATATTTTTATCAGTAAAATTCTTTCGTACTCATAAATTTTTATTTTTTGGATAAAAAAATGTGCGGTTAGAATTATAGTAGTTCCTAGAATTTATACTATTTTACCAACAATTTAGTAAACCTTATGGGGACCACTATCATTCTAATCCTATATTTCTTCATCCAAGAACGAAAAAATTATGAGTACAAAAAAATTTATACTCATAAGAGTATAATAATCCTACGCTATATAGGGTTTAGCTATTATGTTCTTATGAGTAAAATTCTTTCGCCCTTGTATTATATAGATAAAATAATGATACATAGATACTTATTACTCCTCTTGAGAGAGAGAGAGAGAGAGAGAGAGAGAGAGAGAGCATTTTGGCTATTTTTTTTTAAAAAAAATAGGACTGATTGGGAACTCTATAATTTTACAATTTAGGAGCATTTATATATATATATATATATATATATATATATATATATATATATATATATATATATATATATATATATATATATATATATATATATATATATATATTGTATTATAGAAAATAGTGTTTGTATTAAAAACCAAATGTTTGAGTATTGAAAAATAACAAAGTACTTAAAAGAATATTGTGGATTTGCTGAAAAAGTATAATTAAGAAGCCCAAACTTATATATTTCTGAATTTACTTATTGGTAAAATGTTGGAATTTATAAAGTACTTATCAAAATATACAAATATAAAATAAGTAGTAGTTTATTATGCAAAATTTAATTATGTATGCACAAAATAGTGAATGACATGAATAATATATTGGTTGATATTGTAAAGAAAATAGGCAACATATAATTAAACAAGTAAGTATAATAAAAATATATATTTTATTTTAATTTTATAATTTTTAAGATCATTAAAAAAATAAAAAAAAAGAAAAAAAGAAAAAAAAGAAATGGATCACATGAATATCTAACTGCTCCCACCCCAAAAAGAAAAAAAGAAAAAAAGAAAAAGGAATTTTTTTTTTTTTTTTCCTTTTTCTTTTTTCTCCACTTAGGCCCCTGTTTTCTCTATAAATTCGAACTAATAGAGAGCGAGAGAGAGAGAGAGAGAGAGAGAGAGAAAGAGAGGAGTGGGGAGAGAGAGAGAGAGAGAGAGAGAGAGAGAGAGAGAGAGAGAGAGCTCGGCCATGGCGTCTTCGGGGGCGAGGAGGGGAGGGGGGGAGGAGGAGGTGCGCGCGTCGCACATCCTGATAAAGCACGAGGGGTCGCGGCGGAGGGCGTCGTGGCGGGACCCGGAGGGCCGGGCCATCGCCGCCACCACCCGCGACGCCGCCGCAGCGCGCCTCCGAGCCCTGCGCGCCGACATCCTCGAAGGCCGCGCCCGGTTCGCCGACGTCGCCGCCTCCCACTCCGACTGCTCCTCCGCCAAGCGCGGCGGCGACCTCGGTACACCCCTCCCGCCCCTCTCGTTCCTCTAGGGTTTGGGACTTAGGGTTAGGGTTAAGGTTAGGGTCGCTTGATGAGGGTTGTGCTTGCTTGCTGATTGTGTTTGGAAGAGGTTTGGGTGGCTAGGGTTGACCAAATATAGAAAAGCTCAAATTTTGATCAACCTCTTTATGTTAACAATAAGGGAAAACACCAGTTGAATCACTGTTCTTCTGGGATTAGGGTTAGGGTTGGGTTTCTTAGTGAGAGTTGTGCTTGCTTCATGATTGATCAACCTCTTTATGTTAACAATAAAGGAAAACACCAGTTGAATCACTGTTCTTCTGGGATTAGGGATTAGGGTTAGGGTTGGAGTTTGGGGTTTCAATGTTTCATGATGAGAATTGTGTTTGCTTCATGAAGGGTTATGGGTTTTTTTGGCGCGGGTTTGGTTTCATGTCGTTTCATGGGTTTACTTGATGTGAATAATCTTGTGATTGGCCGAAAATGGGAATGTTTAATTTTGATTGATCTTATTGCAATAGGAATTCGGAAATCGGTTGAATCGTAAGCACTGATTTGCGCCTTTTCGGTACTAGCCACTCTTTTGCTTCTCTATGGTTGAGGTTAGGGTTAGGATTTTCTGATGAGAGTATTTTCGCTTCTTGATTGGAACTTGGAAACAGACGAGCGAGTTCAGGGTTTTCTTTTAAATGAGATTGGCTTGTGGTTGGCCTAACATAAGAATAAGGAAACCAGTTCAATCATACGGAATAAGTTGCTGTGTGATGTACCATACTCTACAATTGAGAATAGTAAGATTGTGCCATATTCTGATTTAGTTCCTCTCTGTTCCTCCCATCTCCTATCGGTCGGTAGGGTTAAGGGCTTTTTAGTGAGTTCTTGCTTTGTGATTGGAAGATTTGGTGTTAGTATTTCTCTGCGAGAATAACTTGGTTGTTCACTAGTATTGAATAAACAATGGATTTTTTCTATGAGAATAAGTAGTTTGCTCACTAGTATAATGTAAGGAAGTTTCTTTATTAGTTTATAGTGTGGCCGTTTTATAAAGATGCTTTATAAAGTGTGTAGGGAGGTTAATGATGGAATGGATTGGAGGGAATATAACTGAAACCCATTAGAAGAGTGGCTTGAAGATGTATAAGTTATTTTAGTGGGAGTTCTATGTGGATTGATCGTGCTAGAGATCCTTGACACTTTGAGATAAATGGTAACTTGAGTTGGATCGTGTTGATCTATTAGTTTTTTGAAGTTTCCACACTTCTGGATCATAAAAGGGAGTGATGTAAAACATATAAATAGCGAGTTGGACTGTGTTGAGCTATTAGTTTTTTTTTGGATTTTCCATACGTCCGGAGCACGAAAGGAAATGATGTAGAACATATGAATTGTTGTGTTCATATTGCGGTTGAATACAAATTATCTTTTTTCTTACAGTAAAGGAGTGAAACATCATTGCGAAATTTTGTCATTGATGTAGTGTTGCAATTAAAGAATTAAGATTGAGAAGCAATATAGAATCTAAAGAAAGGTGCTCGAGGTTGTAATATTGATTACACTAATGACTCGTTCTCTTTTGAAGTATTAACTTTGTTAACTTTTATATGGGAGACATAGTTGTGTGCTTCATTAGACACGGTGTGTGTGTATAAATGCTTATATCAAATTTGACATCCAGCAACACTGATAATTACCCCAGAAATAATCTCTTGCTTCTTCCAAGTAGAAAAACTGTCATTTGGCTACTCTTCAAGTATCTCTTTTGGAGGACAATGCAGTCTTACATATGTTTGCTAAATGCTGGTATTGAAGCCTATCAACTTTCTGATGATAATACCACTCTTACATTACATGTTTTGTCGCTGTTAATATTCACCACATATTTCGTGTAACATATATCAGTGCAAAAAAATTGGCATTTGAGCGTTCTTTTGAGCTTGCCTCTCTTTGTTTAGGGGAGAGAATGGTTACTGTATCGCGGCACTTGTTTTTTTGTTCATGGAGTTGATAATCTGCAATGAGCATGTATTTGGAGTCTAGTGTTTCTGGATCATGAAATGATATCTGACTCAAACTATAGTTATTTTCTAAAGTAGGACAAAAACAATATTTCGATGGTGAATTCAGTGGTTGTGGGACTTGTATATGGAGTCTAGCAATTCTGAATCATGAAATGATACCTGAGTTAAACTATAGTTATTTTCTAAAGTCGGACCAAAAAAACCATATTTTGATGGTACATTTAATGGTTGTGGAACTTCTTCTTCTTCTTCTAACTGACACTTTTTGACGAGAATATATCTAAGCAAAATTCTGGCAACATCCGTACACCTTTTTATAACCAGCGAATTCAACTTTCGACTTTTAACAGGCTTTTTAAATCGTTTGTAAAATTTCAATATTCTATCTCATCTGCTAGCGTTTTCTGATTAGTAGTAGTTGATGTGTGTATAAAATTTAAAATTTCACCTTGAAATGAATCTGTCCTGGCACTATTTAAGAGACAGTGAAAGGAAGAGGCCGCAAAAAAATTTAGATTGCTTTGTAAAGGAAAATAATCATCATCCAATTGCGGGCAATTGGACTAACTCCTTGGTAATCAAGAAATTCACACTATCATACCTGTTGACAAAAATTGCTGAATTCTTGTGCCAATTTAGTATCACCTCCATACCATTTAGTACACCATGTTATTATATGGATCTAAATCACGGCATAGCATTATGTTTGTCTTTTGATCTACGGAAATTTGGTAATGCAGTGAATCAACTTCAATCTGTAGGTTGCTCATTCACTTCTTTTTATTGATAGTTTGAATTATCTGTTGTATCTGTACTACGGATAAAATAAAATTACTCTTATGCTCAGCTGAATATATTGAGCAACCTTAGAGTTTTACTTTATGTAGTAGGGATGATTATATTTCTGTATAACTTGCATGTCTTTTCAGTGTAATGTTGTGATCGAAATGTTGTTTGCGGAACTTTCGCAGGTCGATTCGGGAGGGGACAGATGCAGAAGCCCTTCGAAGAAGCTGCTTTTGCTCTCAAGGTGGGTGAGATCAGCGATATTGTCTACACCGACAGCGGTGTCCACATCATCCTGCGAACTGGTTGACCGCTTCTCGCCACACCCCCCCAATGATGATGAACTAGCCAGCCACTTACCATTGCTTAATGAACCAATGACTCTATGATTCAAGCCTGCATTTATGGTTCTGTGGCATACTATTCAACCAGCCTTACAGCAAAAGACCAAATAAAACTCTTGCAGAGGATGATTGATACTTTTGAGTTGATATTTGTGTGCTGTTTTTTCTCTCTTTCTTTTCCAGTAATAGTATTGGTGCTTGGAAGTTAACTTATCTTGTTGTTATTCTGATAAGTGTGTCTCGGTACTCGCGAGATGTTTTACTATAAAGCCTTGTTATCTATCATGTCTTTGGTGCTTGGATATTTTCACAAAATTATCTCTGTATGAATGTATCATGCGCAAGGTACGATGAGCAGTGAACGAAAGGGGTCTTCATACTTAAAGCAGGGTGAACATGGATATGATGTTTGCACTTAAAATAGACTGCAACAACTCACCAATGGTTGCTCGTAAACATGTTTTTTGAATCAAGTACAATCCATTTTCCTTATTTATCATGTAACAAACAAATACAGTTGCTCCTGCGTATTATTTACACATTTTCGATGACTATACTCTTCTGCAAAATGACTACGGACTTTCGGGATTAAAAATCGGGGTTATTTTTGCTCGAGAGCTGAGCGGTTACTTGCCTTTACACTAGCTCCACCAGCTGAGAACGGCGGTATCGAAGATCGAAGTGTTTCCGGCCCTTCCGCAGCGATCCTCTTGCACAACGCATCACAGTTGCTTATGACCTCAGTTAGCCTGCCCTTGAGCTCGCCAACTTCTACCTGCAATTGATGAACTGCAAATTTTCGCAATATATCATCAATACAAGGCTTTTACATTGCAATTATGTTGTCGATGAGATAATCCATCCACTATTTTTATACCTAGTGGTGGGTAAAATGTACCAGTAGCCCCAGAACTCGCCAAACTCAAAGAGTACGAACCAACTGCAATCATTCAGGGAATACTCATACATTTTACCATTGTTTTAGCGAGGGAGTTAATTAAAACACAACCTTCTGATAGACTCTGTGCAGTTGATCTCATCGATGCTACTGAATAGTTGAACCGCTGGCGGAGCTTAACAGCCAAAGCATCTGCTGTTTCTATCTTGTTTTCTATCTCCTCCTGAATCATTTTGTAATTACGTCGACAAAAAAAAAAAATCACCTCAAAGGACCATCCTCAAGCAAAGTTCGAGTATGCTACATTGAGGTATAAAATACAAACGCAACACCTTCATAACATCTAGAAAGAATGTGAGCGCAACAAGGTGACATGCATTCAGAGAAATATAAAGGCATGAAGCATGATACTAGGGCCACTTTAACCAGCAAGAAAAAAGAAAAAAAAAAGGAAATTATGACTTCTTTTGGTCTGGCTCCTTAAACTTAAGCAACGTGCGACTTTATTATGAAAATTTTTGAACACCTAGTATATCTATTCCTGCTTAAGGAAAAGTTCAAAAACTGGACTTGCAAAATCTTTATTGTTAGGACATCCGACGCTTGTTTTAGTGGTTTTAAGTTGCAGGAAAAGCCAACTAGTGGACCATAACCCATCTACTTTAAATAATGTTAAAATGCTTGATAGTTTTATATTGGGATAATTGCCTGTGTACCCCTGAAATATGAAGAAATATCTGATTTACCCCTCTTATTTTTTTCTTTCCAATATACCCCTCATACGTTCCACCGTTATTAAAAATATCCCTACCGTTTCCCTTTGTTAAGTTAACTAGGGTTAAACTAAAGTTAAATAATAATCGAAGTTAAAAACTATTGAAAATACCTATTTTGCCCCTATCTACTAAAACATTTTCCTTCAGCTGTCCAGGGTATATACGAAAACTATTGAAAATTTTAAGGGTACATAAGAAAAGTTGGTTATGATAGAAGGGTATATTTGAAAGGGCAAAATGATAATTTCACACAGATAACGGCAGCTCCAAACAGTACACTAACAGAGTTTAACTTCAGGGGTATTTTGGAAAGAAGTTGGAACGTAAGAAGGATAGTTTTAATATTAGCCTTCTAAGAGGGGTAAATCTGAAAACAGGAAAATTTTTAGGGGTACGTAGGAAATTGCCCGTTTTATATTAGACACTGTATTAAGGATGCTTTTGTTTCATCCTTAACTAATTTAAGATAATATGTGGTTTTGACCATTAATGTCAATAGCAGCATTATTGTGAGGCAAAAAAAGAATGCTTTCTCAGATCTCCACTACGATAATTTTATGGTTCTGTCCATTTCATATCTTTAAACAGATTTGGCATGTTCGGTACTCAAATTGTTTCATGCCAACCAGATAAACAACCCATGCTTTACATCATCTTGCAACACCAACCTTATTATATGAAATCAAGCTGCAAGAAGGATACCTGCTTTTGGCTTATTTTCTTGGCCTTCTCTTCTTGCCATTCACGATACATTGAAAAAAGCTCGAATAGAACATTTGGACTCAACGTACCTAAGAGGTAATAACCAAGACAGTAAACATCTCTCTTCGGGAAGTAGCATTGTACTAAGCAAGATATTATATTCTGTAGATACTGGAGAGGCTTTAGAGAATCATGAACGGAATGGCCTCGCTATTATAACTTTTAGTCTCATGACAAGTAACACGATTAACATCATCCTAATTAAAAATTGTGTTCCAATTTACAGACTTAAGAGTTTACTCCAACAAATAGAATAAGAAATCGAGGTAGTTCCTACGGTGCGCATAATACACCGGTAAAATGCACTAGAAATTTCACTTTCTACTTTACTACCGCATAACAACAATATAAAGTAATGCATAACTTCACAATGGCAACTTGTTAAATTTTCTAGGATGATATGCGAATGTCAAGAGGAAAACATAAAGAGATGCATCGCTAAACACCAATAATAAATAATGCAGACTGACATGCCTACAAAATAATCCAAGATTTCGCACAAGAGGAAAAAATTGAAATTTTTGGAAACCTTGAAATGTATCGAACGTATAAAGAGAAACAACCTAATATCTTTAGGTGGCTGAAATTAACAACAAAAGAGTAGAAAGTGAACTATAAACTAAACTTCCAAAAAGGCCTGTAATATAATGCAGTTTCACAGTGGTATCCTATTATTTCATCGTTTTCAATCACCTAGGAATTTTTTCAACTTCGGCTACAACTAGCACGCGAAACGCACGTGAACTCAATTCCTAATGGATTTTGAGGTTTTCAATTCAAATTTTGATGATGATTTGGGTCGAGTTTCAAGTGGATTGTGATTTTCAGGTCATTATTTGGAGCCAAACCCTCTAGCACGGATCAAAATCGTAACCCAAATTCTTAGCACTTATTTAAAATGTGAGCAGTGATCACAGGACACTGAAGTGATACAAACGAAACCGTAGGGACACCGATGTGGATCAAAATTCATCTGACACAGAACAAATCCTTAGGTGCCTTAGAACAGGAACATCGTCGTTTGGAGATCTAAGTAAACCGAAACCACGGGACACCGATGTGAAAATGTATTATATCAAAAAGACTCCTTTTTGATTGTTGCCCTAAAAGTTTACCTGACACAGAGGAGTTGGAGGGT
Source organism: Tillandsia leiboldiana (assembly GCA_029204045.2). Classification (NCBI taxonomy): domain Eukaryota; kingdom Viridiplantae; phylum Streptophyta; class Magnoliopsida; order Poales; family Bromeliaceae; genus Tillandsia; species Tillandsia leiboldiana. The sequence continues at coordinate 537,040 of CM055062.1, forward strand.
TTCCTGAGCAATATGTCGGCGAAGCTACTCTCCGACTGCGGAGGGGATTTGAGCAGCGGCGTCGCCTGCGATCGAAACACAATCACAAGAAGAATTAGCCTAAGAAATGAGTAGATAAATAAACGAATAAATGCCGAATCTCTCGAGTGTAGATCTCACGATCTTTAGGGTTTTGATGCGCTCGACGATGGGGTCGACTCCCTCGACCCGCTCCGACACCGTGGTGATCTCATCGACCAGCTTCAAGAAGAAGACGAGTTAGAGGGTTCCAGAGCGTTCTAGAGAGTTCCAAAGAGTTCTAGAGAGAGAGAGAAACCTGAGGGGATTGTTGTTGTTGTTGTTGTTGGGGTTTGGTGGAGAGGAGGGATTCGGAGGCGCCCATTTTTAGGGTTTTAGGTTTTGGATCGAGGAGACGAGGACGAGGACGAGGACGACGACGAAGAAGCACCAGCGAAGGGGAAGAGAAAATGGTGGTGATGGGTTCGGACCCAAACTTCGGACTCGAACTCGACCCGCTGCGACCAAACCCAATTGTTATTACCTGGTTCATCGGACACGCAAATTTTCGCATTACCCCTCAGAACTTCTTAAATTGGCATCAAGTTCTCCAAATCTATCTATCTATACAAATATATGAATCCCCAATACTCTTTGACACGTGACAATTTTTTCTTCACCTCACCAATTATTATTTTATGAAACGTTATGACTTTTCCTCTTCCCTCCTCTCTATTCATTACGACTTTTCCTTTTTCATTCTTTCTATTCAACGAATACGGCTTTTCCTCTCCCCTCCTCTTTAATTATCTCATAACTTTTTTCTTTCTTCATTCTCATCAACGTCATAACTTTTTCCCTCCCATCTTTATTCGATGAAGGTGAAACATCTTATAATTTTATTCCTCTCAAATTTTTAGAATCAACGTCATAACTTTTTCCCTCCCATCTTTATTCGATGAAGGTGAAACCCATCTTATAATTTTATTCCTCTCAAATTTTTAAAAAAAGAGCAAGCAAGTTTTTCAAATCTTAATCCGATCCCGTGCGAGGAATCCGATCCAGTGCGAGAGATTGTTCCACCGCCTCCTTCGCCTCTAATAGAGCAATATAGGATGCTTAGGCCGAACTAATAGAGCACTCCTTCGCCTCTAATAGAGCAATATAGGATGCTTAGGCCGAACTAATAGAGCAATATAGGATGCTTAGGCCGAATAAAGATCAATACGATAAAGAACAAGGGCCTTTCGATAACTCACGTTTTAGATTTCGTACCCTCTCTCTCTCAATAACGAAAATATGTAATGTTTTTATTTTTTGAACTGTTAAACTTAAACATATATACTGGTTATACATTTAGATTAATTTATTATTAATTTAATATGAAATTTTTTTTACTCTTATATATTTAAAAATTTATAAAAATATATATCCTATTAATATTTTTTATTTTTTTTCTATTATCTACCCGCTGCATCGTGCGCGTTACTACACTAGTTACTTATTATTTGCAACAAATGCTGGCCTTCGAATAAGATAAAAGTCTTTAATTTAACAGCAAAATTTAAAAAGTCCAATGCCAAATTTAATAAAATTTAGGGTCTCTGTACAATTTCATTACACATTGCAGGTCCTCATCTTCAAACTCAACCATAAGAACATCTCAAAATTTTCTCTTACATTTAAAAGGGGCGCGAAAGAAGTTAAATAAATAGGGACTTTGAATGTTACAACAAACAACTAATCCTCGTTTTCGATCATCAGCCGTTCTCTGCTCGATCGTAGGCATTCGATTTGTGCTTCGGGGCGAAGGTGAAGCCATCAGGAACTTTACCGAGCAGCATCTCGGAGATCCTAATCTGCATTCGATAGACGAAAGCAGGTGAGTATCAACTTAGAAGAATGAAATTTGCGGAAAAATAGATGCTAACCCAATCTGCAGCTGAGTCGGAGGCCATTATGGTTTCGAGATCGTCGCGACCGTAGAAGCTCGGCGGCCTCCAATTCAAGCGTTGCGGGACGACATCCAACAAGCCCGCAGGTATATACCGATGAGCGTAGCTTAGCCATTCTAACAAGAAATGGCGCGTCGTTTCGACACCTGAGTTTACAAATAAGTTCCTCAGAAATTCTCTCTTCATAGGCGAGTAATAACAAGAGCAAGCATCAATGAACATATCCAAAAAATTCACTTTGTAGTTAAAAGAATGAGCCAGCAGCAAGATTTCAAGTTCGAAAATTATATAAGATGATAATAAATCACAGAAAATATATCAACGAAAACTTGTTTGGAATATATTCATCATACACCAATCCACACATTAGATGAAATGTACTGTTAAAATAAAGCAGTGGATGCACCGACGATACCTTTGGAATCGGAGCCCCAGTGTTCCAGGCCAAATTGTACAAAATCTTTTAGTATGTTAAATCTCTCTCCGGATGTAATGTCCCAGTGTCTCTGTTCCTTTATTTCAGTAAATATCCAAGGCTGTACAGAGTAAAAGAAGTGACAATTAGAGAGCATAAAGAGAGTTTCGAAACATAGCAAAGAATAAGTGGCTATTACATAAGAAGCAGCTCCGATTTTTTTTAAGCTTTTTCTTCTGGCTCCAGTAATAAGCGACTGATAGGATTCTAAAACAATCGCCGTAAGACTTCTTCAAAGTGCTCTATTGATTTTTCCTTCACTTTCGAAACCCCAGTCGTAAGCATGCAAGAGGAAAGATACAAACGAACCTTGATTAAAGCACCTCGAGCGATCATGCAGGAGGAAAGCTCGGGACAGTCGTAAGCATGCTTATTCCAGTCGGTGTACGAAAATACATCACCATTTCCTAAAACATGCAAATTACTAGGGGCCTTGCGTGCGCACTGGTAGATATAATCCCAATCAGCAAGCTTGCTGTATCGCTGCTGCCGTGATCTGCCGTGTATGGTCAGTGCACTTGCACCGCAATCATAAATATCCGAAACTAGGGAATCAATTCGATTTCTCCCCTCAAAGTAACCAGTTCGCACCTAGAATAAGAAAATAAAGGTGGAAATAAGCAGAAAATTCAGTTTAGGTGCTTTTACATATATATTCCCCGGCAGAATCATCTTTTTGCACGAGTATCCTTGTACAATCTGAATGTTAATATATACTCCTCTGAAAGTGCAAGTTCCAACGAATATCTATATCTTAAAAGGGAATGAAATTGGTTTGTACTATAAACAACTACTCTAAAGAAGGGCATTTTTTTGTAAGCACAAGGGTATATATATATGTAAGAAATGCTTCTTCTAAAGGATATACATGAAAATTCAGATTTTCAAAAATATATACTTAGATAGAAAATATTTTAATTCATAGGAAATTATGAGACAATATGAGCATAGTTGCATTCTACCTTAACAGTTAAAGGCTTCTCAAGTGTATTGGAGACTGCTTGTATAATTCCCTTCATCCTCATGGGTTTCATAAGAAGTGAAGATCCAGCTCCCTTATTGACAATAATATCGATTGGGCACCCCATATTGATGTCAATAAAGTCAACCGAACATTGACTTTCCACGAGTTCAACTGTGCGTGCCACGGTATCAGGATAAGCCCCACATATTTGTACTCCAAATAAATCCTCTGACGAATGCCGCCTCAGCAATGCCCATTCTGAAGCTTGCCCCTTTACCAAAGAAAATTGCAAAATAAAATTTGTTTTTCTGTAAATAAATATCCGAACTTGGTCTAAAGAGATTTTGCAGTAAATAGAAAAGAAGAAACAACAAAGAGTACAAGTTAGAGCACAGTATGTATGAGAAGAATTACTCTATCTTAGCAAGTAGAGGCAAACCATTACAACCCAAGAGACGAGCAGGATATCAAAATGGTATATGGGCGAAATAATTTAATTCCTCTCTTAGTGGACAAAAAAAATACTTTTAATTTCATAAATTCCAGTCAATAAATAATGTCCACAACAAAGCTACACACATAGGCAGATTAGATGCAGCAACAGAGATGCGAATACGTCCATCACAATGCCACCAACACATGCAGGGAAGGCTTGCTTTAAAAGGTATCTCGATTATTTTACATGGTCATGCTGACCCGAGCATACAAATTGAAATTTTTTTGTCTATAGTGAGTTGGATAAGGAAAGAGGTGTTCAGGGAACATTGATTGTGGTATGTAGGCAGAGCTTCAAGATTAAAACTAAGTGAGCAAACCTGTAAAAGATTTGTACACATCGCCATTTCTCCACAAGTGATGTCGGCGCCTAAGACTTTGCAGATCCTTCTAAAAGGAAGATTCCCGACAGTGGTCAGAGGCGCAAGGTACAGCTTCCCTCTAAAATCGATAAGCTTCTTTTCTCGTGCATGTGCCTTCGGACTTAGATCGACTTTGCATGAATTTAGTGTATTAGGTGAAGAGTTATCTGTACCGTCTGTTAGATCTGTTTCCGTGCAATGTGAACCTGCCCAGATTTCAGTTTTTTATGTCAGACAAAGAATTATCAGCATGGGAGACACAACATTGAAAACAAATGTCTAGGGCTTTTCTGGCCCAGCTGGCGCTCCAAAGAAGTGCTCTTCCAGTAGAGCTCTTTGAAGAATCACTAACAACTTTTTTTCGTTATTCCTTTACGGCTTCTTGCGGTGGCAGAAGTCGAAAATTCTAACTGTATCTAAAGATTTCAGGATCTGAAAGCTGGCATTAGTTTACCATCACAGCAAAAGCAGCAAACTATTGTTAGTCAAACGCCTCGTTTTTGGAAGCCGATGTTTTCCAAAGAAGATAAGGACTCCAAACACTAGATCAAACAAGCACTTACAACATTTGCTAAATACTTAAATAGAAGCATTCTGGAAGCAAAATCTAACCATTAGCAATGTCATTTCCACCATTTTCAGCAACTTCACTCTTTGTCTTCTTCAAAGGCCTTGGCTCATTAGACACATCAACGCATGGTGCATCATCATCCTTGCAAAGCATCTCACTTTTATCATCATTACAAAGATTATTTGATCTGCCAAAATCATCTTGTGGGTTTTCTACATGATCAACTTTTGACTTTTCCTTCTTGCTTTTATCACCCTATAGAATAAAATTGGCAATGAAATAAAAAGAGAATAGAAAAACAAAATGAATTCAAACAAGTATATATATAACCAAAGTACGGTAAATAATGAAAACAAAAAAAAAAAAGAAGAAAAAACCTTACTCCCTGTTTCAGACAAAGCCTGTGCAATATTTTTGGCCATGCAGGCTGATTTTGGACAACAACATTTATTTACCAAACTAACCTCCCACCAGGACTGACAAACTTTGAACAGCCTGTGAGGGCCAGCCCAGCCCCCAGCACAAGAGAAATGAAGTTAAAACAAAGACATGAATCGACTCCCTTTAGTGAATATGTTACAATCAATAAAGTACGTACTCATACCTATTGACTAGAACTTAGGTTCCACAAGGAAAAAATTAAAGTGCTAGAGAAGAAAGCTCACAAGATTAACGAAGAAAAGATATAGTGATTCAGCCAGCTGGTGGGTTTGGCTATATAAAATGCTAGGTGAACCATGAGATTCAAATACTTTTTTAGTTCAAGAACAAATTTAGGTAGGACAATCCTTCCAAATGCACACATACCTTTAGAAGACCAAGAAGTTTGAGTTGAGCATCCGCCTTAGGAAAATCAACTTTATTCTTCCACAAAAGCTTCTGAAGGTCTTTACTCAAACCATTAATCTCCTGGCTATTCCTAGAAATATTTTGAGATTCTGAAGGGATATTTTCCTTGTGCGTATTTAAAAATCGGCAAGTTAGTCCATAAGGACATGACGCTTCTGCACTAATGAATGGACAAGTTCCCTCCAGATCAGCTGGTTTCTGCAAGTATAAGAATCATGCTTAGGTTGGCAAATTTAGATGTAAAATTATACAATAACTACAGAAGATGACAGTAGAAAAAGGAAAAGCTTAACAAAGAAAGAACAAGAGGAGGCAAACCTGAGCCAAGTATGCATTTATGTCATGGCTGAAACGACATTTATCACCATAATTGCATGAATCCACATTTCTGCTTTTTGCTACTTCAGAACATATATGCACTGCAGATTTTCGTTCCTGAATAACGTAGATGAATAAGAATAACATAAACTGACAAGCAAAACATCAAAACTAAAGCCCAAGAACACTGATCAATATTAATTTCTAAATTGGTCGCATGTTAGCGTGGCAGATGAAATATCAACAAATGACTCGCATAGGCACGAACTAACCACTCTACCAAGAATATGAACTGGATGTAATAATTATCCAAGTACAACTTAGTACATTTTAATCGATCGCCTTTGTTAATCCGTTTAAAGAAATTAAAATTCTCAACAGAATATGCCTTCGACCCATCAAAACATATCTATACAGCAATATACAGCAAGGGTCTCAAAATGATGTGAAAAGGCATAAATGGCTAGAATGTCGCGCGGTCAAAAGGACGAAAAGTTACATCCTCAAAGTATGCTTGAGAGATGCAACTTCCAGAGTGTTCATATTAAATATCAATTCTAATATTTTCTTTAATAACCTCCATCTGTTGATAGTAAAGCCATATTGACCTACTCTCTTAGTTAATTCCATTAGTTCTTACACAAAAAAATAATCCAGTGGGAAAAAAGCCCATAAATAGTGTAAACACCCCTACTCAAAACTACGGTGGAGATCGAATGAACTATGACACTCACACTGCAGGAGAAGAAACCTAAGAAGTAAAAAAATGGGGATTTGAACCGACGACCTCATCAAACTGAGGAAGCTTAAAACTAGCTCCTTTACAATGATTCCCGAAAGATCAATCAAGTAAGAAAAAGGCCGAGAAATAGCCTTGACAGTTACAACAGAGCATTAAACACATTCCTCATTCTCATATTAATCGCAGCAGGATATGCATCTTTGATCTGACGAAACACTCATTTACCAACTATTTTGCAAACAAATATTCACATTTCTCTCCACATATATCAAAAATCTAATTTTTTCAAATAATTCTACTCTTGGTGCGAAAATTAAGTGCTTATAGAACCAATACAACAGTCATGGTGATCCATATCTAATTATCTATCATTAATAATAGCTTCCAAAGTTGATCACAGTTAGAATTTAACAACTAAACACGAAACCCTAGCAAACTATCAGACAATCGCTAACCTCCTTGCGCTCTCTCTTCATCTGTCGCCGCGACTTCTTCTCCTTGACGACGCCCGAAGCGGCGGCGCTGTCTCCGGCGCCGGCGGCGGACCGGACGGGCGGGAGGCGGAGGAACTCGGGCTTCACGGGGGCGATGGCTCGCGCCACCAGCTCCTCCGGCGTGGGACGGGCGGCGGAATCGGACGGATGGTTCAGGGGCGAGGCGCTTGGGTTCGCCTCGGACCCCTCCGCCACGGGCGCGGCCTCGTCCATGGCGAGAGCACGGTGGAGGAAGAGGAGGAGGAGGAGGAGGAGCGTGTGGGCACGGGGGAACGCCGAGGTTTGGATGCGGGTTTTTGGGGAGAGGTGGGGGTGGGGGGCTAGCGAAGTAGGGTTCAAGTTGTCGGGTTATAATGAATAGAAGTCCATAGTTTTCAACAAATTACAATTTGGTTCCTATTCTTTCATATGGAAAAGACTCATGCGGTGATTTTACCATTTGAAAATGAGGAAATATATATCACTCATACTTAGAAAGTGAAGTGCTAGGTGTACATCCCAAATAGGGTATACATTCTACACCCACCTCATCTTGGGGTGGGTATTCATCCACTCGTCACATCATTAAAGAGGTGGAGATATAGGATGTACACCCCTTCGGGGTGTACATGTAGCATTGCTCTATTTGTATGAGTGCTGCTAGGGGTACACCCACGTTCGGGGTGTATATCATACACCCCGCGACGTGGGCGGTCAGGATTGAATGAAATTTTTAAAACTTTTATTCTCACTCCCTCTTCCTCTCAGTACCGGTACACTTTCTTGCGTACCGGTACACTTCCTTGCGTACCGGTACACTTTCTTGCGTACCGGTACTTTTTAAATTTAAATATTTTTTATATTTTATTTATTTCAAAATTTATTATAAAATAAAAAAAAAATATAAACTGAAATAAAATTAAATATTTTTAAAATTTAAATATTATAAATTAAATTATCTTTTACAATTATTAAATTGTAAAAATATATATTTAATTTTCAGATTATGTCTCCCTCTCATGGGACATTCTTGGCACTAGTATAATTTAAATTTTAACTTTGTGGAAAAATTTTAATTTAATTTTGTACAAATTTAGTTTTTAAATTTAAATTTAAATTTTTAATTAAAATTCTAATTTTTTTTAAATTTTTTATTCATAATTACTTAAAAAAAACAAAATAAATAAATAGAGAGTGACAATATCACATCTTTATTTAATGGGAAAAGAAATAGTAAATCCATACAGTTCATTAAGGGGTGTACGATCTACACCCCTTAATAGGGTGTACAGGTAGCATTTTCCATATAAATGAGAAGTGCTAGGTGTACATCCCAAATTGGGTGTACATCCTACACCCATTCCATCTTGCAGTGGATATTTATCCACTCGTCACATCGATGTGACGAGTGAAATTCACCCACCCTATGATAGGGTGGGTGTAAGAAGTACACCCCATTTGGGGTGTACATCTAGCATTTTCCAAAGTTTAAACCCCCCTTCAATCTAATTTAAATTGCTCAACGGTCACTTTTTCCTCCTCCCCTTTCTCGTCGTCCCTCTCTCTCTCTCTCTCTCTCTCTCTCTCTCTCTCGCTTTCGCGTTCGCGTTCTCGTTCTCGTTTTCGATTCGGAATCCCATTGCGATCTCCGCGCTCGTCTTCGTGGGGAATTGCAGTAGATGGGTCGAAGCCCCAAGAGCTCGTCCCCTTCCTCCGATCGTCGTCAATGGCAAAGCATCTTTAGGGCTTTGGTGGAGATGCTGCGATCTCAGCAGTCTCAGATCGAAACCCTAGTCAGCGACCGCGAGTTCCTGGAGCGCTACGTCCACGCCCAGAGCGATCGGTGGTCGTCCCGCATCCGCCTCCTCGAATCCCGCTTCGCACAGGTGGGGCACCGATCGAAACCCTAACCCTAACCCTAACCCTAACCCTAGGCCCCTTTTCGGATCTCTTTTATTGGAATTTTCGGTTCAAAGATCGTTCTTTTTGGGGGGTATTTGTTTTGATTCGGTTGGTTTCTGGTCGCAGATGAAGGTGGAGGAGGCGAAGGGGCGCCGGTTCCAAGAGGCAAAGTTGGAGCTTTTAGTCGGCCTGAAGCAAAGAGAGGCTCTGTGCTTCAAGAAGCAATCTGGTTCGATTTCCATCTCGCGAATTACCTTTCTTATTAAGCTCTTTGTTTTAATTATATTAATCTCTATCGTTTTGATCAAGAGTCTCTGCCTTTTGTTCCAATAAAATGCATTTTTTGCACAGTTGAGTTGCGAAACCTTGTATGGATTCAATGATAAAGATGTGTAAACTTCTGTTTGAGTTCTTGGTAGCGCATTGTAGCTTCTAAATTTCAGTTATTAGAATCGATCGACACTAATTTTAATGTGATTCTTAATTACAAAACTTCTCTATATAATTTAATGTTCTTCTGCTTTTATTTATAGTGAAACATTATGGCTTCAATGATAAAGATATGTAGACTTCTATACTAGGGTTTCTGGTAGCATGGTCTAACATCTGAATTTCACTGACTAGAATTGATCTAGATTAGTCTTTATGCTATTATTTATTACTAGGTTTCTCCATTTGATTTACCTCAATCAGAGCTCGATCACCGAATAGAATTGATCGAAATGAGTCTTTATGCTATTATTTTGAACTAAGTTTCTCCATTTAATTTACCTCAATCAGAGAGCGATCTAGGCGAGTTTCTTAATGTTGTTTAGTACTAGTTACATTCGACAAGTTTAGCATGGTGTTGGTTCTTTTAGTATTGATTTTCATTTTTGTTGAGCAAGAATTCTGATTTTTGTTCCATACAAATGTACTTTTTGGAGGGCTAAGTGGTCCAAGTTCATGGCTTTAATGATAAAATTATGGTAGTTTTTGTTCGGGTTCTTGATAGCATGGTCTAACTTCTGAATTTCAGTTATTAGAATCGATCAAGACATTCTTACTGTCATTCTTAATTACTAATCTTATTTATTTTAACAAAAAATCAGAACTTGCTGAGAGTGATTTGGAGGATTACCAGACTTGTGTGGAGGTCTTGACTGCTGAGATCTCCGACCTTAAGGTGCTCAAGACTTTGAATATTTGAATACTTGTTAGATTACTTCAATTGTGTCTTTCTCTCGACATTATTCCTTTCGTCCTATAGGAGAATCTGAAGTGCGCAGCAGCAGAAGCTGATAAAGAACTTGATTTCTCGGGACCTGATCAAAGCACCCAAGCTCTAAGAGGCGAAATCCAAAAACTAAAGCAAGCTTACAAGACCCTTAGCTCGAGAAAGGACGTTGAGGTTTCTGCATTGTTAGCAGAAAAGGACTTTGTATGGAACCAGTTCAAGAAAATGGATAGTGACTATACTAGTCTCCTCAAGAGCAAGAGATTAGAAGCCGAGCAGGCCAATGAAGCCGCTGAGAAGCTCCAGCATAATTTAACACAGTTGCGGGCATCCGCTAATGAAAAGGATGATATTATTGCTAAATTAGAAGAAGAAAAGGCTAGAATTGAGTCAGATCTGAGAAAGCACTCCAGAGAAGTTGAATTGGCTGAAGAGAAGACAGAGGTTCTTAAGCGTGATATGAAGGAGCTGCAATCATTGGCTAACGTGAAGGATGAAACCATTAGGAAGCTAAAAAATGACCTTGCTAAGATTGAGATCGATTTGGTGAAAGGAACCAGTCGCAGGTCGAGATTTTCAAATGATTTGTGGTCTGGGAGGAAAACGAGAAATGAATCACGTACACCGTCCATGAATCCGTCAAGAGGGGATATTGGTAAAAGAATTTTGAGAAGTGTGAAAGGCGACATAAGTCGGAAGCGTAAATTCGTTCGTGGGGAGTCTTCTGGATCACGGGCCTCTTCTTCACTTGATGTAAGTATTACTTAACATCATCAACTAAGTCTGGTTTTGTTTCTCCTCCAGTAGTATTTAATATGCCATTAAAAAATATTAAGTTAACCTGTTATGTTCTTCCAAACCAGAGATGTCATGTGTTGTGATTTTGTTTCTTTTTGATTCGCCAAGAACTTCTTTTCAGGCCTGATCATCCTGTAAGCTAAACTTATCCAACAATGCAGGCTTATGATTTGCACCCACATTGTTCACTTCTTTTTAGTTATATTTCAGGACTTATGAAAAATTCAAGTATTATCTCATTATGCTGTCGCCACACTCTTTTGGATCCTGACTAATATTAGAACCGCTGAAAGTGATTTATGTAGCAATCCCTCATTTTGGATCGAGCACTTACGCATATTAGTGCAAATATACATAGAAAAGTCAAATGATAAGAATTTTCTAGCTTTTGTTAACGAAAATCTACTCTTCCTGACTTCCAAATTGGCTCCCGAAACTGTAATTGTGATGCGTCGCTTCATTACCTAAATTCGAACTTTACGAGTAAGATCCTACACTGCTTCCCTTGAAAATCTGCAGCTTTATATTAGAATTCACATGAATCTCCCTGCATTACATATTTTTAGTCATGTGTAGAAAATCATATGACCTGCACTCTCTCTCTTATCACTTTTTGTTCATTTTTACTTCGACTTGGAAGCGTTTGAAATTGTTATTATTTTTTAAAATTTAGGGACTCCGACGATGTTCAGGGCGGCTACACGGAAAGGCGAGCTCGCCGCTCGTCAGCCCAATGTTGTTTTCTTCCAGCTTCAAGGTTCCAAAGTTGAAGAGCTTATCCCAAAACCATTCTGCTGCAGTCTAATATTAAAACAACTTAAGAAGTTCATTATGCCTTAAATATTTTTTAGTTGTAAGTTTTTTTAGCTAACTATTTTCCTTTCCTATTTTGTGTGCTGTGTGTGTATATTAGACTTGAGTGTAGGATCCAAAATTACATGTTATAGAATTTATGTACCTCCTTTTTTTTTTTTTTTTTTTTTTTTTTTTTTTTTTTTTCTCTATATGGAAAAATGGTGATTTGATTTGATCTGTGGTCCGATTTGAAGCCCATTGGGCTGAATCTTACATGGGCCGGAAATGGGCCCAAGATGCTACTACTCTCATCGTCGACCCATTAACGCTCTCAAATATTGACACGTGTCCTTTATCATCTCCTCCTCCTCCCCCAACGCAACGTCGCGCGCGCATGGCGTCTTCGTCCCCGCCGCTCCTCCTCCTCCTCGACCTCCCCCAAAACCCTAACCCTAACCCTAACCCTAACTCCACCAACACCGCCACCCCTTCCCCTTCCTCATGGCTCCAAACCCTACGCCGCCACGCTCGCTCCGGCGCCCCCCACGCATCCCTCTCCGCCTTCTCCGCCATGGCCGCCTCCGGCGTCGTCCCCGACCACTTCTCCCTCCCCGCAGCCGCCTCCGCGGCGGCGTCGCTCCGCGACGCCGCATCAGGGCGCCAAATCCACGCCACCGCCGCCAAGCTCGGCTACCTCTCCCCCTCCGTGTCCCCTTTCCCCGCCGTGGCCAACACCCTCATCACCATGTACGCGCGATGCGGCGACTTGGACGGCGCCCTCAAGGTGTTCGACGCAATGCCCCTCAGGGACCAGGTCTCGTGGAACTCGGCGATCGCCGCGCTGTGCGCGTTCGAGCACTGGGACCTCGCCCTAGAGGCCTTTCGGAGTATGGTATCGGAGCGAGCCTTGCCGAGCTCGTTCACTCTCGTTAGTATCTTCCTCGCGTGCTCCAACCTTAGCAATCCCTACGGGCTCCGGCTCGGAAAGGAGACTCATGCGTACGCTTTGCGTAATGGGTTCTTTCATGAGGGGAAGAGATTCCCTTACAATGCTGTAATCGCCATGTACGCCAAATTGGGGAGGATCTCCGACTCCGTCTCAATCTTTGATCGGTTTGACAACCGTGACGTCGTAACGTGGAATACCATGATCAGCTCTCTTGTGCAGAACTATCGGTTTATCGAAGCACTCGCCGTCCTTTATCAAATGGTGAGCGCCGGAGTAAAGCCCGACGGTGTCACGCTGTCGAGCGCCCTCCCTGCGTGCTCGCATTCGGAGATGTTGCACACTGGGAAGGAAATCCATGCATGTGCATTGAAGAGTGATGATCTTTGTGACAACTCTTTTGTCGCAAGCGCGTTGGTCGACTTGTATTGTAATTTTGGGCTAGTCAACAAGGGCCGACTAGTTTTCGATTGGGTCTCGGAGTGTAGGCTTGGCTTATGGAATGCTATGATTTCGGGGTATGCTCAAAATGGTGTGGACGAAGATGCATTGAAACTGTTTGTGGAAATGTTGGTGGATACGGATTTGAGTCCGAACGAGACTACGATGGCGAGTGTTCTCCCAGCTTGCGTGCGGTCTGAGGCATTCGTGCGGAAAGAAGATATGCATGGATATGTTGTCAAGAGAGGAATGGAAAAGAATAAGTTTGTGCAAAATGCGCTCATGGATATGTACTCGAGGGTTGGGAAAATGGAGGTTGCTCAAAGGATATTCGATGAAATGCTGAGCAGAGACATTGTATCTTGGAACACCGTTATCACTGGGTACGTTATCTGCGGCCGGTTTAGTGAGGCTTTCTGTTTGGTTAGCGAGATGCAAAGAGGTGATGAAGGCAATGAAGAGGATGGCGGGTGCAAGTATTACAAACCTAATAATATTACCCTCATGACTCTTCTTCCTGCTTGTGGGTCTCTAGCGGCACTTGCGAAGGGGAAAGAGATCCATGGATATGCTGTAAGGCACTTGCTCAATTCGGATGTCGCAGTAGGGAGCGCTTTAGTGGACATGTATGCAAAGTGCGGCAGCTTAGGTTTATCAAGGGCGGTATTTGATAGACTACCTAGGCGGAACATCGTCACTTGGAATGTGCTTATTATGGCCTATGGGATGCACGGCCATGGAGAAGAGGCACTTGAGCTGTTCGATGAAATGCTTGTAAGAGGTGAAGCCAAACCGAGCGACGTTACATTCATTGCCGCCCTAGCGTCTTGTAGCCATGCAGGAATGGTTGGCCGAGGGTTGGAGCTGTTCCATGAGATGGAGGAAAAGCACGGCGTTGAGCGGACGCCGGACCACTATGCCTGTGTCGTTGATCTACTAGGTCGAGCCGGGCAATTGGATGAGGCATACCGCCTCATAAACGAAATGGGCACAGGCCTGCACCAAGCCGGGGCCTGGAGTAGCTTACTAGGTGCTTGTAGAATACACCGAAATGTTAGACTAGGGTCTATCGCGGCTAACCATTTATTCGAGCTAGAGCCTGATGAGGCTAGCCACTATGTTCTTCTATCTAACATCTACTCAGCGGCGGGCCTATGGAAAGAGGCAATGGAGGTAAGAAATAAGATGAAACTGATGGGAGTAAGGAAAGAACCGGGTTGTAGTTGGATTGAGGTAGGGGACGAGGTCCATCGGTTCATGGCGGCGGATTCAGTTCACCCACAAAGCCCGCAGCTTCATTCATACCTCGAGACACTATGGGACGAGATGAGGAAAGAAGGTTATAAGCCTGACACTTCGTGCGTGCTTCACGATGTCGAGGAGGATGAGAAGGAAGTGCTTCTTTGCGGCCATAGTGAGAAGTTAGCTATAGCATTTGGGATATTGAATACACCTCCCGGTTCAACCATTAGAGTTGCGAAGAACCTTAGAGTGTGCAATGATTGCCACGAGGCCGCCAAGTTCATTTCGAGGCTAGTCGGGCGGGAGATAGCTCTTCGGGATGTGAGGAGGTTCCACCATTTTAGGGATGGATCTTGCTCTTGTGGTGATTATTGGTAGTAGGACAAGGGCCTTAAACATTTTCTTGGTTAGAGTATATAACTGGATTCTGGGAACACCATGTTATTGGTTCAGAAAAGAGGATGCTGAGTGTAGCATATTGTTGCATAATATACATTCTTCAAAATGTGGGAGCTGGTACACTTTAATTGAGATTTGATATTGTTCTAACTTCTAATAGTGTGTGAGAATTGTAAAGCATGGGTCCACCGGGCGACGCCTCAGTAGTTCCACATCGGATGAAAAATAGATTATGATTGAGAACAGACGATCATAGACCCTAATACTAATAATGGGACTAATCATTTTGGGCGAGTGGTGTGGGCCAACAAGTTATTAGAGATAGTGGATTATGTCATTAGATACAGTGTTAAGTAAAAAGTTCTGTACTTCCGTAGTTTTCGCAAGGTTGGGGGATGGACTAATGATATTCAAGATTCAAGTGATTTCCACTGTCAAATTGGATGTTGGAAATTCAATTTGGAGGTTGGCACAGTCGTGTATATAGAATATGATTTTTGCCATTATGAATGTATGTATGTATATAAGGTTACATAAATATATGAATTTTTCTTAGTGGATTGTATGTACATAACATTTTAAATGTTTGGTTGGTGTTGAATGTACAGTAGTAACTAAGTATAAGATCTCGAGTTTTGATACCATGTGAAACAATCGGTGGTGAGTGCGGTGTTTTTACTATTTTGTGTTCAATAGTGAGGTTACTCTTTGACTACATTTTTTTCTGGGTTTTTTCTTCTTGCAGATTCTGATTTGCTTAAAAATTGTCCTCTTAGATGGAGCAAAATGCCTTCCTTCTATCCTCAGGTATGATCTTATGTGGTTCATTCTCACATCATAAGATCTCCTTTTGCTTCTGCTTTAGTTTCTTTATACTAATATATAATGACTATGGTTTTACCATATTGCATGCTATTGTGGCGCTTGTTTGACCCTGTTGGAGCTTACGTAGAAAAAATTGTCGAAAGCCGAAAGAGCATTTTATATTTACTAAAAACTTTTTGTTTCTTAAATAGAAAAGCTGTTTTAGAAGATGAACAAAACAAGATACTTACTGAATGCAGAAGCAGTAAACAGGAGAATGAGAGGAAGCTGAAGAAAGGAGGGAATAGCCCCAGGTTTGCATTAGAATTGGATGGATTGTACTGCTTTGAGACCTTGACAGCACAGTGCAGAATCAGAGGTTAGTGGGCTTTTGCTTGCCTCACTTTTTGTAGTGTAATTCTCAGTTCTTCTGAATGTTTTGATAATAATTTAGATGCATTAAATCTGATCAAATTTATGATTCAGTATTATTTTTAAAAGCAAGACGTTTCTATTCTTTATTAACTCGCATCATTAATTGAATTTTAGCTCTTTCATAAACATGCTTTTGAATTCTCAATTTCAACAATCAAACTCTCTAAACTTTTTCAAATAAGACAGTGCTTTTCATTAATCGAAGTTATTAAGAAGAATTCAAAATATTGAGAACCCTAGCTTTGTTATTAATAATTTTAATTAAAAAAAGGAACCTTTTAGACTACTGGATTTAACCAAATTGGTGAATAAATGAACCCAAAGTTGTGGATTCAACCCAAATTGACTCTCTTTGTCAAATATGGGACAAATTGACCCCATCTTATCACTATTGATAAGATCGAGCTTGCCACGTAGGACAATCAAATCCGAAGAAAAATCAAAAAAAAAGAGAAGAAAATAAGTGACACAACATATTTTTACTTTACCAATTTATGATAAATAAATCATCATCCAAATTATTTAACCTATTCAGTCTAGAGTTCCTAATTTTTATAAATCTAATCATTTTTTTTTATCCGTTGAATTATATATATATATATATATATATATATATATATATATATATATATATATATATATATATATATAGTTAAATATACTATTTTAAACCACAGTATTATTATAAAGTTTAAAAATAAAAAATAAATATGCCAAAGTCAATTATAAAAAAATAAAATATTAATCAATTTATCACACTACTAATATTTATCTTATTCATTTAAAATATTTTAATTTTACAGTTATACAAATAAATAATAAAAATATAAATTTTTTATTTTTATTTTACATTGTGCTCTGAAGCATAAGGTCAAATTAATTAGATCAAGTCATGTTCGAAATGGCGTGAAAACTGAGTTAAACTAAATCATGTTCGAAATGCGCGTGAAATTGATTGGACTGAATCACAATCAAAACTCATGGCTGTTGTGCTTGTATGCTTTAAGTTAATTTTTAAATTTCTACCAACTAATCCGATCAGAAAAATAAGCGAGAGTTAAGATCTTTGTATCAAGAATTTAAGTATTGATCGATTCGTATAACCATACAATCTCTGTGCATATGATAAGCCGAAAATTCTCTTTTTTTTTTTAATTATTAAATAAGTTTTTTAATAAAATTTTAAAAAATTAATAAAAATATTTAATAAATAATTAAAAAATAAATCCCTCACCCCCACTTTCGTGGCGGATTCTCCTTAGTTCCCATTACCCCCAAATTTTCCTCCTCGTTCACTCCGCCACCTCTCTCTCTCTCCTCCTTATATCCCCTTACCCCTTCTCTCTCTCCTCCCCCATTCACCACCTCTTCCACCTCTCTCTCTCTCTTCTAGGGTTCTTCGTAATCTCTATCTATCGCCATTGTTGTTGTTGTTGTTGTTGTTGTTGAGGAGAGGAGGAAGCACCGAAGCACGCTAGGGCACCGTAGAAGATGTCGGCTTTCTCCGCCGTTAAGATCCTCCACCCCCACCCCTCCGTCGCCGTCCGATCCTCCACCCTCTCCCCCTCCTCGCCCTTCAACAACGCCAATCCCTCGTCTTCTTCTTCTTCTTCGTCGTCGTCGTCGTCTTCTTTGAGATCTTCGCTTCCTCGCGGGAATCGCCGTCGCCCGATCCTCGCCGTCTCCTCCGATGTCGTCAGCAAGAAGCAGCAGCCCCTCGTCGCCAATCCGGTGAGCCCTCGCTTCGCCTCCTCTTCTTCGAGATCCGATTTTGATCACGATCCTCCTCCCAAATCTTGATTTTTAGCGCTATCCATCCACGGATCTGATCTGTTTCGTGAAATTATAGAACCCCCATTAAAACCACCTAAAATCTGTTCCCGAGTGTAATTCAACCCCTGCACTATATAACATGTTGAAATTTGGTCTTTAGAAGTTCACGTAGTGAATTGCAATTCAGGAAAAGTACATGTTGTTTTGGGATATTCTCTTAATTGTGATTGTGATTGTGATTGTGGTAGTTAGTTTGACATTTTGTGCAACTATATATAATGCTGTGGCAATTTTATGTTTGTAACAAAATCAAATTTTGTTGGTAAAAATTCGACTTTGTGCACCTAACGAAAATTACAAACTTGAAAAAAAATTGGTTCACAGATTTGACAAAAGTTGGTGGATATTTGTTTGTGTGAGTGAATTCAATCATTTTATTGTTGTTTTTGTTAGGCAGTAAGCCGCGAGGAATCGTTGGTACTCTACGAGGACATGATCCTCGGCCGCGCTTTCGAGGATATGTGCGCGCAGATGTACTACCGCGGCAAGATGTTCGGCTTCGTCCACCTCTACAACGGCCAAGAAGCCGTCTCCACCGGCTTCATCAAGCTTCTCACCCCTGCTGACTGCGTCATTAGCACATACCGCGACCACGTGCACGCGCTGAGCAAGGGGGTTCCCGCACGTGCCGTCATGGCCGAGCTCTTTGGCAAGGCCACTGGCTGCTGCCGTGGCCAGGGCGGGTCGATGCACATGTTCTCGGCCGAGCACAATGTCCTTGGCGGCTTCGCCTTTATTGGCGAAGGGATCCCTGTCGCCACTGGTGCCGCATTCTCTTCCAAATACCGTTATGAAGTGCTTAAAGAGTCGAACCCTAATGGCCTCGATGTTTCCTTGGCCTTCTTCGGCGATGGGACGTGTAACAATGGCCAGTTCTTCGAGTGCCTTAACATGGCACAGCTTTGGAAGCTGCCGATCGTGTTTGTTGTGGAGAATAATCTGTGGGCGATCGGGATGTCGCATTTGAGGGCTACTTCGGATCCGGAGATTTGGAAGAAGGGGCCTGCGTTCGGGATGCCGGGTGTTCATGTGGATGGGATGGACGTTCTTAAAGTCAGGGAGGTGGCAAAGGAGGCGATTGAGAGGGCGCGGAGAGGGGAAGGACCGACGCTAGTGGAGTGCGAGACTTATCGGTTCAGGGGGCATTCGCTCGCCGATCCGGATGAGCTTCGCAATCCCGGTAATGATCTCCAACTCCTTTTGCGACGTTGCAATTTGTGATCGACTTAAAAGTCTTCTTCTTTTATTGCAAAACGTATATGTGTAGGATTTTCATAGGATCCCAACCATTTATAGGAAGAAAATGCAGTACTAGTCCTGTAAAAGAACACGAAACGAAATGCATAACAAGTGACCTAACTGCAGTAGTCTTATTTTGTTGGCAGCATCCTTTTCTTGAAGTATATATGTGATTGCAGGAAATAAGGGAGAAGACTTTGAACTAGGATTCCGCAGGATTTCGCAGGAGGATATTTATTCCAACACTTTAAATCGAAGCTCTCCAAGCAAACTCCACTGAAAATCATATTTAACACAGAATAATAACCCTTCATTCTTTTCGTCTTTGTAATACCACATAACTTACATTTAGATTTTGTTCTTCCTTTGGAACAGATGAGAAAGCTCACTATGCCACGAGAGATCCCGTCACAGCCTTGAAGAAGTACATCCTCGAGCACAACCTGGCGAGCGAGTCCGAGCTGAAGACCATCGAGAAAAAGATTGATGATGAGATCGAAGAGGCCGTGGAGTTTGCCGACGCGAGCCCTCATCCTCCTCGAAGTCAGCTTCTGGAGAACGTGTTTGCCGATCCCAAGGGTTTCGGTATTGGTCCTGATGGTAAATACCGCTGCGAGGATCCCAAGTTCACACAAGGCACTGCTCAAGTCTAAGAAAGAGGTTTGAAAGAAGCCTCTTTTATGAACAACAAATCCTTGCTGAACTGATGTGATCCACAAAGTTGAGTAAACCCCACCTTGTTTTTTTTTTCTGTTGTTGCTGCTTTTATTATCTATTCTTATGTTGTTATCAAATTTCCCTTTGTGTTGGTCAATCTGCTAGTCCATCTGTTATGAGAAAAGATAATTTGTCGTGTTTCTAGAGAACCTAAGGGTGGTATGATAGGATTAAATTTACCCATTAATTGCTAGAGTTTGCTGCTTATTTGATCTCAGTGATGTTTCCTCTACAAAGACAAGTTCTACTTGATTGATGCAATATGATATACCCTTTTGTTGTAATAAAAAGCTATATATGTTCTATTCATGCAATCACTGGTGGTTACTGCTGCAGCTTTTGTATATACTACTGCTTATGCAATAAGTTGACCTGAAATGAATTCACTGGAGGTTTAGTCAATAAACTTCTGCAATCTGTGTGTTGTGTTTGATTTATGGTGTCAGATTGTAGATCTAAATGATTAGTATCAACCTAGTAAACATAAATGAGGAAAGATGTGATATCTATGTAAACAGTACATATGCACCTGGTATAATATTTGGCTTTTTTTGCAATACAAGATAATGTAATGCAGTGTTTGAGATGGGGAGAATATGATAATTACCCAAAACTTTTCCCCCTAATTCTGTGAAAACGCCGTATTAAAGGTTCATTACAGTTGCTTTAAATGGTAAAGCTAGGATTCAAATTGTAGGATATACTAGGAACTATTATTCTCTGCTAATTCTTGAAATTGCTATATTCCTTGTTTGTGGTCTTAACAAAGATTTTGAGAATGAATTTTGAGGGAGTTTGGTAAACCAATTTGTTTGTTAGGAAAGATTTGTGTGGGTTTACAAGTCATAGGAAAGTTGTTTAAAGATTTATATATATATTTTTCAGAGCATGGATTGAGATGTTGCATGAATCAAAAGACCAGTTTTTAATGTGGATTTGTGTTGGTTTGGTGGTGAACTGGTAGAGAGTAGATGGCATTTATTTGTTAGGTGTAGGTGGATGGGGAATTGCTTGCAGTCTTAAAAATTATTTAGGTCTTGCTTGCTATGATTAAATTTTAGGAGATTGTAATAATTCTCTTATCAAGAGTTGTGAGGATTTATTTAGCCAGCTAATTTTGATAGGCACATAATAAGTTTCAATACTACTGAGCTAAAACAGTATCCAGTAACAGAGAACATGAGAAATGATATCCTGGGCAATGTTGAGTCATTTTTACTATAAATAATGCAGATTTATTAATCTGATCAAATGTAACTAATGAACAATGACTGAAAAAAGTAAAATATTCTCTGTTGGTAATACAATATACTGGTTGGGAATTAATCTGAGGAAAACTGCCACAACAAACCTAGAATGAGAACAGTTTTCCTTTCCTCTGTGGAAAACTGATAAAAAAAAAGGGAAAAAAAACACCTTCACTGTTCTTGGTTTGGCCTGCACAAAACTCAAAGATCAACATTTTATTTTGGATAGATTATACACCGCTCATAAAACAACTGATCACTTCTTTCCTCTCCTAAACCTTCTGTATCAGTTTTCGTCGACTTCTTTAGCTTTTCTGCAAATTCATCTGAACAAATTGTGCCGAGATACCGGAGTTAGATATCTACCGTCGTAAACTCTACTAGCATAGAAAAATATTTTGTCCTCTCCTCATTCTCATCACAATCTCTTCCCTACGTTTGCAAACCTCCTCGCGACCCCGAAAATCACCGCCTTGGTCACAAGGCCGTGGTCGAGGTTACACGCGAGGGCCACAGCCCCGCCGATCAATATGAGCTTGGGAATGTTCCCCGCCCAGTGCTTCGGCTTCTTGGCCGCTTCTACAATGTCACTGGATTGGCTTGCGGTTTCTTGCGAGGATTCGAGGTCCATGGATTTGGAGTCGAACTTCGTGTTGACCTGTGCCATGAAAGCGCAGCGCGAGATCGGCTCGCCCGAAGCGCGGGCGGCCTCGTAGGCGCGTTGGCCTGGCTCGATCCGCTTGACACAACCCCACATGCCCTGGCGGACACCGAGCTTCGCGATCTCCCATGGGATGCCCATGTCCTCGTGGTGGAACAGAAGCACCTCGCACGCCGTCTTCTGCCCGTCCCCTTTTCTTGACTCGACTGTAGATCGAAAAGAAGTAGAGTTAAGTTTTGATAATGCAGGGCCAATTGGCCAAACTTTTACTCTCCGTACCATCGAAATCCACCTAATAGGTTCAGCTAAGCATCAAAAGGGGACTCAAAAGGACCCTGGAATTGCCTAGATTAGGTCTCTATCATTTCATCCATGGACTGTCCAAGCATCAAAATTGCTGTTTCTTTAAGATGGTTTATACACCAGACCAAAGCAAGACTTTCTGAAGTTGAAGAAGGAAAGAAGGGGTCAGGAATTGATACGAACCTGCGCGGATGCACCAGCTGGAATAGTACAAGTCTACACGCCTGGGCTTGTTCCGGCGCGGAACGGCGGAATTGGGTACGCCCTGAAACATCACATGAGAGATTGAATAAATACCAAGCAATATTTTCAATTTTCTGACAAGAAAATACCAGTACAAGCCGGGTATCAGGAAAAATGAGATTGCTTAAGCCAAGATAGATCCAAGAAAGAAGAGCAATAGAGAAAAGGAAGCATAAGAAGCAGAATATCGACAAACAAAATTTTGAGTGCTTTGACAACAGAAAACAAGAAGTGGGACATAGCAGCTATTATGACCAAACAAAAGTTAGAAGGTTTGAAATGCTTCATTAAAGGCCTTTCAACATAACAAAGTCAATAAAGCAAGCCAAACAGAAAAAGTTATGATAGAAAGTTAAAACATAACGCGTTTTCAAACTAAGACAGCTAACTCCAAAAATAAAAGTATATATACGCAGAGATCGGACGAGAAAGAAACATCTAAATCATAAAGGCAAGGAATGAAGGAATGAAACTAAGAATTGGCAAAATGATTAAGGCGTCGTAGTGGAAGGGAACAATTCTCACGTTGCTCGAAAGGGCATAGGAGAAAATAGTCAAAAGTGGAAGCAAGAGAATGGTTGCCAAAGTTGTATAAACTACCAAGGAAAGGCATGCTGCTACCAGATGCCTATGAAAGATGTGTTTACCTACTACCCTTGTAAATACCAAAACACAAATTCAAAGGAAAATATGCTGGAAAGGCCCCATAGTAACCGAAAAGACCAAAAACTCAAATGTGTATACACCATTTCAAAGTTTGTACAAACTTAAATGTGAAAAAGTAACCAAAGTAATAGAATTTTCAACAAGATTTTTTGTGCTACATATGTATACTTTGACGCTTAAAGGGTTCAAAATAACCTCAAGCTCCCCATAGGCCACACCAGCCATGACTTACGACTAGGAATCCCAATGGTTTGGCGGTTTTGACCTGGCTCCTTGACTTTAGTATTTGGTTATTTCAACAGTTTGAACAATTCCAATTTGAGGTACCTCTTTCAAAATCTCCAAAATTTTTAAAAGAACAAAATAAAAAAGAAGATTTCCATGCTTAATGAAAACACACAGGCAAACCCGAATAATCACAACACCTTTTCTGAAACGCTAAATCGCACCTTTGAAGCTTATGGTTTAGTCTATAGCACCTCTGCTACTCTGAAATCCTTTTACTTATATAATAGAATCTGAAATGAACTAGTCAAACAAATCAATCCCGCATTCTCTAGGCAACCCCAAACTTGAACAGAAACAACATAAGGTCCCATAACTTTTAAAAATATCATCTTCTTTGGCGCGTTCTCACCTCGCATAACCTAATTTTCTTATACTTACGGTTCCTACGCTACATTGTCAATACAGCTAAACTAGCATCATATCTGTCGTTTACATTAAACTCTGCTTCTACTTGATGATACAAATTAGAGATACTTTGAATTGCCAAAGATGCACAGAAATTAACTTTCAAGCAAGAAGGATGAGTACTGGTTGTCAATAAAGGAATACAGTGTAGTACAAAGATCCCATCAAGTTGAATCGAGAAAGGAACAAAGCACCGAACAATGTCAAAGAAATTAACAGGTATAGGAGCATGTTTCCATGGATGCCGAGACATTTTTAGTTTTTTAATACAACACCACTTTCTACAAACAGCTCTATCCGTCATGCCTATAGTTTTCTCATGCTCAGTAAGTTGCAAAAAAATTGCAAAATCATACGAACAATGAGGGCGGTAAAGAGATAATAAGGCGGTTTCGAATTATATACCTTTGTTACACAGTAATATGTTCTTTCCGACTCCCATATCCTCCGTCCTATGATATACTCCCTATCACTGCAGAAGAAAGGGAACTGCAGGAACAAAACAACAAAAGTAAGCAACCATAACAAAGCACCCCGCAACATTTCATTACTTAAAATAAAACAAAGGCTACGCAATCCAATTCTCACCTTTCGAACCCAACGAACTACCATTGTCCCCGTTCTCGGGCACTCCTCCAATGTCTCATGGTGGAGAAGCATATCATCCCACTTATTCTTGGTTCTAAACTCATCATCCCAAAAGAAATCCCTCACAATTTCCGGTGTAGCATCCTCAAACACAGTACTACTTCTATACTGCGGCGGACCGTTCTGCGAAAGTAAAAGCACCACAATTTAAGCCAAAAGTAGCAATTTTTCAAGCTCATTAGCTAAAAAAACCGCAACATAGCAAATTCCTATAACTCTCCAAGCATCCAAATGCGAACCTCGGGGTCTCTCCGCCAAGCTTGGTAGCTCATTCTCGGCAAGGACTTGTCCATCATCTTGTGCCACACAGGCCCGCCGTCGCTCTCCTCGACTAATCGGAAAAGGTGTTGTACATCCTCCTCACCTACTACCAATTTCTCATTCTCCATCACTTGACTACTACAGAAACTGAAACAACAAAGTTACAATTATAGCAATCCCGCGAGTTAAAAGAGCAAATTCCATTGAGGCATTTCCACAAACACCTTACCTGCCTACAGCAGGAGTCTTATTGTTTACCGAGTCCAAGCTCGGCAAAGGCGGCTCCTTTACCGCAGAAGAAGCTTCGCGGCGGCCACCGACATCGCCGTTCTCCCCGCTCGCGATCTCCGCCGCCCATCTCGGCCTCCACGCCCACCCGAGGAGCACCCCGACGAGCACGGCGATCCCCAGGGGGGCCATTAACGGGCTCAGCTCCATGAAAACGCTCCCAAAGCTCGGCTCATTCATGCTTTCGATCAAAGCATCCAAAATCAACCCCATTAGCACAACCCAGATCAATTTTACCCCAAAATAGCTCAAATTTTGCCCCAAATCGATCGGAAACGAAGCGGAGGGCTCAAAATCGCCTCCACGAGCCCTCCAACCCCCAATTCTGCACCCGAAAATGGGAATTTGTGGAGGAGACGAGGCGCAAAAAAAGATAATATCGCAAAAGGACAAGAAAAAAATTATCCAAAAAGAAAAAAATGTTGTGAGGAGTTTAGAGATAAGGATGAGTTCTAAGGACTAGAAAATTTTGCAGAAAAGTCCAAAAAAAAATGGAAAATTGTGAGGAGAAGTTCGTGTGTGCTTTTTAGGGTTTGGGAGTGGTCGAGGTTCGAATGGGGCGTCCTCATAATGGTTTCTATGGGGAGAGTTTTATAGAGCTACGATTTCCGCGTTTAGGTAAGTTATTATTATTTCGTGCACCAGGTGTATGCATACATTTTATACACCACACTTTTAAAATCCTATGATCCTTAATTTTTTTAATTTGTTGATTAAGCTCTGTAGAATAACATCATTAATTTTATGCTTAATTTGTTTGGAATTGCGGAAAGATTAGGGTGAAAAAAATATTTTTTTTGTTTGTGTACATACATTTGTTGTGATATATTTTCTACAATTTTATTGAAAAATTTAAAAATATATCTCTCTATATATATATATTTTCAACTCTATTTTATTTAATTAGATTAGATAAATTTCAATAGCAAAGTGGCCTTTAGTTGCAAGTGACAACTCAGTTTTGAAACTTTACTAAGTAACATTTTTTACAACCACCTCAAAATTGAGTAATGACTAAAGGATAATAGAGCAATATATATATATATATATATATATATATATATATATATATATATATATATATATATATATATATATATGGAGAGAGAGAGAGAGAGAGAGAGAGAGAGAGAGAGAAATTTGAGCCTGTCCTATTTAGTTGGGGAATAAAAAGGAAATAATTTTTTTTATTCTTCAATTCTTATCAAATACTAGAAAAAAAAAATCTAAGAATAAAGGTTTAAAATATTTTCTGCTTAACGTATTATCCCAGAATAATCCGTAGATAACTCATTAAGCTCTATTCCACTTCGTGGAATAAGGTTTACATCTAGGAGTAATGAATGAAAATTTTTTTTGTTTTAACTTTAACTTACCTTCCAATACGAGACTATATTTACTAAAATATACTATTTACTAATTATATTTACTAATTTTGTTTACTAAAATATATTATAAAATATAAAAAATTATTTTATATTTTGTTTACTAATTATGTTTACTAATTATTATTTACTAAATTATACTATAAAATATAAAAAGTTATTTTGTTTAGGTAAGATATAATTTATTATTTATAATTAAATTGTTATTTTAATTAATTTATAATAATTAAAATTAATTTATATATATAGAAGGTAAGGGTAAAATTGATATTTTGATAAAAAATCTGTCATCTTTTTCTACTATTCTCTGCTATCCCATAATTTTAACCAAACACAAATTTTTTTATTCTAGAGAATACCAACTTTTGAACCAAATGCAATTTAACTTTTATACTTGATTATTCCGAAATAGTAAGCTATCTCAGGTATAAAAAAATTTATAGCTCTTAAATTTATACTCGAACCAAACGGAGCTTTAGGATTTAGTAGGTATTTAGTAGAATAGCATGATTTTTTTTAAGAGAAAGGTAGAATGATATCTGCTTTTTTATTTTTGAAATAAACTTAGTTGAAAATGTGAAACAACTAGGCTTCGAATTCGGGATCTCAGGTATCAACCACCAAACCCTTTGTCATTTGTGTTAGGGATAGTTGATCTAAAAGGTGGAATTGATTAAAAGAATAGGTATTTTACTAGCACCATAGCTGATATATATATATATATATATATATATATATATATATATATATATATATATATATATATATATATATATATATATATATATATATATATATATATATATATATATAAAATTGAGCTTCTATATTTTTAAAAATACCAAATTATTGATACTTGTAGAGTTTTAGTCATTAGATGAAAGAATGTGTAGTTAGGATGATAGTGAGTCCCTTGGGTTTAGTGGATGGTTGGTGGAATAGCATGATCTAAGAGAGAAAATTAGTCAAAAGAATTGATTTAACGGTAGAAAACTTACAAGTACCAATTGACTTAGTACTTTACAAGCAGTAGCCAAACTCTCAGTCTCTGAGAGAGAGGGAGTTCGGCTACTATACTATCGATAACACCAAACACTTTATACTATCAAATTTTTCGTCGTTAGATTTATTCTTTTGATTATTTCCATCAATTAGATCACACTATTTCACCAAACCACCCACTAAATCCTAAAGAACTACTATCATGTTAACCATACGTCTCTTAATTCAAAAACTAAAAACTTAATAGCACCAATACTTTGGTGCTATCGATAGTATAGCAGCCTAGTTCTGTGTATATATATGTACATAGAACTAGGTTACTATGCTATTGATAGCATCAAATAATCCTTGATGCTATTAGATTTTTTATCCTTGAATGAAACGATGCGTAGTTAAGATAATAATGAGCCATTTGGGTTTAGTAGATATTTGAAAAAATAGTATGATCTAAAAAATAAAAATGATCAAAAAAATAAATAAATTCAACGACGGAAAATTTGGTAGCACCAATTGCTTTGTGTTATTGATAGTATAGTAGTCGAATTCTCTCTCTCTATATATATAAATTTAAATGCTGATTTTTTATAAAATCATAATTTTTAAGGTTATAGATTTTTTAAAAATGCATAAATTTTTTATATACAATCTCTATGATTTATTAATTTTTGAGATATTAAAATACTAGGCGAGGTGCATGGAGTGTATATATACACTCGGTGCACGCAACAGTTTACACGTTTACTAGGGATTCATCGTTTTCCACGTTGCCGCGCCCGCCGAATCGGTTTTTCACGTGCTATTTTGCGAGTGTGTGTTACACGTGGCGTGTTCTGATTGGACTAGTTCTGTACGGCTTATTACTCTTTCCGAATTAAATTGCAGCAAATCCCGGGCTCGTGTTCGATTTTTGACTTTTTCTTTATTAAATTTTACTATCTTTCTTTATTTTACTTTTCAAATGTAAAAAAAAAAATTTACGCGTTTATATGTAAGAAACAAAAAATTGAATGATTTTAATTATGAACATAAGAAACAAAAATTTCACGAATTCAAGTTCAAATATGATTTGTTGGTATATGAAAGGGAACGTTGACTTAAATCAAATGGAGAAAAATTAGATTTGGCTCTTCAAGTGCCTTAAGGGTAAGAATCATGGAATGGACTAATTAAATTCACAAGTAATCAATTATATATCTATTTATATTAGTAATAACAACCAATTCTCTTCTCTAAGAAAGCAATATATATTTTGTTATCTACTATATTAATTAAATAAAACATATATCATTGATTGAAAAACAAACATCAATTAGTGTGTCAATATAATTAATTAAGGATAATGTCACTATAATAAAACTATGCTATAACGACACTATTAAGTGTTGCTAAAAATTAAAAAAAATACTGTTAGAAAAAATACCGACACTTGTCATTAGTGTCGTTATATGTACCGTCGCTAGGGTGTATAGTAACACATTACTATAATGTGTCCCAAAAATATATCCATATAACCTAATTTTTTATATAGATTGACTATAAATGAGACATTTGCAAAAAAGTGTCACAAACATGTGTCCCTATAACCTAATTTTGTTGTAGTGTGTAAGCAACTAGCTAGCTAGTAGTGCACAAATAAATTATAATATGATGACATTGTAAAACTCATCATTAGATGATGTAAATTGACACATAATAATGAGCATTAATTTTTGGTCCCATAAATAATTGAATCTTTATTGCACATCTTCAAAAGAAAAAAAAAAAAAAAAAAACAAAACAAAGCAATTAATTGAATTTGATAGAGAAATCTATGTTGAGTTTCTACTTGTTATACTTAATTGCTGTTCTTAATACCTTGACAAGAAGGTTTCAAATTCCAAAAGCTAGCTTAAAAAAATTACTTAATTATGGAACTTTTAAAATTTACTTGCAGCACTGAACATTTGAGCATGAAAGTAAAATATTTTACTCCTTTAAATTCAAGAGTTGTTGGAGTGTTTTATATATATATTTTGCATCCAATAGCTTTTATTTTGAAATAACCAACTATATTTATGTTGAATATAAAATATATAAATACTATTTTTTAATAACTTAAGTTTTTAAAGTATAACGATTGTTTTATATAATTTCACATGGTATCAAAACAGAAGGTTTTAAGTTCGAGTCCCGCTAATTTAATTAAGCCCACATCTTGCTCTAATAGCTTAAGCGTTTCATATAACTTCACAATTTTAGGTAATTGATTAAGAGCTTGATGATTAGTACTTAAGATCTTAACTTCACAATCCAATTATTTCATATTTTTAACTGAATTTATTTTTTAAAAAAATTAGAGGAAGCAAATAATAATAACTTGCTACATACCTTTCTCTTTCAAAAAAAAAAAAAAAAAAAAAAAGCCTTTTTTAAGGAATGATATATTGTCTTTTCTTTTAAGAAAATATTACGTCCATTTTTTCCCGAAATTTCAAAGTTAACTCGTGAAATAAACAATATGAACAAATCTGATCAATTTAATCCCCACTTACTCTCTTTTCTTTTCCTTTTCATCATTTTTCTTTTTTGCTTTTTTAGTAATTAAGTACCCTAATTCAATTAGACACTTTAAAAGACCAACTGGATTGAAGCAATCAAATTGTTCATGTATTTCATGCAAAATTTTAAAATAAAAATATTACCTATCTAATAGAAAATAACTCAAAAATATATTGAACACTTTGGCTTTCATATATATATGTATTCATACATATATATATATATGAATACATGTAAAATTAATTGAGATTCAACAAATGTACCTCAACTATGACAACTCATTTTATTTACTTATTTTCCTCCAGTTCACAAAGCTTTACTGAGAATATCATCTAACCATTTGGAATAAAACACACAAAAATAAAAAAAAACATTGAAGATCGTTTCCATCGTGAGATTGCTTCATCAATGAAAGTCAAATTCAGATTAAAATATATATATAGATTTTGTTGAATTAGAGGTTATATGAAATTACTAATAAAAAAATATTAAATTAGCTTAAATTATTAAAGTTTAAGGTATAACTAAATTTATATTATGATGAATTAAATAACAATAATAATAAATATTTAGGGTTAAAAATTATTTATCATTATTTATTTTTGGTGAACCAAACGCATGCACAATAGAAATGGTTGTGGACGGTGCGGGTGTAGTGCGTAGGCGTAGCGATCGAAACGAACGTACGCACGGGTCCAAATCGTGCGGACGGATAGAACACGCGGCATGGGTCAAACGAACTATGCGGACCTACCCTCTTTCAAAAGAAGGTCAAAGCATGGGAACGTTTTACTTTTCAATTCATACGTTTATTTCGTTTTTCTGAAGCAGCATATGCAACGTCAACTTACTTTTATGGTAGGTGTGTTGTATATTTATGAACAGTAATTTTTTTTTTTTAAAAAAAAAATGTAACATATTATTGCTTTGTTTATTTTTTTTTGTTAGAAATGACCAGTAATTATTGGTAATTAATTTGTACGCTCAATATATAATTATATATAGAACTAGGCTACTATATTATCCATAATACTAAATTATTAGTGCTATTAGATTTTTAACTATTGAATAAAATATACTGTTAAAATGATAGTAAGATTCTAAAATTTAATGGATAATTGAAAAAATAGTATGGTTTGAGAAATGAAAATAATCAAAGAGCTATATTTAACGGTGGAAAATTTGATAGCATTAAGTGTTTGATGTTATCGATATATAGATCTAGCTGAACTATATATATATATATATATATATATATAGTAAGGAATTAAGTGCCGCCTGTGCCGCGGCGGCACGGGCGGCATGGGGGGTCTCGCACCCTCCCGTCTCGAGCGATACCCAAGGGTATCGCTCGAGACAGAGCGATACCCTGTTGGGTATCGCGTCCCGTGCCGAGCGGCACGACAGTTTTCTTTTTTTTTTTTTTTTTTTTTTTTTTGTTTTTTTAATCACATGCGTAGAGTTTTTTTTTTTATTATTTTTTTAAAAAATCACATATTGTACGGTAAATATTTTTTTGTTTTTTTTGTTTTATCTTTAAGAGATTTAGATTATTTTACTAACTAATTTAGGTTGTTAGTAAATGTGAATATCTTTAAGAGATTTAGATTATTATTATTTACTAACTAATATAAAAAGTAAAGAGATAAAGATAAAATGAGAATGTGGTTATAAATCAAATTTTTAAAAGATTTAAGTTGGTATTATTTACTAACTAATAGCAATCTAAATTTTTTAAAGATTTAGGTCTTATGATTAAAAATATTTTTTATCTCTTTTCCTTCTTATATTAATTAATGAATAATAACAATCTAAATATTTTAAAAATCTAATCGGTACCCACATTCCCATTTTATTTACGTATCTCTCTGTAATTTTGTTTGAAATTAACTTAATCATGAAAATTAATTTACGTATCTCTCTGTAATTTTGTTTGAAATGAACTTAATCATGAAGATTATAGCTAAAGGCGGTCCACCGTCTTTAGAAGGCGGTGACCCTTCTGTATGTGGCGTTGATATGGCAAAAATAGGATTAGTTTTACAAATAAAATTTTGATAAGATTATTTCGCAAATTATAAAATTTTAGAGGGTTATTTTGAAAAAAAACTCGATTGTACTTTATATAAAAAAAAATATATCAATATGTTAATTGGTGAGTATAGTAAGCTATATATAGCCAATATTCATAATTTTTTGACTAAACATTTCAAAACAATATTATAAGAGTTTATTGGGAACAAAAAAAATAAAAAAAAAACGTGCCAAAACGTGCCACTGGGAGGTAATGCGTATCCATCGGCACGCAAGCGTGCCACGTGTCGGCACGCAAGCGTGCCGGTACCGTACCGTGCCAGGCGTGCCACGACATTTCGAATCTTGATAGAGAGAGAGAGAGAGAGAGAGAGAGAGAGAGAGAGAGAGAGAGAGATATCATAGTGGTTCCTTAAGATTTTTACTATTCAACCAACCACCTAGTAAACTTTAGGGGACCGCTATCATCTTAACCACATATTTTTTAATCCAAACACTAAAACCTTGATAGCACTAATGGCTTGGTGCTATCGATAGTATTCCATCCTAATTCATATATATATATATATATACACACACACACTATTAATATTACAAAGTCATTGGAGCTATTAGATTTTTGACTCTTAGATTAAGAAATGTACGGTTAAGATGATAGTGCGTCATTAAAATTTAGTGGGTGGTTGAAAAAACAGTATGATCTAAAAAATAAAAATAATCAAGAAATAGATATAACAATAGAAAACTTAATATCATCAAGTGCTTGGTACTATAGATAACAGAGTAGCCGGACTATATATAAAGAGAGAGAAAGAGCAGCAGCTCTTGTGCTCCTAAATTTCTAGCTGTCCATCAAAATTGATGGACGGCTAGAATGAATAACTCTTTTTTCTCTCATTCTCTCTCAACTTATCATTTCTCTTCAATATCTCTTCAATTTCTCTTCTCTCTCCCACCCTTCCATCACCATTACTTTTTAAATTTTATCCAATTTATTAGGATTATTAAAATTATTTTTTTATTATAATTTTTTTTACAAGAAAAGATATAATTAAGTAGATAGGAATAGAAAAATACTATAACAAAATTAGATTATAAAGATATATATTTATGATACTTTTTTATAAGTATTTTATTTATAGTATATCTATATCTAAAATTAGATTATAGGGACATATTTTTGAGACATATTATAATAATGTGTCGCTAT
The DNA here is from genome assembly GCA_029204045.2 of Tillandsia leiboldiana. Lineage (NCBI taxonomy): Eukaryota > Viridiplantae > Streptophyta > Magnoliopsida > Poales > Bromeliaceae > Tillandsia > Tillandsia leiboldiana. The sequence continues at coordinate 570,187 of CM055062.1, forward strand.
ACACTCTAGCGACGGCACATATAGCGACACTAATAATAAATATCAGTATTTTTTACAATAATTATTTTTTAATTTTTAAAAATATTTAAAAGTGTCGCTATAGCATAATTTTATTGTAGTGAAATACTATTTGGGCATCAAAATGTGGGCGATAAGCATTCCCATTCATCAAAATAAATAAATATTTAAATTTTTATTACTAAACGAAATTAGTAAGATTGGTGTGTTGATATCGCTACCACGAGCACAAAGTTACAAAACTCACCTTCTTTGTATGTATCATGAATGAGGATATGAAAAACAAGATATAACATGACTGGGATATGAAAAACAAGATATAACATGACTGGAATCCGACGACTTGACAAATTTTAAAAAATAAAAACACGACCGGCTATTAAAATATGAGCTATGCTATATGTACACCTCAAATGGTGTGTACATCCTACCCCTAGTCTATCTTAGAGTGGGTATTTACTCACTCCTCATTTCGAAGTGACAAGTGAAATTCATCCCACCCTAAAATAGATGGGGTGTAAGATGTACACCCCATTTGGAGTGTACATCTAGCATTTTTCTTAAAATATAATAGCTTTAGTATAATAATACATATTTATTATAGAGTCTGGTTACTATATTATTAATAGTACCAAATTATTAGTGTTATCAAATTTTCTACCCTTAAATCAATTCCTTTGATTATTTTTATCTATTAGATTTTATTATTTCTCTAACCACTTATTAAATCCAAGGAACCCACTATCATCTCAACCATATATTTTTTAATTCAAAAATTAAAAATTTAATAGTACAAATGACTTAGTACTATTAATAGCATTTAATTCTAGCTATATATATATATATATATATATATATATATATATATATATATATATATATATATATATATAGGGTCCAGCTACTATACTCTTATGAGTAAAATCTTTTTCTACTCATAAGTTTTCATCCCTTGAATAAAGGAATGTGCGGTTAGGATTATAGTAGTCCCTAGGATTTATACTATTTTTCCAACAATCTAGTAAACCCTAAGGGAATCACTATCATCGTAACCGCACATTCATTCATCCAAAGGTGAAAAAGTTATGAGTATAAAGAACTTTATACTCATAAGAGTATAATAACCCTACGCTATATATATATATATATATATATATATATATATATATATATATATATATATTGTTAGCAACGAGCGCACAAACTAAACAAAATCAATTGGCGATCACGACAAAGAAGTAAATCCAAAATTGCACGACAGAGAATTAACACACAGATTTACGTGAAAACTCTTTGCAGGGAAAAAATCACGGGCGAAAGAGGAGAAATTTTCACTATGTAGAAAAGAGGGAATACAAGAGTTCGTGATGATGATACAATCGCTCGATCTCTCTCTAGCGGCCCGAGCCCTTCGCTTCCACCACAGACATCCACAAAATTTCCTGTCGCACCGCGAAACCGTCGGCGAACCTGAATCATAATATCGAAGCGATTCTGATTTTGAGTCACATCTAACATATATATATATATATATATATATATATATATATATATATATATATATATATATATATATATATATATATATATATATATATATATATATATATATATATATATATATATATATATATATATATATATATGTATACATACATACATACATACATATATACTTTCAAAAATACAAGTCAAAATGCGCTTGTGAATTTTTTACCATTAGATTTGCATTAATATTGCGATTTGTGCTATTTACTTTTTCTTTCTCTCTCTTTAGTTGACTTTACAAAAACATAAATCCCAATACAAATCCAATGATAAAAAATTCACAAGCACATTTGGGCTTGTACTTTTTGAGAGTATATAAGCTCTACTCTCTCTCTCTCTCTCTCTCTCTCTCTATATATATATATATATATATATATATATATATATAGAAAGTTAGGCTGGAATGCTATTAATAGTATCAAGTCATTAGTGTTATTAAGTTTTTGATTTTTGGATTACGAGATGTGGGTTGGAATGATAGTGGCTCCCTAGAGTTTAATTGGTAGTTGGGAAAATAGTATGATCTAACGGGTGAAAATAATTAAAGGGATTGATCTAACGGTGAAAAATTTGATAGCACCAAATGCTTACCGCTATCGATAGCATTGTAGCCGGACTCTCTCTCTCTCTCTCTCTCTCTCTCTCTCTCTCTCTCTCTCTTATATATATATATATATAGTAAAGCTTATATGCTTTCAAAAGCACAAGACAATCCATGCTTGTAAATATTTTACCTTTGGATTTGTATTGGGATCAGTGCTTTTTACTTTATCTTTATCTCTTTTTAGTTGACTTCACAAAAGTACAAATTCCAATACATATTTAATGATAAAAAATTCACAAGTATGGATTGTCTTGTGCTTTTGAAAGCATATAAGCTCTACTCTCTCTCTCTCTCTCTCTCTCTCTCTCTCTCTATATATATATATATATATATATATATATATATATATATATATATATATATATATATATATATATATATATATATATATATATATAGTAAGTCTCCTGTGCTGTCGAACGTAATAGAGTCTTGCTTTCGATGATGGGACATTCGATTCGACGATCGGCTTCGTTAGACATGATCTACGCTATTAGAACTATTTAAAAATTAAATTTTATTATTTTTCGACATCATTTACCAAGCGATCAAATAGTCTCAAAAATAACTATTTTAGCGATGTATGTTGAATGTTTGAAAGTTCAACGGTGTAGAACAATCCAAATTAGATGAAATTTTAATAGAAAATTCTACTTAACATCAAGAGTAAGATCAGTATTTTCGATTTGAAATTTGAATCTTTTATCATTATTTTTTATGAGATTTTTATTTTCAGCCGTTCATTTCGATGCTACTCATTCACAACCCAAAAAAAGTAAAAAAATTATAAAATTTGGTTTCTAAATAGTTTCAACATTTTAGATCATGTCTAACAAAGTCAATCATCGAATCGAATGTCCCATCAGCGAAAACAACTTATAAGTACGGAAGACTCCGTACTTTCGAAAGCATAAGAGCCTAGCTCAATATATATATATATATATATATATATATATATATATATATATATATATATATATATATAGAGAGAGAGAGAGAGAGAGAGAGAGAGAGAGAGAGAGAGAGAGAGAGGCTAGAATACTATCGATAGCACCAAGTCATTGGTGCTATCAATTTTTTAGTTATTGAATTAAGAGATGCACAGTTAGAATGATAGTGATCTATTAGAAAACGTACGTAACACTACTATAGTAGTACTAGATCTCCTTGTTTCTTTTTTTCCAAAATAGATAGCTTATTAATTCCAAATAGTTAGAAAACTATAAAATTGTGTTTTATTTATGATATTATTAATTTCATAAATGGTTGGTTAAATTGTGTTCGGCTAATTTTACAGAATAATAAAAAAAGAGTAAAAAAATTATGATTGAATTTGATGTAAAATATTCTCAAACCACGCGGGCCTTATTTTCTATATAACTATATACAATTTATTTTAATATCTAATAAATGACTATTAGAACGTTGCAATTAATAGGGTAAGAAACTTATATTTTTTTTTTTAAAAAAAAAAATTACTATATAACAGGTACATTATATTATCTATGTCAAGCCAATCACGTCTATTTTTTTTTAAAAAAGTATAGTAAATATATTTTTTTAAAATTTATTATAGAATGGATGAACTCCATAGGTCAAATGTGATTGGTTGGAGACGCCGTGTCAGGTATATAGCTGTCATATTTTAATTTTTTTGTTTTCGCATGATAATAATTTAAATATATAATTTGGTAAAATTAATTTTTTTATTCTTCTCCATTAACTTATCGATAGAGATACGCTGGTGGCGAAGGTATCTCCGACGAGAAATACGGTAGGAAGTGAAGTGTTTTGCTCCAAAGATAGCAGCGTTCTCATCCAAAGGGCCTAGCACAACTTATCCAGAAATCCTCAAGGTAATAAAAAGAAAAATCTAAACTATTAATTAGCTACTTATTTTCATCTCATTTTCAATAATAAAATATTTGAATTGACAATTAATACTATTACACATGATCTAAAATATTTAAAATTTTAAAGATTCCACTATTTTATTGGCTCACAATAGAGTAGTCAAATCTCATACCTTTTTTCTCAATTTATTTATGCAGTATATATATATATACTAACAAATTCTTAAATTTGAATAGCCGGATATAGCTGCACCAGGAGTTAATATTTTGGCAGCTGAATTTAATTCGTACCAATTGGACTCAGGAACGTCGATGTCGTGCCCATATATTCTGGCGTGGTTGCGTTGCTCAAATCGATCCATCAAGATTGGTCTCCCGCCACTATAAAATCCGCTCTTGTCACCACCGGTGCGTAACGTATTTGCAACCAGTTTTACTTTGCTTCTCTGCACTGAGATGCTACATTCGAGCATTTCGCAAATGAAAAATCTACAATTATTACTCTGATAGTGTCTTAAGCATTAGAAGTAGTAACTCATCACCAATTTAATATATAAGCTTATTAAGTTTATTGTAGATACTAAGTACTAACAGTTGATTTGAATTTCCGTGCAGCCTCTGTTACAGATAGCTTTGGCCTACCGATATTGGCGAACGGGACAACAACAAAGATTGCAGATCCATTCGACTTTGGTGGTGGCCTGGTTTGTCAGCCCGAATCGGGCAGCTGACCTGGGTCTGGTCTACGACATCGATCCGAAAGACTATCTCAAGTTCTTTAACTGTACCCTTGGCCCATACGACGATTGTGATTTCGCGAAGGGGCCTTTGTACAATCTGAACCTTCCGTCAATATCCATTCCGAATCTTAAAGCAGCGGTGATCGTCGAAAGGACGGTGTCAAATATGGGCCCAGTTGACGCAGTGTACAAGGCACAGTTCCAGAGCCCCCCTGGAGTTGAAATGTTTGTGGAGCCATCGATTCTGCGGTTTGACGAGCATACGAAGGTCCAGAGCTTCAAGGTGACATTCAAATCGGCTCGAAAATTGCAGGGGAGTTACATGTTCAGGAGCTTGACTTGGTTCGACGGCGCGAATCACTGGGTCAAGATACCCATCGTAGTTCGAACCGTAGTTCGTGATTACTACGCAGACACTTCTTAAGCACACAACCTTAGCAAGCAGTGAAGTGTCGAAGCAAGCTGTCTATAGCTCGGTGCTCGATTATATGTCGTCAAACGAATAAAAAATAAGTGTATTTTGAGTTTGGTTGTATGTAATAAAGGTATAAAATAAGAGTTTGTGGAATTTGGTTGCATAGAACCAAAACTACTTTCTAATCCCTCTATTTACTAAACAAACTTGAATTGTAATAAAGAACCAAAGCATAAAGTATTTTAGTATTTTTTTTTGAGAGAGAGGTAGTATGCTATTCGTTTCGTTTATTTTTTAAATAAACTTAGCTGGAAATATGAAGCAATTAAACTAGTAATTTTCTCCTCAATCCCTTGAAGAAGCACATTTCTTTGCAACGAGATTGACGCCGCGAGCCCATAATTCCACATTAGAAGCACTTACAGCCTTGAAACGGACTTCTCGCCCCTCGACCGTCACCACCCAAAAGACCGCCCCCGCATTATCTTTTTGTTTATGAACTTATAATAGATAATGAAATAAGGTCAATTTAATATATTATATTTTGGAGATTGTTGCCATAGTGTTTTTTTTTTTTTTTTGAGAAAAAAAAATAACATGCTATCGCTTTGTTTAAATAAAATTTGAACTGAACTACAAAGTGAAGCACCTAGACTTTGGAGAAAAAAAAAAAAAAAACTAAACACAAAAAAAGTTCCAAAGAGAATGACAAGTATGAATATCCAAATCAGATGACTCAAAGTATTTCTCTTTTTTCTCAAAAAAATATTATATTTCTTTCCAACCAAATAAACCATCCAACAACAGTTGACCCTTCCCAAAGACTCTTTGCCGAGTCATAATATATGAGAAACCGCTTGTTTGGTAGCCGCTTCTGCAGCAAAAGATTTAGTAATCGCGCAATTTATGAATAAGTGGTCAACTGCCTCAGACTCAACCGTACAAAAAACACGCACAAGTTTGCCTGTCCACCCCCATTTTAGCATGTTAATTATCTCTCGTTAGCACTCTACTCTTGAGCATTTAGAGGGGTTATAGTCTTCCATAGCTGAACAAAACTTTGTATCTTTAATACCGCCATTTTGCAAGAACTTATATAGAGATTTAATCAAGAAAGATTCCTACTTGGTTCATCTCCATCTAAATTCATCCGTTCTATTGTGTAGCGTGAGATTGCAGAGCTGGTGACTCTTTTAAATCCTAAATCAGTTATGTGTTTTGTTGCGTTCGTGGCACAAAATCCTGTAGTATCTTCTCCCACTTCCATCCGTTACTTCCAAAGTAATCCCTCATCTTGTGGTTTTTGCTTAAAACAGTCTTGAAAATACTCGAATAGAGTGAGGAAAGGATGGCATTACCACTCCAGATTCGGATCAAAAACTAACACAAGGACCATTACCAATCGAAAAAAAAAAATCCCGCATTTAAAAATATCTCTTATCTTTAAGACACTCCCCTACCACTATGAATAGGGTTTGAAGGAAACCCTTCACTTAGAAGCCTCCTCCGTGCATAGTACAACCATTCCACAAGGACACCCCACTGTAGGGTCTTATCAGCCATGCCATAGTATTTTTTTTTTGAGGGATGTTAGGTGTACACTCCTTTAGGGGTGTACATCCTACATCCCACCCCATCCTGGGGTGGGTATTATTCCACTCGTCACATCGAGTGACGAGTGGAATTCACCCCACCCCAGATGTTAGGTGTACACTCCTTTAGGGGTGTACATCCTACACCCCACCCCATCCTGGGGTGGGTATTATTTCACTCGTCACATCGAGTGACTAGTGGAATTCACCCCACCCCAGGATGGGGTGGGGTGTAAGATATACACCCCTAAAGGGGTGTATACTTATATATACCTTTTTTTTTTTTTTTTTCATTTTTCATTTTTTTTTTTTTGAGTTAGTGGTCCCTTTTCACAACAAATTAAGATTGATAATGGGCCAATAATGGGCCGGGCTAGTGTCAAGGTCTAGTCACGGCCAAAATTCAAATAGAGGTTCGATTTTGGCCCAACCATTTGTGTTCGTGTTCGTGTTTGACAACTATTTAGTCACGCCATTTTTTTAAAAAAATTAAATGTATATATATGCAATAGAACCTCAAATGGTAAAATTTACCAAGTAATTTCTTATTTGCTTAAATTTAACTGGTTTTGAGAGGGAATTGGGTGAAACTCAAAAAAATTCATTTCAAAAAATTGGATATGTCTCGATTGCTTAAATTTGAATTTTACACACCAAAAGTTTAGTTAAGTTCGACTTAAACAATTTGGGGCTATAAGTCTAAATTAATTACCTCTATAATTTCAATCTAGTAAGTATGTTTTTTTATTAAACACTATAATCATTAATTAGATTGAAATGTAATATTCATAGTTTCCAATCTATTATATATTCAGATGCACGAAATTTTTATTGCATTCTCAGAGTATTAATTATTTTAGTCGATTTGATCCATTCAATTTGTCTCTTTTTAATTATAAAATTCAGTCAAAAAAATTTCATAAAAAATTAAAATTTCTTCCGCACCAAACCAAATCTAAATGTTATAGGAATACTTTTAAACCTTATAATAGTTTCGTATGCAATAATATAAATGAAAGTATTCGGGGCAAGGTGCTACACAATATAGTAATTCTGGTCTATATTTATGCTCTGTGATTAGATTTAGACAAAATGCTACACCATGAATTTTGTAAAAATTATTTCTTGAACTCTAAAAGCCACCCCGTAGAAGCCATCTGAAAATTTTGGTTTATACCTGTGATCTGTGATTAGATTTGAACTTGATGAAAATGTCAGAATCTAAAGTTTGGGGATTTGATGCTAGGGGAAGAGCAAGAGAAAGAATGTGATGGGTAAGGTGGCGAGGGTGAGAGCCGTGTTTGAATTTCCTGAATAATAGAAGGAAAAGCAAGAGAAGAAATGTGGTGTACATGTAAGGAGGTGAGGGCGGGGCTGAGTTTGAATTTCTCAAGGAATAGGAGGAATGACGAAAATAACTGTGAAGCGGCGGACTTTCGGGTGGTGACTGTCGGGAGGCAAGAAGTTCATTTCGAGGCTAGAAATGCTCTTTTTTTTTTAGAAAAAGATAGCATACTATCCGCTTTATTTATTTTTGAAATAAGCTTAGCTAGAAATGTAAGCAACTAGGCTTCGAACTCGGATCACGGGTATCAACCACCAAATCTTTTGTCATTTGCACTAGGGACTAGAAATGCTAATAATGTGAAATTATGGGTTCGCGGCATCAATCTCGTCCCAAAAGAAAGTGCTTCTTCATGGGCTTGAGGGGAAATTCATTAGTGAACTAGAATTCTTGTAAATTTTTTTTTTGTCTTGACTAGTGTTTTGGATGAGATATATTAAGATGGTCAATGTTGTTAATGTTTCATTCTTTTTTTCTTCTTCTTCTTTTATCAGGCCATAGGAATTAATGCCTTAAGAAGTGAATGTCTAGTGTGACAATACTTTATGTTTTGGTTCTTTATTACAATTCAAGTTTGTTTAGTAAATAGAGATATTAGAAAGTAGTTTTGGTTCAATGCAACCAAATTTCACAAACTATTATTTTATACCTTTATTACATACAACCAAACTCAAAATACACTTATTTTTTAATCGTTTGACGTATATAATCGAGCACCGAGCTATCGACAACTTGCTTCGACACTTTGCAGCTTGCTGAGGTTGTGTGCTTAAGAAGTGTCTGCGTAGTAATCACGAACTACGGTTCGAACCGCGATGGGTATCCTGACCCAGTGGTTCGCGCCATCGAACCAAGTCAAGCTCCCGAACATGTAACTCCCTTGCAGTTTTCGAGCCGATTTGAATGTCACCTTAAAGCTCTGCACCTTCGTATGCTTGTCAAACCGCAGAATCGATGGCTCCACAAGCATTTCAACTCCAGGGGGGCTCTGGAACTGTGCCTTGTACTCTGCATCAACCTGGCCCACATTTGTCACTGTTCTTTCCACCGTCACCGTTGCTTTAAGATTCGGAATGGATATTGACGGAAGGTTCAGATCGTACAGAGGCCCCTTCGCGAATTGACAATCGTCAGATAGGCCAAGGGTGCAGTTAAAGAACTTGAGATAGTCTTTCGGATCGATGTCGTAGATCAGACCCGGGTCAGCTGCCTGGTTTGGGCTGACGAATCCGCCACCAAAGTCGAATGGATCTGCAATCTTTGTCGGTGTCCCGTCCGCCAGTATCGGTAGGCCAAAGCTGTCGGTAACAGAGGCTGCACGAAAATTCAAATCGATCGATAATACTTAGTATCTGCAATAAACTCAAGAAGCTTATATATTAAATTGGTTATAAGTTTCTACTTTTAGTGCCTGGGACACCGTTATAGTAATAATTGTAGATTTTTTATTTGCTAAATACTCAAATGCTGGTTTCAAATACTCTACGCACCGGTAGTAACAAGGGCAGATTTTATAGCGGCTGGTGACCAATCTGGATGGATCGATTTGAGTAACACAACGACACCAGAAACATGGGGGCACGCCATGGATGTTCCCGAATCGAATTGGTACGAATTAAATTCAGCTGCCAAGATGTTAACTCCAGGTGCAGCTATATCCGGCTATTCAAATTTGACAATTTATTAGTATATATATATATATATATATATATATATATATATATGCTGCATAAATAAATTGAAAAAAAAAGAAGTATAACATGTTATAAAGATGATCAGGATATAGCTAGAAATTAAGAATGTCCCAGTACAAGCTCTAAATTTCAAACCAAGTGGTGGACAAAGTTGATAATTAGAAAATTCTAGTGGGCGAAGGTGTTGAGATTTGACTACTCCATTGGTGAGTCAATAAAATGAAAAAATCTATTGGTACAATTCTAAAAGGAAAAGGATATACAATTTGTACTCAATTTATTCAAAGATGAAATGAATCTTACACTCTATTCTTATATGGGTAGCATAAATGAGGTAAAATTAAGTGGCTAATTAATAATTTAGATGGTATTTTTTTTACCTTGAGAATTCCTGGATAAGTTGCACTAGGTCCTCTGGATGAGAAAGCTGCGATCTTTGGAGCAAGCACTTCGCTTCCTATAATATTACTCGTCGGAGACACCTTCGCCACCGCCGTATTCCTATCGATAAGTTAACAAAGAAAAATGAAATGATCAGTTTTACTATATTATACGCTTAAATTAAGTACTACTAAGCGAAAATGAAAAAATTTAAAATATGACTGTCACATGGCTGATGCATTGTCTCTAACCAATTACATTTGGCCCATAAAATTCATCCATTTCATCATAATTTAATATATATATTTATTGTATTTTTCTTTCAAAAAAAAAAGTGATTAGTTGGACATAGATTATATAGTATAACTACTACATAGTATGTTTCCTCATCGAAAAAATTAATTATATAGAATAACTATACATAGTAAACTTTCTCAGTGAATATATATAAATTTCTTACTCTGGTAATATTGTAACGTTCTAATAATCATATATTAGATATAAAAAAAAAATTGGATATAGTCATATAAAAACGAATGCTTCAGCCATTTGATTTGAAAATATTTTATATCAAATTCAGCCATAACTATTTATTATTATTATTATTATTTAATAAATTGAGTCAAATATAAGTTAATCAGTTACTTTTAAAAATATTAATGTTACAAACAAAACATAATTTTATATTTTCAAACCAAATAGGACCTAAGCGTTAAATAAAAAGGAAACAAGGAGATCTAGTACTATAGTAGTGTTACGTACGTACGTTGAAGTTTCATAGTAGTTCAATATCTGAGTGGCGATTTCGAAGTCCACGAGAACGCATGGAATTTCTCCACAATATGTAATAACAAAAATGAGAACATCGGTGGTGTACTGCGCGTAGATGAGGCCCTTCCCTCTAGCTTGCAATACAAATGCAGCGGCGGTGCCAAGGTCGTACCGCGGCAGCGTCGACGAAGCTAGATTAGGAGCGTAGCACATCAGAATCTTTCCGGCGATGTCGGTGGCGTTGATAGAATTGTTGTCGCAGCTGTGAATCAATGTGCATGTTTTATCACAAATGAGAAGAGCATATACCGAGCTTGCAATTTGATGTTTCGTAAATAACAATGTGCAAAATTAAGTTAAATTAATCACTAATTATTACGTACATTAATTCTAATTAAGTATATATATATATATAATACTACATGTACACCCCTTGAGGGTGTACATCATACACCCCCACCCATCTAAGGGTGGGGGTGTATTTTAGGGGTCACATGAAGTGATCCCTCATCACACCCCCACCTTAGATGAGTGGGGGGTGTGAGATGTACATCCCTTAGAGAGGTGTACATGTAGTGTTTTCCATATATATATATATATATATATATATATATATATATATATATATATATATATATATATATATATATATATATATATATATATATATATATATATATATATATATAGTTGGGCTGGAATGCTATTGATAGCACCAACTCAACTTTACCACCCATTTTGTAGTCATTGAATTGCATTGAGATTCGTGCAAACTCTTTAATTAAAAAGAAAAACTTTTAACTTTTAACTTTTTCTTTTTACTTTTTCTTTTCTCTTTTTTTCATTAAAGAGCCTACACGGATCTCAATGCTATCCAATGACTATAAAATGGATGGCAAAATTGGATTGGTGCTATCAATAGCATTCCAGCCCAACTATATATATATATATATATATATATATATATATATATATATATATATATATATATATATATATATATATATATATATATTATTTTATACATAAACAGCAAAAATAAAAATACCTTTCTCCGTAAATAACTACAATCTCTGTAAATTTGTCCTCTTTCTTGATCTCATAGAAGATGGATTGGCCCTGCAAGTGAAAACACGTATGAATATATATATATATATATATATATATATATACTTGTTAGATTTTCTACTGCATGCGTACGCACCACAAGTGTTTGATTATTTCCGAGTGTGATGACGGTAGGAAAAGATCGATCGATGGTGCTCGCAGCAACCGTTATCACCCAGGGGGACGTATTGTCAACAGTCTGGGGAGCAGGCCCGTCGTTTCCAGCGGCGAAGACGACAGTTATGCCGCTCGCCACAGCGTGTAAGGTGCCGGGCAATTCAGACACCCCGCCCAACGACAAAGAGAGGACGTCGACTCCGTCGTTGATGGCATCGTCGATCGCCTGTAGAATGGCCGCGTCGGTGCAATACCCGCTCCAGCACGTCTTGTAGACCGCTAGGCGGGCACGAGGGGCGCCGCCCCGGGCGGCTCCGGCGCCCAGCCCGTGGAACCTGGCGTTCGGAACGAGCACCCCTGCGGCGGTGGAGGACGTGTGGGTGCCGTGGCCGTCGGCGTCGCGCGGGGAGAGGAATTCCCCTTGGAGGTACGCCGGGTCGATGCCGCCTGTGTACCAGCGCGCCCCGATGATCTTCCGGCTGCAGTTACTGGCGCTGAAGTCCTGTCCTTCTTGGCACACACCTTTCCACTTCGCAGGCACCGGACCGAAACCCTCGTCACTGAAACTTTTTGATTCGGGCCAAATTCCTGCAATTTGGTGAAAGTTCGGATGACTAAATATATATATTTCTGGTCAGCTGATCAATATCTAAATGATGTGTGTGTAATGTTTGGATAATATTTACTAGATATTAATTTTTTTATTTTTAAATTATTACTATTTCACTAATTCCTACTGACTCATAAACATTTAAAATTAATAATAGACACTACTATTAATAATTTAATAATATTAAAATTTTAATATATATATATATATATATATATATATAGAGTTTATATATATACTTTCGAAAATATAAGTCTAATTATATTTATAAATTTTTTACCATTGAATTTATACTGAGATCCATAATATTGTACTTTTTCTGCTTTCTTTATTTTTAGTTGATTTTATAATAGCACAAATCACAATACAAATTTAATAGTAAAAAATTCACAAATATAATTGGTTTTGTATTTTAAAATATATATATATATATATATATATATATATATATATATATATAGTTAAGGAATACTATCAGTAGCAAACGAATTTTATTACTAGTTATTTATTTTCGATGATAGAACTTTCAAATCGATAATCGGTTGGCATTGTTGAACATAATCTAAATCACTAAAAATATCTAAAAATTAAATTTTAAATATTTTCGATATTAATATCCTAATAATTGAAGAATTGTAAAATTTATAATTTTAATAGCATATGTGAGTTTTTTATTTGTCAAACAGTGTAAAAAAATATAAATTAATTAAATTTTGATTAAAAAAAATAAACTATTTAAAACATAATCTATACTTTCCATTTTGATTACAAGTTTATTATCATCCGTTTTTAATAATATTTATTTTCAACCGTTAATTTTTATGTCCACTTAATAAACAAGAAAAAAATATCGAAAAAGTATGACATTTAACTTTCAAATAGTATAGATGAACTATATCATATTCAATAATACCGATTGTCGATTTAAAAATTTTATTATCGAAAACAATTAGATGACAATACAAACTTATATATATATATATATATATATATATATATATATATATATATATATATATAGAGAGAGAGAGAGAGAGAGAGAGAGAGAGAGAGAGAGAGAGAGAGAGAACGTGAGGCTGGAATACTATTAATAGTACCAAGTTATTAGTGCTATTAAGTTTTTAACCATTGGATTAAAAGATGTGTGGTTGAGATAATAGTGGGCCCCTTGGGTTTAATAGGTAGTTAGAAAAATAGTAAAATCTAACGGGTGAAAATGATCAAAGGGGTACTTAATTTAAGGATAGAAAACTTGATAGCACCAACAACTTGGTACTATTAATAGTATAGTAGCTGAACTATATATATATATATATATATATATATATATATATATATATATATATATATATATATATATATATATATATATATATATATATATATATATATATATATAGAGAGAGAGAGAGAGAGAGAGAGAGAGAGAGAGAGAGAGAAAGCACTCTATCCCGCTTTCATTTATTAAAATTTTAAATTAAACAATAAAAATGAGACAGCACAATTTTGAAAAAAAAAAAAAAAAAAAATCACTCTACCTGTTTTCATTCATTAAAAAATTAAATTAAACAATAAAAATAAAATATTACCATATGGATAGAAGAAAAAAAAAATCGCTATGATGGCTTGGGCAACAATTACCGAGTTATTTGGGCACATGCACATATTGTACTATATATATATATATATATATATATATATATATATATATATGGAAAATGCTATGTGTACACCCCTTTCATACATCCCACCCATCTAAGGGTGGAGGTGTGATGATGGGTCACTTGATGTGACCCGTAAAAAATATCGCCACCATTAAAATGGTGGAGGTGTATGATGTACACCCTTTCGGGGTGTACATGTAGCATTGCTCATATATATATATATATATATATATATATATATATATATATATATATATTGTGCACGTGTATATACGGATATGTACATTAATTTTATTACTTGTTGAGCATATTTGGGCACATGCACATTAATTATGTTACATGTTGAATATAATTTTGCATACCTGTATCAATAAGGCCAATGATAATGTCATCGCCGTACTTTGCCTCAGCAAGTAATTCCGAAGGTTGGTAGTAATTTAAGCCAAGAAAATCCCAGCTTCTTGTTGTATGAATCCGGTGCTTTTGGCTTGGCTTTATGCTAAGCACCTCACCTAGCTCTACATGCAAAAATAATAGTAACAATAAAAATAATAATAATATATCATTTAAAAACCCACCCTATTCTCCATGTACGTACAAACTTAGTATAATTTAAAAAATAATATTGGATGAATCAGTGAATATATTCAATTGAACAAATTCGTGGAAAATAATATAATTAATAGAGTAGGTATCATTAATTAAATCTAGTCAAATTCAATGATTAGTTTGAATACTTGTGAAAAATAGACTTATTCAATAACAAAATTAGTTTTTCTTATTAATTGTGAGAAAGCAATTAATTAATTGCATGCAACCAATTAATAAGTGATAATTAATTTACCTGAAATTTCCTTAGCTTGAGTTTCTGTGAGCATTGCTGCAAAACCTGAGAATCCATATTTGTAGCTGTACACTATTGAATTGAGAGCCTCTTCCTTGCTGTGCAAAAAGGGGAAAAAAAACAAAATATTAATTATCAAATAAATAATTTATATTTGCTCGAAAAATAAAATCAAGTAATTATCAATATTTCTTCAATGAAAAATAAGAGAATAATTAGTTGTATTACATATGCCTTATTATAAGAATATACCTCCCAAGGATTGAAGTGAGCAATTCATGATGTGATGCAGTAACAAGCGTCGGATCTTCGTGCATCTTCTCTCCCAAATACACAATGTATAACTGGTATATACATTCATACATAGAAGCAAAATATTCGTATAAGACGACACTCAAAGTATAATATAGATTGTTTAATTTATGGAACAATTTTGCTTTAAAATTCCCACAAATAATTCATATATTTCACGGCTCAAATTAATCTCTGGTTATCCTACATTAATTAAATGCTATATTAATGAGTGGAAATTCTTACTTTCTTTCCTGCTGCTTCCTCGTTTGCTCCGCGCGAAATGGAAAGAGTAGGTAGAAGTAGTAGAGATAAGAGATAAAGCTTGGATCCCATGTTTTAGATGTGTTGTTGAATCGTAATTAATTAACTTGAGTGGTTTACATAGCCCTATTTATAGACATACATTATCATTAACTAGTGAAAATACCGTGTGTTGCGGCGGATCAATTTGGTAAAAATGAATGAATAAATAAAATTAAAAAGTAATAAAAAAATTTAAAAAAAATAAAAAAAGTTGAAAATTAGAGAAAAAGCAACAATAGTAAAAATAGAAGAAGAATAAAAGTATAAGAATAAAAAAAAAATAAAGGCAAAATAAGCATACTAATAGAGCAAAAACGGTACTGATTTATTACCTCTTAAACTGTCTATTTTTAATATGTATTGTTCTCTTTAACTTGGTGTTCTATGGTTTATTTAGTGTACCTTCTTTATTACTGTTTATTACCGTCTTTGCAATATAAACTGAAGAATAGAAAATAATATATGTTCAAAATTTTTTAGGAATGATATAAACTAAAAATATAAAATCATGATAAAAATTACGAATGACAATTTGCATACTAAATATAAATATAAAAATATGAAAGGTTATTTTTTTCATGTAAATATATAATTAGAGTGAAAATGATTTAAATATTTTTTAAACTAAACCTAATTATATTAGTATTGGAAAAAATTATGACGTAGATTGTTAATGATCTCAACAAAAAGACAACACTATAAGTAAACAAAAAAAATTGAAACATCTCCAATATAAAATTTTTATCTACACACAACAGCATACTAAGTGCGTTGAGAATAAAAAAATACTACCGGTGCAACAAAATAGACCATTGGATATATAGTCTATATAACAATTAAGTCAAATAATATAATAATTAGTTTTCAGAATTAGTTGGTAAATTTTAAAACAACAACGCGAAGTATGAGAAAGATGCTATTGATCTAGGAGAGCACCACCTCGTTGTCGAATACCTCAATAGAGAATGTCATCATTGCTCGTGCTAGGGTTAATTAGGGGAAGGACGTGGTAGACCCTTTACGATACTATAGCTAGTGAAAATTCAATATGATTGTTGGAGATTCCGACGGAGAAGCCGTTAAAATATTTATCTTAGATAAAAAGAGATAAAAAAATCACAGCATAAAAAAAAAAGAGTAGAAACTATTGTGAAATACGAGAGGACAGAGCATCAAAAGAAAAAAAAAAAAAATAAATAAATAAATAAAAACTGCTGTAATGTAATAGAATAGACCTCCTTTTGTTTGGCAAAGAAAACAAAAAAAATGAGATTGGTGGGGGGCCATTCTTAAAATTAAGGAGGGAGATTGTGCCACGTTGGATAAAAATTGAAATTGTAATATATTAGTATATATATGTATATATATATATATATATATATATATATATATATATATATATATATATATATATATATATATATATATATATATATATATATATATATATATATATAGGAAAATGCTATGGGTACACCCCTTAAGGGGTGTACATCTCACACCCCCACCCATCTAGGATGGGGGTGTGATGAGGGGTCACATGATGTGACCCCTAAAATACACCCCCACCCTAGATGGGTGGGGGTGTATGATGTACACCCCTTAGGGGGTGTACATGTAGCATGGCCCATATATATATATATATATATATATATATATATATATATATATATATATATATATATACCTTTTCTCTCTCTCCACTCGTTTTTATGTACCCCTCTCCTCCTATCAAGTCTTTCTCTATTCCATTAGATGTCTCTCTCAAACTCTCTATTTTTTCACCGAATCTTATCGTCTCTTATTAGCTTTTATTGGTCACATTAATATTTTTCTCTCTCCTACTCTTTGTTTTTATTATTATTATATTAATCTTTATTCGTTTAAAAAATATAATATTTTTTTATCTAAATAAATCATATTTGATAGAAAATATTTTTTTAAAAATATCATATTAATGAGAAATATAATATTTTATTTACAAAATTAATATATTATATATAATAAATATGTATTATTATACTAAAGTTATTATATTTTAATAATCGTGTTTGTGTTTTTATTTTTCAGAATTTGTTGAGTCGTCGTATTTGAATCGTGTTGTGTCTTGTATTTCATGTTGGTGTTCATGACACATATAAAGATGATGAGTTTTGTAACTTTGTGCACCCAATAGCAATATTATCACACCAGTCTTACTAATTTTGTTTAATAATAAAATTTTAATTTTAAATTTTTTTTTTTATAAATGGGAATACTTACAGACTTACCGTCCGCATTTTGGTGCACGAATAATATTTCTCTATTACTATCCAGTCAATTATATCTTTTCTTGTAAAAAAAAATACAATAAAAATATAATTTTAATATATCTAATAAAATGGATAAAATTTAAAATGTACTTAATTAAATTTAAAAAATACAGTAAATTTTTTAATAATCCTAACAAACTAAGATTGATAATCGGCCGACAATGGGCTGGGCTAGTGTCAAGATCTCGTCACGGCCCAAATTCAAATAGAGGCCCGACTTCGGTCCAACCATTTATGTTCGTGTTCGTGTTGTGTTCGTGTTTGACAATTATTTAGTCACGTCAATTTTTTAAAAAAATAAATATATATATGCAATAGAACCTCAAATGCTAAAAATTACCAAGTAATTTCTTATTTGCTTAAATTAAACTTGTTTTGAGAGGAAATTGGGTGAAACTCAAATAATTCATTTCAAAAAATTGGATCTATCTTAATTGCTTAAATCTGAATTGTACATACCAAAAGTTTAGTTAAGTTCAATTTAAACAATTTGGGGCTCTTAAGTCTAAATTAATTACCTCTATAATTTCAATCTAGTAAGTATGCTTTTTTATTAAACACTATAATCATTAGATTGAAATGTAATATTCATAGTTTCCAATCTATTATATATTCAGATGCACGAAACTTCTATTATATAATTTCATAGTTTCCAATTTATTATTTTAGTCGATTTGATCCCATTCAATTTGTCTCTTTTTAATTTTAAAAATCAGTCAAGAAAATTTAATAAAAATTTAAAATTCTTCCACACCAAACCAAATCTAAATATTATAGAAACATTTTTTTTTTTTTTAAAGAAAAATAACATACTATCTGCTTCGTTTATTTTAAAATTTAAAATAAATTTAGCTGAAAATAAAAAGCAACTAAGCTTTGAACTTAAAACTTCGAATATCAACCATTAATTTTTTTTATCATTTGTGCTAGAGACGACTGATTATATAGAAACACTTTTAACGTTATAAAAGTTGGTATGCAATAATATAAATGAACTAATGTTCTTTTCTAGATGAAAAGTCACTTTCTAGAAACACTTTGAACCTTATAAAAATTTGTATGCAATAATATAAATGAACTAATGTTCTTTTCTAGGTGAAAAGTCACTTTCTCTGTACCCGGCGTCCAATTATTACATTATTAAAGAGCTCGAACCAATTCAATATATATATATATATATATATATATATATATATATATATATATATATATAGTAATTTTGATGTATATATAAATGATCTGTGATTAAATTTAAACAAAATGTTACACAATATTTGGTAGGAATCATCTTTTAAACTCTATTGAAATCATCCGTAGGAGTTATGTGAAAATTTTGGCCTCTCTCTCTCTCTCTCTCTCTCTCTATATATATATATATATATATATATATATATATATATATATATATATATATATATATATATGATCTGTGATTAAATTTGAACTTGATGAAGACGTCAGGATCTAAAGTTTGAAGATTTGAGATCGGAAAAGAGCAAGAGAAGAAATGTGGTGGGTAAGTGTAACAATCATGACAATTCGCAGCCAATCTATGAAGATGTTGATCTGAGATTGGCTTGGCGGAGAGGATGATGGACCGATTCGGACGATCCGTCACTGATCGGGAATGAGATTACTCTGAGATTGGTTGGCGGGGAGGATGATGGTTGGGTTCAGTTTGATCCGGATGATCAAACTAGAACTGGGTTGGATCTGAGAATTGAGGAATTGAGGAATGGATAATAAGGGTTTGGAGATTTGGGTAGAGGAGAGAGGAAGAGGGAATTGGAGGGAAAGAGAGAAAGAAAGAAGTGAATTCAATATTCATTCATGATACCGTTTTCTGTAGTACAGTGCTCTATTTATACTGTTAAGCTCAAGGGACTAAATTGTAATTACGTATTGCTAATGGTGGCTAGTGGTAAGAGTTGTAATATGCATATGGGCCCTTATTGGGCTTAATCTTCCGCTGCACTGGACCTCTGGGCCAGGCCGCGCTCGGCTACAGTGCTCCACTCCTTCCCTTGCTTGGCGGGTCCTCCTCCGCTACGCTACGCCCGACCCGGTAGAATCCTCCAGAGCCTCTGACGCCGCTGTCGCTTCTCACCTATCCCGGTACGGTGCCCTAACACAACCCATTCTCTTCACCCTGGGTTAGCTCATCCTCAATGCCATTCTCTCAGAACTACTCCTCCTCCTTCTCCTCTCTACTGTATGCTACTCCTCCTCCTTCTCCTTTCTACTGTATGCTACGTACTCCTCTCCTCCACTAGTTGTTACACTCCATCCCCCATGAGAGCATCCTTGTCCTCAAGGATCAAATGTGGGGTACCTGGCCTTCACTTCTTCGTAGTCCTCCCATGTGGCCTTCTCTGGTCCAAGGTTGCTCCATTTCACAAGAATCTGAGTGACGGCCTGATTCCCTCGCTTCAACAGCCTCCTTGCCAAGACCTGCTCCGGATGGGTGGATAACTGGCCATCTTCTCTGACTTCAAGCTCCCCCATGGGTTGCTGCTCAGTTGATGGTATTCCTCTCTTCAGCTGTGAAACATGAAAGGTGGGGTGAATCTTGGCGCCCTCAGGAAACTTCAACCGGTAAGCTACCAGACCCACTCTCTGGAGTACTTCATACGGTCCAAAATACTTGGAGGTAAGTTTCAAGCTCTTGCGCACAGCCACGCTGCTCTGTCGGTAAGGCTGAAGTTTGAGGTAAACCTTCTCTCCTACTTGATACTCCTTGTCTACTCCTCCCCTGTCTGCATTTTGTTTCATGCGGTTTTGAGCTTCCCTTAGTCTCTCCTTCAGAACTTGTAGCATATGGTCCCTATCCCTTTTCCACTCCTTCACTGTGGGACTGACCTCTGATACCGATTGAGTTATAGTGGTCGCTGGGGGCTTGTACCCGTAGAGAGCTTCAAATGGTGTCATCCCTAAGGAGGAGTGGTGGCTGGTATTATACCACCACTCAGCCAGGGACAACCATTTCGACCACTTGCCCGGTTGCTCGGAGCACATGCACCTTAGGTATGTTTCCAAACACCTATTCACCCTCTCAGTTTGACCGTCGGTTTGGGGATGGTAAGATGTACTCATGTGTAGCTTCACCCCTGCGAGCTTGAATAAATCTTACCAGAACTCACTGGTGAATACTTTGTCTTCTCGGAGCTGCTATTGCGAAATACCGCTGACCTAATATATATACAAATTGGAAGAGGGGGGCTGGGCTGCTCGCCTTCATAGAAAGGCGACCGTGATTAGATGTTCGCCTTTTTATAGAATAGAAGGATAAGGTAAAGGGGGTTTGGAGATTCTTTCAAGAATGCATGGCTTCAAACTATTCCGCTTCAACACAGAATAAGATTTTGACAAGGTGCTGGATCTATCTGATATGATTTCATTGGGCATCCCATGCAGTTTATAGACTGTATTTAGGAAAGCCCTTACAACAATTAAGGTTGTGTAAGGATGGGTAAAAGAAATGAAATTGGCATATTTGGTTAGCTTGTCTACCACCACCAGTATAGTATCCCTATTCTCAGATTTTGGCAGGGCTTCAATAAAGTCAATGCTCACCACTTGCCAAGCTTGCGTGGGAATGGGAAGTGGCTGCAGCAAGCCTGCATAGGGGGTCCCATCCACTTTGTTTTTAATGCATACTTCACATGCCTTCACTCTGTTTTCTACTTCCACTTTTAACCCCGGTCAATAGAAGTGTTGTTTGATCCATCGGTAGGTGTTGTCAATACCTAAGTGTCCTCCCAGAGCTGAGGAGTGTAGTTGATCCACCAAGGTAGCTCTCAGTTGCCCATTACTGCCTATGTAGAGTCTTCATTTATATCTTAACAACCCTTGTTTTTGGGTGTAATTGCCTTAAGAATTAGGTTGAACCAATGCCTCTACCAATAGTTGCTGAGCCTTTGAGTCATCCTTATAACTCTCCACAACCTCATCGACCCAAGATGGAATAGAAGCTGTCAGTGCTAGGTTACTTCCCACCTCTGGAACTACCCTGGATAAGGCATCCGCAGCTAAATTCTCTTTACCCTTTCTGTACTTAATGGTGTATTCCAAGCCCATTAGCTTAAGCATTCCCCTCTGTTGAGTGGCTGTAGTGATCCTTTGCTCAAGCAAGTATTTCAGACTTTCATGATCAGTTTTGATTATGAAAGGCTGAGGACTTAAGTAATGTTTACACTTACTAACAGCCAGCAATATGGCTAGGAATTTCTTCTCATAGGTTGATAGACCCCTATTCCTAGGACTGATGGCCTTGCTGATAAAAGCTATTGGCCTCCCCTTTTGGGACAGCACTGCCCCCATTCCTATGTCACAAGCATCTACCTCCATTGTAAAGGCTTTGTGGAAATTAGGCATAGCCAGTACAGGAGCAGTAGTCATTGCTTCCTTCAGTTCCACAAAAGCTCTTTGTGCCTCTTCGGTCCACCCGAAATTATTTTTCTTTAGAAGTTCAGTAAGGGGTTTGCTTTTTCCCCCATACCCCTTAATGAACTTTCTGTAGTAGCCCGTAAGCCCTAGGAACCCCCTCAACTCCTTTAAGGTTCTTGGCTTAGGCCATTTAACTATCGCTTCAATCTTGCTAGGGTCAGTGGCTACCCCATTAGATGAAATAATGTGGCCCAAGTACTCAACATGGTTCTGGCCAAAAGAACATTTGCTTCTTTTGGCTAGTAACCGATTGTCTTCCAGTCTCTGAAGAGCTATCCTTAAATGGCAGGCATGCTCCTCTAACCCTTTGCTGTAAATTAGAATGTCATAAAAAAAAACCAGCACAAACTTCCTTAAGTAGGGTTGGAAGATGTCATTCATCAGGGATTGGAATGTAGCTGGAGCATTAGTTAGTCCAAAGGGCATAACTAGAAATTCGTAGTGCCCAGCATAGGTTCTAAAGGCAGTTTTTTCTACATCGCTGTCATGCATCCTGATTTGGTGGTACCCCGACCTCAAATCTAGCTTAGAAAACCATTTAGATCCCTCTAGCTCATCCAGTAGGTCATCTATGATAGGTATAGGATACTTGTCTTTAATGGTATCCCTGTTCAGTTGTCTATAATTCATGCACATCCTCCAACTTTGATCCTTTTTCTTCACTAGGAGCACAGGAGATGCATAGGGGCTTGCACTCTTCCGAATAAAGTTGGATTTAAGCAGTTCAGCTACTTGCTTCTCCACCCCCCCTTTCTGCTCATGGCTGTGCCTGTAGGGCCTGGCATTGATGGGCTGTGGACCTGGCTGCAGAGGTATCATGTGATAATGTTCTCTCTTAGGGGGTAGGCCCTAGGGTTCTTGGAATATTTTGGAGTGCTGCTCCAGCACCTCCTGTATCTCCTTTGGTATAGGACCTTCACCCTTCTGTGTAACCTGCTTGGGTTGTGCTATGGCACAGCAGTAACCCTGTATCCCTGCTTTCACCCATTGCTTGGCTCCAATTGCTTTTACCTTAGCCCCTCAGTGATGCCTTATACAGTTACTGTTTTACCCTCCTTGTTAAAGGTAACAGAGTGATTGGAATAGTCAAAGGTGACTTTTCCACACTTCTTGAGCCAGTCTATGCCTAATATTATACTAGAGCCATCCAATCTGATGACCCTGAGATCAGCTTGATAAAGTTCTCCATGCATCTTCCATTGGAACCCTGAGCACTTCAATTTGCACAGCACCTTGTGCCCACTGGCCATAGTGACTATGAGGGGTGCTGCTGCTGTCACATTGGCCTTCAATTCCTTAGCTACTTGGAAGTCTATGAAACTATGTGTACTTCCTGTATCAATAAGAATAACCAGTGGCTTCCCACCTATCTCTCCTTGCACCTTGATGGTTTTCTGGGGAATTTCTCCCCTGAGGGCATGAACAGAGATTCCCATTTCATCAGGATCAGATTGATCTTCTTTTTTTTTCTTCTTCTTCTTCATGAAGCATCATTTCATCAAACACTTCTTCTACTTCTGCCTCCCCCCCTATCTGGTTTAAGGTTTTACCTTGGCATTGGTGCCCTTGGTAATATTTATCTCCACATTTAAAGCATAGTCCTGCAGCCTTCCTCTGTTCTATCACTTGTCTGCTGACTCCAGGCTGCCAAACTGCACTCTTGGGTGTAGCTGATCTATTGCCCTCTACACTTCTGGGGTTGAATTTCTGATTGTAAGCCTTGTAGCCTGGGTTGCCTAGGGACTGTCCACTCCCTGTTCTGTTGAAGAACTTGTGCTTTCTCCACATGATAGTAAGGGCCTGCTCATGCAACTTAGCTTGTTCATATACCTCTTCCAAAGAAGTAGTGTTAGATAGATCTATAAATGGTACCAGTTCTTCCTTGAGTCCACTGATATAGCTTTGAATAAAGTGATCTTCACTCAATGTGGGATTGACTCTCAGTTCTTCAAATTTCTCCTGATAAGCCTCCACACTTGAGGTCTGTTCTAATTTGTTAAACTCTCTAACCAGTTTTTTCATGGATGCCCCATCAAACCTTCTGCATATGGCTTCTGCTAACTCTGCCCATTCCAACTCTGGTTTGTCAATCATGTACCCCACTTTTCACCTATGCGCCTTGCCAGTAAAGCGCATAGTAGCTACTTCCACCCATTGCTCCTCTGGGATTTGGTACAGCTTAAAGAATTGCTCACTCTTGCTTAGCCATTCTCTGGGCTCTTCACCTCCAAATGTGGGATAATCTAGCTTGGGATATGGAACATAATGATGCTGCCTGTGATTGGGATATGTGACCAAATTTTCTGTTCCCATATGAGGGGTGGGCAGCACTCCTTTTCCCTTGTCATCTCTGTAAGGAAATTTGGTGCTGCTCCATGGAATTTCTAGACCTCCAGCTCTACCTTCTCTAATCTGAATTGAGGGCATAGGATCAGCTTTGTGGGAAATGGCTTGAGTTCCTAATATCTTCATCAGTTGCTCATGTCTTCTAACTGCTTCTAGCTGTTGAGCCTCATGCCTCTGTTGACCCAACAATTGGATTTCATCTAATTGATGCCCTAAGGTTCCCAATTTCTGATTATACTCGATTCCAAACTGTTGCAACTTATTCTCAATGATGGTATAGCACTCAGTGGAAATTGAATGCATCTTCTCCTCAAGGCTTTTGATCTGCTCATTCATTTCCTTAAGTCTTGTTCCCTCGGCCATCTCTACGAGGTATGGTTCTTTTGGATTATAATGGAATATGTTGTATTTTGATTTCCCTATTTTGAATTGGTATATTTCTGATGTTTCTTTCTTCTTCCTTGTCCAGATTCAATTATTGCAACAATGTAATGGGTATGTGAATCAAAGCAATTTTGGAAAGATCTCGATACCTTCCAACCAGTGGAATCCTGGTTGCCTAATGATCGGATGTGGGAATTTGGTGGGTAAATTGCTTGACTCCTGGTGCTTGATGATCTCAAATTGCTATCATGCTCAGATCTGTTGCTTGTTGCTTCAATAATTGCTTGTTGCCTCGATTTGTTGTCTGTTGCCTCGGTTTGTTGTCTGTTGCCTCGATTGTTGCTTGTTGCCTCAATTGGTTGCCTGTTGCCTCGATTGTGGTTCAGTTCCTCAAGATCCCTGGGATCGGAACTGCTCTGATACCACTTTGTAACAATCCTGACGATCCGCAGCCAATCTATGAAGATGTTGATCTGAGATTGGCTTGGCGGAGAGGATGATGGACCGATCCGGACGATCCGTCACTAATCGGGGATGAGATTACTCTGAGATTGGTTGGCGGGGAGGATGATGGCTGGGTTCAGTTTGATCCAGGTGATCAAACTAGAACTGGGTTGGATCTGAGAATTGAGGAATTGAGGAATGGAGAATAAGGGTTTGGAGATTTGGGGAGAGGAGAGAGGAAGAGGGAATTGGAGGGAAAGAGAGAAAGAAAGAAGTGAATTCAATATTCATTCATGATACCGTTTTCTGTAGTACAGTGCTCTATTTATACTGTTAAGCTCAAGGGACTAAACTGTAATTACGTATTGCTAATGGTGGCTAGTGGTAAAAGTTGTAATATGCATATGGGCCCTTATTGGGCTTAATCTTCCGCTGCACTGGACCTCTGGGCCAGGCCGCGTTCGGCTACAGTGCTCCACTCCTTCCCTTGCTTGGCGGGTCCTCCTCCGCTACGCTACGCCCGACCCGGTAGAATCCTCCAGAGCCTCTGACGCCGCTGTCGCATCTCACCTACCCCGGTACGATGCCCTAACACAACCCATTCTTTTCACCCTGGGTTAGCTCCTCCTCAACGCCATTCTCTCAGAACTACTCCTCCTCCTTCTCCTCTCTACTGTATGCTACTCCTCCTCCTTCTTCTTTCTACTGTATGCTACTCCTCTCCTCCACCAGTTGTTACACTAAGGAGGCGAGGGTGAGGATTGCCTTTGAATTTCTCAAAAATTATTATATAATAAATACTGATATTTTAAAAATCGTCGTCATATGAATAATCAGAAATCTCTTTATTGCTCTCTATTATATCAAATCAGTTTGGTGAAGGATAAATTGTACTATTATTTATAATTTTTCAACGACGCATGATATAAATATCAGTATATATGCAATAAATTTTTATTTTTTATATTTATTTATTTTTCACAAATTAAGGTTTTCATATATTCTAATAATATTCATTCCTCGGAACCTGTCAAAAAATAGCTGTTAATAGAAAGGACTAGTCAATTGCATATTCTATCATTAGTTTCAAAAGTAACCTCAAATGATTGAACCATTCTACTTTGAAAAATATAAGGATATTCATATATATATATATTCTCCTTTAACTATCTCGTACATAAATTAATATCTTAATTAATCAACATAAAGAGGTATTTTATAACAAATTGCGCGCTTAATTAATTTTATAAACATAATTTTTTGGGGGACAAATTAATTACTCCAATTCTCGCATTAATTTGTAGCAGTTGTTCGGTTCAAAATGAATTATTCTAGAACATATAGCCCAATTCAAAATAATTATTATTCAGAACTTAAGGTCTATTTCTATATTAATCAACATCATAACTTATACAAAAAATAGGCAATGACGTGTTGGACCAAGTAATTACTTAGACAAAAAATAAACATAATATTTTTGATCAAATAAACATAATATAATCGACCAAATCATAATTAATTGTGTTCATGCTATCTCACTTAACAAATTAAACTACTTTTGCATCTGCATATGTTACAATAATTAATTAACTGCAAGAAAAAAAAAAATTATTGCCGATATGTCCACTAATATATATTCAAATTATTTAGTGATTTAATTAGTAGACCTTTTACTAATTAAAATATCCACTAATAATATACTCATCTTTACCAATAAGGAACTAAAATTTTTTGAGTAACAACTGCGTGAGCTGTGACCATTTGATAATGATACCATTTTTTTTTTTTTGTGATAATTCTTGATTAAATTTTTTTTAGTCAATGGTTGAAATTTTCATGCACACAACTTGGTCAGGTATTAAAAGTAATAATGGCTACGTATATATACCTAAACCCTACATTAGTTTTGTGATTCATATTACTTAACCAATTAGTGAAATGGTCATATTATATCAGCTTAGAGAGTGCTTAATTGACTACATCTATGCGCATTCATTCCCATGAAAAGCATTAAAATGTATAAATAAAATAACATAAAACCATGCTTTTGTTCTAATTGATCATAATGTGTCTATAAATAGGGCTATGTAAAGCACCCTAGTTAATTACTTCAACTCCACATCTAAAACATGGGATCCAAGCTCTATCTCTTATCTCTACTACTTCTAGCTACTCTTTCCGTTTCGCGCGGAGCAAATGAAGAAGAAGCAGCAAAGAAAGTAAGAATTTCCACTTATTAATATAGCATTTAATTAATATAGGACAACCAGAGATGAATTTGAGTCATGAAATATACAAATTATTTGTAAAAATTTTAAAGCAAAATTGTTCCATAAATTAAACAATCTATATTATACTTTGAGTGTCGTCTTATGCGAATATTTTGTTTCTTTATATAAATGTATATACCAGTTATATATTGTGTATTTGGGAGAGAAGAGGCACGACGATCCGACGCTTGTTACTGCATCACATCATGAATTGCTCACTTCAATCCTTGGGAGGTATATACTTATAATAAGGCATATGTAATACAACTTATTATTCTCTTATTTATCATTGAAGAAATATTGATAATTATTTGATTTTATTTTTCGAGCAAATATAAATTATTTGTTTAATAAGTAATGTTTTGTTTTTGTCCCTTTACATATATAGCAAGGAGGAAAGTCTCAATTCAATAGTGTACAGCTACAAATATGGATTCTCAGGTTTTGCAGCAATGCTCACAGAAACTCAAGCTAAGGAAATTTCAGGTAAATTAATTATCACTTATTAATTGGTTGCATGCATGCAATTAATTAATTGCTTTCTCACAATTAATATGAAAAATTAATTTTGATATTAACTGATATATATATATATATATATATATATATATATATATATATATATATATATATTGAATAAGTCCATTTTTCACGAGTATTCAAACTAATCATTGAATTTGACTGGATTTAGTTAATGATACCTACTCTATTATATTATTTCCCAGATTGTTCTTTTACAATTAATACTACACGTAACTTAAATTGATTGAATATTAACATGCATGTAGATTCATTAAATTTGTTCAATTGAATATATTCGCTGATTCATCCAATATTACTTATCAAATTGTATTAAGTTTGTATATGGAATATGGTGGGTTTTTAAATGATTGTTTTATTATTATTATTATTATTGCATGTAGAGCTAGGTGAGGTGCTTAGCATAAACCCAAGCCAAAAGTACCGGATTCATACAACAAGAAGCTGGGATTTTCTTGGCTTAAATTACTACCAGCCTTCGGAATTACTTGCTGAGGCAAAGTATGGCGATGACATTATCATTGGCCTAATTGATACAGGTATGCCCAAATATATTCATCAAGTAAGATAATCAATGTACATGTTCGTATATAAACATGTACAATATATATATATATATATATATGAAAAAGGCTATATGTACATCCCTCTGAGAGATATACATCATACATCTGGGGCATGAATGTTTCGAATTAATTTAAATTTTTTATTTTAAAAAATTTATATTAATCTGAGCCGCCCCAATTAAGGATGTATGATGTACACCACTAACAGAGTGTACCCATAGCACAACTATATATATATATATATATATATAGTAGAGCTTATATATTTTCAAAAAAATAAGTCTAAATATACTTGTGATTTTTTTACTATTGAATTTGTATTGAGATCCGTGTTATTATATTTTCTCTTTCTCTCTCTTTAATTTACTTTATAATTGTACGGATCTCAATGCAAATTCAATGATAAAAAACTCACAAATATAGTTGGGATTGTGCTTTTAAAAGTATATAAGCCCACACATCCCTTCATCCAATGGTCGAAAATTTATGAGTACGAAGGGGACTATACTCATAAGAGTATAATAGCCGGACTATATATATAAAGAATTAGGCTAGAATACTATCGATAGCACCAAGCCATTGGTGCTATCAAGTTTTTAACCGTTGGATGAAAAAATATGCGGTTGGGATTATAGTGGACCCCTAGGGTTTACTAGGTGGTTGGTTAAATAGTAAAAATCTTAGGGGACCACTATAATCCCAACCACATATCTTTCTATCCAACGACTGAAAACTTGATAGCACCAATTGTTTGGTGCTATCGATAGTATTCTAGCCGGACTATATATATATATATAATAGGGCTGCTATACTCTTATGAGTATAGACTATTTCGTACTCATAAGTTTTTGACCATTGGATGAAGGGATGTGTGATTAGGATGATAGTGATCCCCTAGGATTTAGTGGGTCTGTTGGTGAAATATAGTATAACCTCTAGGGGACCACTATAATCCTAACCGCACATCCCTTCATCAAAGGGCCGAAAATTTATGAGTACGAATGAGTTTATGCTAATAAGAGTATAGTAGCCGGACTATATATGAGTCTGGCTACGATACACTTATAAGTATAGGTCCCTTCGTACTCATAAATTTTCGACCCTTAGATGAACGGATGTGCGGTTAGAATTATAGTGGTCCCCTAAGATTTATACTATTTCACCAACAACATACTAAATCCTAGGGGGACCACTATTATTCTAACCGCACATCCCTTCATCTAAGAGCAAAAAAATTATGAGTACGAAAGGGTCTATATTCATAAGAGTATAGTAGCCATACTATATATATATATATATATATAAAATTGAACTTCTATATTTTTAAAAGTATCAAGTTATTTGTGTCTGTAGGTTTTTAGTACTTTGATGAAAAGATGTGTGGTTAGGATGATAGTGGCCCCTTTGATTAAGTGAATGATTGGTTGAATAAAATAATTTAAAAAATAAAATTAGTCAAAATGGTAAATGCAATGATAGAAAACTTAAAAATACTAATTGTTTGGTACTTCTTCAATACAATAATCGATATATATATATATATATATATATATGTATATATATATATATATATATATATATATATATATATATATATATATATATATATATATATATATATATATATATATATATATATAAGCACATGCATTCATGTGTGTATATATATAGAGCAATGCTATATGTACACCCCGAAGGGGTGTACATCATACATCTCCACCATTTTAATGGTGCCGATATTTTTTACGGGTCACATCAAGTGACCCATCATCAAACCTCCATCCTTAGATGGGTGGGGGTGTGAGATGTACACCCCTTACGGGTGTACACATAGCATTTTCCATATATATATATACACACACACATCATTTCAGCTCAGAAATATATTTAGGAATCCGAACTTTCACCAATTTGCAGGAATTTGGCCCGAATCGAAAAGTTTCAGTGACGAAGGTTTCGGTCCGGTGCCTGCGAAGTGGAAAGGCGTGTGCCAAGAAGGACAGGACTTCAGCGCCAGTAACTGCAGCCGGAAGATCATCGGGGCGCGGTGGTACACAGGCGGCATCGACCCGGCGGACCTCCAAGGGGAATATCTCTCCCCCCGCGACGCCTACGGCCACGGGACCCACACGTCCTCCACTGCCACAGGGGTGCTCGTTCCGAACGTCAGCTTCCACGGGCTAGGCGCCGGAGCTGCCCGGGGCGGCGCCCCTCGCGCCCGTCTGGCGGTCTACAAGGCGTGTTGGAGCGGGAAATGTGGCGGTGCGGCCGTCCTAAAGGCGATCGACGATGCCATCAACGACGGCGTCGACGTCCTCTCTTTGTCAATTGCCGGGGTGTCCGAATTTCCCGGCACATTACACGCAGTGGCGAGCGGCATAACTGTCGTCTTCGCCGCTGGAAACGACGGGCCTGCTCCCCAGACTGTTGACAATTCGTCCCCCTGGGTGATAACGGTTGCTGCGAGCACCATCGATCGGTCTTTTCCAACGGTCATCACACTCGGAAATAATCAAACACTCGTGGTGCGTACGTATTAGAAAATCTATGAAGTATATATATATTTCTAAGTTAATTGCGTACGGATTTTTGAAATTATATAGAATATTTTTTATATTTATTTTTTAAAAAATTTTATATATATATATATATATATATATATATATATATATATATATATATATATATATATATATATATATATATAATTAGGTTAGAATACTATCGATAGCACCAAGCCATTGGTACTATCAAGTTTTTAGCCGTTGAATGAAAAAATATGCGGTTGGAATTATAGTAGTCCCCTAGAATTTACTATGTGGCTGGTTGAATAGTAAAAATCTTAGGGGACCACTATAATCCCAACCGTATATCTTTTCATTCAACGGTTGAAAACTTAATAGCACCAATTATTTGGTACTATCGATAGTATTCTAACCAGACTCATATATATATATATATATATATATATATATATATATATATATATATATATATATATATATATATATGGGTTAATTGCATACGGTCTTTGAAAACATATCGAATAACAAATATATATATCTCTACAAAATTTAACTTTTCATATTTATTCTTTCAAAAATTCTAAATTATTTATATATATCCCTCTGATTTATTACCATTTATATTTTAACAGAATATAAATTAAATATCTATTTTATCCTTACAAATATATCCTTCTAAAAGTTATGATTATAATATAAAAAGAGTAAAAAAGTAAATTTACCTAACGAAGATTAAGCATTTAACGTAACTATATTTTTCTATGTTTAATTATATTTTTCTAATAAAGATAGACAGTGTGAATATATATGAATAACGTTGGATTTTTTTAAGGATAAATATAAAAAGTTAAATTTTGTAGAAATATATTTGTTATTCGATATATTTTTAAAAACATGTATGCAATTAATCATATATATATATATATATATATATATATATATATATATATATATATATATATATATATATATATATATATATATATATAGTAGAACTTATTTATACTTGTAAATTTTTTATTATTGAATTTGTATTGAGATTTGTACCATTGTACTTTTTCTTTCTCTCTTTTTAGTTAATTTTACAATAGCACAAATCTCAATACAAATTCAAAAATAAAAAATTCACAAATATAATTAAGCCTTACTTTTAAAAATATAAGTCATACTATATATATATATATATATATATATATATATATATATATATATATATATATATATATAGTATCCTTCTTGATCGGAATTATTTATATATATAATTAAGGTTCATTAGTTACTAGTCAGTATAAAACATGAAAAATGCTATGTGTACACCCGTAAGGGGTGTACATCTCACACCCCCACCCATCTAAGGGTGGGGGTGTGATGATGGGTCACTTGATGTGACCCGTAAAAAATATCGCCACCATTAAAATAGTGGAGATATATGATGTACACCCCTTCGGGGTGTACATATAGCATTGCTCATAAAACATACATGTGTATCTTCTCTTGCAGGGTCAATCAATCTTCTATGATGCCAAGAAAGAGGACCAATTTACAGAGATTATTGACGGACAAAGGTATTATAATTACGTATTGTTTAGGTATACAATAATGCATATATGATGTATTTTTCGTAGGTATATATATATATATATATATATATATATATATATATATATATATATATATATATATATATATATATATATATATATATATATATATATATATATATATATATATATATATATATATATATATATATATTAGATTAGATTACTATACTATATAGATATTATTAAAATTTTATTATTATAAATTTTTTGACCTTAAATGAAAAGATGTGCTGTTAGAATTATAATGATCTTTTAGGGTTTAGTGATTTGTTGGTGAAATAGTATATATATATATATATATATATATATATATATATATATATATATATATATATAATTGAGATCCTATGTTTTTAAATGTATTATGTTATTGGTACGGATAGATTTTTGATTTTTGAATGAAGAGATATATGATTAGAATAATAATGGTTTCTAAAGAGAATAAATATAGAAAACTTACAAATACCAGTTGTGTGATACTTTTACAAGTATAATAAGTGAACTCTCTCTCTCTCTCTCTCTCTCTCTCTCTCTCTCTCTCTCTCTATATATATATATATATATATATATATATATATATATATATATATATATATATATATATATATATATATATATATATATATATATATATATATACCTAAAAATAACTAATTATTAATTAAGCTTAATTTGGTGCACAGCTATTTACCAAATATCAAATTGTAAGGATAATATATATATATATATATATATATATATATATATATATATATATATATATATATATATATATATATATATATATATATAGCGTAAGGTTACTATACTCTTATGAGTATAAATCTCTTTATACTCATAATTTTTTCATCCTTGGATGAAGGAATATGCGATTAGAATGATAGTGGTCTCCTTAGGATTTACTAGGTAGTTGGGAAGATAGTAAAAATTTTAGAAACTATTATAATCCTAACCGCACATTTCTTCATTCAAGGAATGAAAATTTATGAGTATAAAAAAATTTTACTCATAGGATTATAATAGCCGAACCCTATATATATATATATATATATATATATATATATATATATATATGCTCTTCTCATTTGTAATCAAACATATATGTTGATTAATTTCGCAGCTGTCATAACGATTCTTCTATCAACGCCACCGACATTGCCGGAAAGATTGTGCTGTGCTATGCTCCCAGTGAAGTTTCGAAGACGCTGCCGCGGTACGATGTGATCACCGCAGGTTCATTTGTATTGCAAGCTGGGGGAAAGGGCCTCATCTACGCGCACTACACCACTGATGTTATTGATGTAGGTTGTGGAGAAGTTCCGTGCGTTTTCGTGGACTTCGAAATCGCCGCTCAGATATCTAACTACATTGGCTCTTCAACGTACGTAACACTTTTATTTCTATATGAGTAATGCTGTATGTACATTCTAAAGTAGTGTACATCTCACATCCTTTTCATCTAAGGATAGAAATATAATGAGGGATCACTTAAAGTGACTCCTAAAAAACACCTCCATCCTTAAATGAATGGAAGTGTAAAATATACACCCTTTTAGAGTGTACATGTAGCATTTTCCTTTCTATATATAGTACTAGATCTTCTTGTTTCCTTTTTATTTAGCACTTAGGTCCTACTTGGTTCGAAAATAAATAGCTTATTAATTTATTGAAAATAGTAAGAAAAATATAAATTTGTGTTTTATTTATGATATTATTATTTTTAGAAATGGTTGGTCAAATTATGTTGGGCCAATTTTATAGAATAATAAAAATAATAAAAAAAATTATAATTAAATTTAATATAAAATATTTTCAAATCACGCGGGCCTTATTTTTTTATATAACTATATACAATACATTTTAATATTTAATATATGATTATTAGAACGTTACAATTAATTTCATATATAGCAAGTACACTATATTATTTATGTCAAGGCAATCAGGTCTGCTTTTTTTTTAACAAAAAGTATAGTAAAAATAATTTTCTAAAAATTATTATAGAATGGATGAACTCCACGAGCAAATGTGATTGATCGGATACACCGCTTAGTTATGTAGCTGTCACATTTCAGATTTTTTTTATTTTCGCTTGATAATAATTTGAACATATGATATGGTGAAGTTGATCTTTTTTATTCTTCTTCATTAACTTATCGATAGGGATACACCGAAGGCGAAGGTGTCTCCGACGAGAAATATGATAGGAAGTGAAGTGTTTGCTCCAAAGATAGCAGCGTTTTCATCTAAAGGGCCCAGCGCAACTTATCCAGAAATCCTCAAGGTAATAAAAAGAAAATTCCAAACTTTTAATTAGTTATTTATTTTCATCCCATTTTTTGCGGTGAAATATTTGAATTGACAATTAATACTATTAAACATAATCTAAGATATTTGAAATTTTACAGATTCAACTATTTCATTTGCTCACAATCTTAAAGATTCAACAATCTGAGTAGTCAAAGCTTAACATCTTTGCCCACTAGAATTTTCTAATAATTATCAACTTAGTGCATCACTAGGTGTGAAATTTAGGGCTTGCACTGGGACATTCTTTCTAGCTATATCCTCATCTTTATAACATGTTATACTTTTGTTTTTAATTTATTTATGCAACATATATATATATATATATATATATATATATATATATATATATATATATATGCAAAATGCTATGTGTACACCCCCTGTGTGGTGTACATCCTACACTCCCACCCATTCCATGGGTGGGGGTGTGGTAAGGGGTCACTTCAAGTGATCCCTAAATACACCCCACCCATTGGATGGGTGGGATGTATGATGTACATCCCTTTCGGGGTGTACATGTAGCACTCCTCTATATATATATATACACACTAACAAATTGTCAAATTTGAATAGCCGGATATAGCTGCACCAGGAGTTAACATCTTGGCAGCTAGAAAGAATTCATACATTTTCCAGTCGGGAACGTCCATGGCGTGTCCTCATATTTCTGGTGTTGTTGTGTTGCTCAAATCGATCCATCCAGATTGGTCTCCCGCCGCTATAAAATCCGCCATTGTCACCACCGGTGAGCAGCGTATTTATAACAAGTTTTACTTTGCTTCTCTGCATTGAGATGCTGCATTCGAGCATTTGGCAAATAAAGAATCTACAATTATTATTCTGATGATGTTTTAAGCACTAAAAATAGTAACTTATCGTCAATTTAATATATAAGCTTATTAAATTTATTGTAGATACTAAGTACTAATGGTCGATTTGAATTTTCGTGTAGCTTCTGTCACTGACAGCTTTGGCCTACCAATACTATCGGATGGGACACCGACAAAGATTGCAGATCCATTCGACTTTGGTGGCGGGTTCGTCAATCCGAACCGGGCAGCTGACCCGGGTCTGATTTACGATATTGATCCGAAAGACTATCTCAAGTTCTTTAACTGTACCCTTGGCGACTGTCAATTCGCGAAGGGGTCTCTGTACAATCTGAACCTTCCGTCAATATCCATTCCGAATCTTAAAGCAACTGTGACGGTGGAAAGGACAGTGACAAATGTGGGCCCAGTTGATGCAGAGTACAAGGCACAGTTCCAAAGCCCCCCTGGAGTTGAAATGCTTGTGGAGCCATCGATTCTGCAGTTTGACGAGCATACAAAGGTGCAGAGCTTCAAGGTGACATTCAAATCGGCGCGAAAACTGCAGGGGAGTTATATGTTCGGGAGCTTGACTTGGTTCGACGGCGCAAACCACTGGGTCAGGATACCCATCGCGGTTCGAACCGTAGTTCGTGATTACTACGCAGACATCTCTTAAGCACACAACCTCAGCAAGCTGTCGATAGCTCGGTGCTCGATTATATGTCGTCAAACGAATAAAAAATAAGTGTACTTTGAGTTTGGTTGTATGTAATAAAGGTACAAAATAATAGTTTGTGGAATTTGGTTGCATTGAACCAAAACTGCTTTCTAATCCCTCTATTTACTAAACAAACTTGAATTGTAATAAAGAACCAAAACATAAAGTATTGCCACACTATACATTCACTGCTTTAAAGCATTCCTATGGCCTGATAAAAGAAGAAGAAGAAGAAGAAAAAAAAGAAACATTAACAACATTGGCCATCTTAATATATCTCAACCAAAACAATAATAGCCAAGAGACAAAAAATATTACAAGAATTCTAGTTCACTAGTGATTTTCCCCTCAATCCCCTGAAGAAGCACATTCCTTTGCAACGAGATTGACGCCGCGAACCCATAATTCCACATTAGAAGCACTTCTAGTCTCGAAATGGACTTCCCGCCCCCCGACCGTCACCACCCGAAAGAACGCCGCCGCCTCACCGTCTTTATTGTCATTCCTCCTATTCTTAGAAAAATTCAAACTTGGCCCCGCCCTCGCCTCCTTACACACCACATTCCTTCTCTCGCTCTTCCCCCACATCAAAACCCCGGACTTTAGCATCCGGACGTTCTTCAAATGTGGCGTGCCCCGCCCCTCCCTCGTGTGCTTGATGAGCTCCTCCCCTTCGATCACACGAACTCGAGCTAATTGATCGAGTATCAAACCCTCGGTCGCCTTGTTTGATTTAGGGGTTATCCTCACCAATGTTAAAGCCGTCTCGTTCCTAGTATTGGTAAGGCCGCAGTCGGCCCCTCCTTGTAGTATTAAAACCTTGCACACCTCCGACTTTCCCTCCATGGCCGCGAGCATTAGAGCTGAATAACCATTTTCGTCGAACGAATCAACTTTCCATCCCGTCTTTAAGAGTTGAATTATTGATGATGTGTCGCCCTTTCGAGCTGCATAATGAAGAGCTCGGAATACCGTTCGATCGGCTATAATGTCAGCTAGTGTTGCTTCGAGCAAAATCTGTTCAAAAGAGTCCCTTGTTAAAGGATCTTCGTTCTGAAGTATGGACATTAGAGTCTTATTTTCGGAATTCTTTACTGAAATATCTGCTCCGGCCATTACTAAAAGCCGGAAAACTTCCATTTTTTTGGCCTTTGCCGTGACCATGAGGGGAGTAAACCCTGAACCATCCGTCTTGTTTATATCCGCAGTTGAGGAATGGAGAATCATCTGAAGAGGCTCGGCGGAACCGCTTTCGGCGATAAAATGTAATGGAGAGAAGGCATGAATATTTGATGAGTTCAAATTCGCCCCCGCATTCAAAGCTTTCGTCATGATGTCTATGAGGGATGACGAAAACACACTTGTTTTTGCAACCTGCACTGCTGTTTCACCTGAATCACTAACAAGCCCTAAATCGGACCCAGCTATAATAAGCTCCAGAAAACAATCGGCATTGCCGGCCTTTGCAGAGATCATTAGAGGAGTCACGCCGTTTGACGTCTTCGCATTGATATCCGTTCCATGTGATATTAATTGCCTTAGAATGTCAACACAGCCCAGTCTCACCGCCAAGTGAACGGGTCGGGATTCATACCCATTTTTGGTTCTTATTGGGAACTTGGAGTTTGCACCGCCTTCGAGGAGTGCGCTCACCGCATTAGGGTTCCGGCAAAGGATGGCATGGCAGAGAAGGGTGCGGTCAAGATGCGGGTTTTCAAGTAAGTGTGGTTCATGCCGAAGAAGAAGTCGAAGGATTTCGCCGCTAGATTCAAAGTACTCAACCGCGCACCACGCTGCAGTGTAGGGCTCGCCCAAGCAGGCGCCAACTCTGAGCTCCTCGCCGGTTATCGGATCCCACGACCACGCCCCGAGCCGAACTAGACAGTCCGTCCTCGCACCAGCCTGCACGTAGAGTTTCATATTTTGAACCGTGCAGGTCTAACAGATTTTAGAAAACAACAAATTGAAAGAAAGCCTGTAAGGTTACACTTGATATATTAAAAACCAGCATAAGCTAAGTGATTTGTGACATTTGTAGTTTAACAGGGTAATACATAGCCTAGGTTTAAATATTTCAGAGACAAACTAAAAATTAATAACGATAATTAGCCTCAAACAAAACTAATCTATACGGCATTTAGAAAAGAAAAAGAAAACATTGCATGACACCATAGATAACGAAAATGCCCTTCTCAACATGAAGTTAAAGAGGACATAGAACAAACATTACCTCTAGTAAGAATTTCACAGTAGAAACTTGTCGGCTCACAATCGCAGCTACAAGAGGCGTGCAATCTACATTTGCATGCAGTGCAGGCTTAATTGACTGCAAGAGGACCCTATCCACACAGTTTATGTCCACCCCGTTCTGCCCAGTTACCACACAAGATACTTTTAAAATAGCAAAAAGATTTCGATCACATATATCCTATAACCGGCATAACTAATTAACAACATTCCTACAAAATCTTATTTTTATATATGCCCAAAAAAAGCTTGATTTCTTTTGTATACAAACACGTTTGTACTTACAAATGTGCATCACTTTACAAAACTTTTCTCAGAACAAAAGCAACTTTTTTCATGCATTGGATGATTCTCCCCAACTCGACATAACGCTATTTCTGTAAGAAACTGCAGCTTCGAGAGGCATATATAGAAATTAAGATTTTACAAGTGCATGTAAATGGAGGATTTAGTAGGAATATACAAGTAAAAGAGCCGCGAATAAATACAAAAAGTATGTTACTTGTACCTTGATTAGTGCGTCCACTACATCGACAAAGCCTCTAGAAGAAGCTGTCACAATAGCATGAGCCGCTGAATCGAGCCTCGCCATCTCCGAGCTAATTAACAGTTGAACAGCTTCAGCCTCGCCAAAGAGACTAGCTTCGAGTAAAGCATCTTCACAAGCTGGTTGAGAAGCTCCAGCTTTCAGGAGCACTTCAAGGATGTCGCAGTGGCCTTCACGTGCGGCAGCGGTCGTAGCATAGCCCCGAAACAGCTTCTGATTGACATCAGCTCCAGCTTTCTACAGTGAAAAAGCAGTAAAAGCTTGAATTTTAAGCAGCAGATACATAACCAAACAACAAAGCTCTAGATTACGATAACCGCCCGCTGCTAGAAGCACTAGTTATATATAAACAGAAGAATAAGTGAACTGATTTCGAGGTTTTGTTCTTGTGTGGCAAAAGCAATAAAACTATAGAATCTGGTTATCTAATCAATCAAAAATCAATAATAATTCGTAAACCGCCTTTTTTTGTTTTTTTTCCTACATATCAAAATTATCCAACCACTAGTGTTACTAATGTCGATTACGCAGATATCAGTTTTTTCTAATACTGATTCAACATAAATCATATCTTAAGATTCTTAACAACCAAACTCAATAAATTTGAAAATTTTCAGAAAAAAAAAGAAAAGAAAAGGAAATGAAGAACACCAACAACTCCTTTTCCTTGAATAATAACTAACAAATTCTGCATCATTTTTCTTGAGTTATCAAACAATACACAAAAAATGCCACACTTAGAACTTATATACCACACTAAAACCCCCAAATAAAAATCCATGAAAACAGTAAAATAGAAGAGCATTTCCATTCAATTTGAACTTACATTTTGCAATTCAAATGATCAAATACTAATCTTGAACCCAGTTTAGCTCACCCATTTGAATTGTATAAGCAAACGAAAGAGCTAAAAGCAAGAACAAAGATTGGATCTTTACCAGGAGCCTTCGCACCACGTCGATGTGGCCGGAGTGCGCGGCGGCGAACAAGGCGGTGACGTCGCTCTTGAGCTCCCGGCGCTCGATCTCCACCTCCTCCGCCGCCTCCTCGCGCATCGCAATCTCCACGCACCGCACACTCAGCACCACCGCACCCACCTCGTTCACATCCACCGCCACCGCCGCCCCGGCGCCGACGAGGCACTCCTCCACCGCCGCCGCGTCCCCTCTCAGCGCCGCCTCCACCAGCCTCTGCGACGGCGCCACCTCGTCGCCGCGCGCCGCCGCCCTGTGACGCGCCATGGATTGAACCCTAACCGCGGCCCTTCCTCCTCCTCGGCTCTCGCGCACCGGAGAAGGCGAAAGGCGACGACTTTGTGGAAGAGGGAGTGGAGAAGCGAACTGGGTCGTCGCCCTTGGTGCTCGCTCACAACGCACGCACTTGGGGAGGAGGAGGAGGAGGAGGAGGAGCGCACACCAGGTGTTTGTGATTTGGTCGACTCCAACGGTCGACTATAATAGAGTATTAAAAAGAAAATGCTTTTTTTACACCCCTCAACTATACGCACTTTTGCAATATTTCAAACCTTTAAAATTAAAGATGATTTTATTAGATTTAATAATCCTAAATTTTATAATAATTTTAATTAGGCAATTAAAAAATTTATTATAAAGATATTAATTAATGAAGAAATAGTTACCGGATCTAGTCTCAAATAGCTCATAGTTGAGGGGCCTCTATAATTAAGGGAGGACTATCGTGAAAATAGCGACTTTCAATGGACTAATATGTAAAAGTGCGCGGCTCTTCTTCTCCGCATCGATCTCATATTATCACGCCCTCGTCTTCTTCGTCCTCCTCCTCCTCCGAAACCCTAATTTTGGTAGAGAGAGAGAGAGAGATCGCCATGGGCGGGGAGTGTCGCTACGAGCTCTCCCAAACCGCCTACAT
Source organism: Tillandsia leiboldiana (assembly GCA_029204045.2). Lineage (NCBI taxonomy): Eukaryota > Viridiplantae > Streptophyta > Magnoliopsida > Poales > Bromeliaceae > Tillandsia > Tillandsia leiboldiana. The sequence continues at coordinate 612,048 of CM055062.1, forward strand.
AAAGCTCGCTCTCCACGCCCTCAAGCATCCCTCCTCCCCCGTCAACGGCCTCCTCCTCGGCCCCCTCCAAACCGCCGCCGGCACCGGCGCCGGTGCCGGTGCCGGTGCCGCCGCTGCCGTCGTCGTCTCCGATGCCGTCCCCCTCTCCCACTCCCAGATCGGCCTCCTCCCATCCCTCGAGCTCGCCCTCATCCAGGTACTGGTCTCAAAACCCTAACCCTCTGACCCCCCTCCTCTTCATCCGATCTAGATCCATGAGCCCGCCGCCTCTTCTTCAGGTGGAGGAGCACTTCGGCGGCGAGAAGGGCGTCGGCGTGGTCGGGTACTACCACGCCAACGAGCGGTTCGACGACGCGGAGCTCGGGAGCGCCGCGAGGAAGATCGGGGATCACATCTTCCGATACTTCTCTCGCGCCGCCGTGCTGTTGGTTTGAGTTCTCCGCCCCTGAATTTTGCCCTAGGTTTTTAGTGTCTTTGGCGATTTTTAATCCTCTAATAAGGGTTTTTTGATTCTGCAGTTGGATAATAAGAAGCTCGAGGAGTTGGTGAAGGGGAAAGGGCGCGATCTTGTTGTGCAGGTACCTGCGATGTTCTCTTCTTGTATCTCTCTTTACAAGCAAGAATCCTGAAAAGAAATCAATTACTTTTATGGCTATTTTGTGATAACAATTGATTCCTATACACTTAACTGCCTTGTGGAGATCTTGAGATATTTTTGTTGTCGGAAACTGGAGCTTAGTTTTGTTGATCTGCTTGAATAGATTGACGAAAACTGGAAGATAATATTGGCCTTCCAATTGGCTTGTATATGATCAGAACTTTGCATCTTAAATGAATTGAGAGGTAAATACGGAGGATTAAGAGTGTCATAGTGTGGAGGATAGATTATTAGGTATTAATGGCAGAAAGAGAATTATATTTTACTTTTTATAGGCATAAGGTTCATGACCTCCTCTTTGCTTCGATCTGCGTTCTTTGTTCTAAAGATAAAAAATATGCAGGTTAGGATGCAAAAGGATCTTAGTAATCAGGGTTACCTTGAAAATACACTGTAAATATATATTCATGAAGCACGAATATGCTGAATGAAAATATCAGCAAAATCCTGTGCATGTGAGTATTTATATTCTATTGATTTACGGTGGTTCACTTTTGTGCTGAAAGCTGGTCGAGTTCAGCTTACATCCAGGCTCAAGTGTAATCCAATGCCAACTTGAGCTAGTTTTGGATTTCTCTATGTGGACCCTATACTTTATGAAGAACTGCCTACCGACCTTATTGATAATGTGTGTTGGCCTGGTTGGTTAGACTGAGAATCACCACTTTCTCACCCGTACTTGGCTACTTTTATTGTTTATAGACTTGCATTCTTGTGTTATTCGCCTCTCTTTTGAACAAGAGGATCACAGTATCTTCGTAACAGGGAAAAGTGGAAAGTTATCTTTTTCTGTGGAAAATTAAGGATAAAATGAGGCGTACTAGAGTATTTACTGTCGGAAGTGTTGCAGAGAACTTTACTTAAAAGCTTTTTGGGATGATCTTGGTGATTAATTGGTGATTACGAAATGAAGTCTTTTGCTTAAAAGCCAAGATAGTTCATATTTAGAAGATTAAATTACTACCTCAATAGATCAGGAGCTCGTAGGAATTGGTTAGTTTGAAGTAATGAAGATAGCATTGAAAAAGTAGAGTAGAAATAGGTGGTCTTCATGAAGACTAAAGTGGATTAGTTGTAGTAAGAGAAACTGAATCTGGTTGTGCGCATCTTGACGTTTTTGCCTCATGTTCTTCTTAATTGGACTACTGTATGGTGTCTGAAAGCTTACAGTCGAATAAGTCCAATCCTACTAGGCATCTTCTGACTAAGAAAGTAGAGATAGTAAATTAAGTAATTTAAAACTAGCTGAACTAAGCTAAAATACAAGTCAGAACTAATAAGTCTCAGCTACTGTACCATATATAGTACTGTGCTATAGTAAGAGCAACTACAACAATGATACAACAGAGAATGAACCAACTTACTGTAGCATCGGTAGAACCATTAACATGATCGATAATTAACAGTTTTAACATAATTCTTTGATGTCTAACTCTTCATCATATACTTCTGCTTTGTGGATGCCATCTTTGAGATCTCATGGATCGTCTCTATTGCGAGCTTTCAATCTACTGGTCCATTCCTTTAACATTCACTCACTCCTTGTGTTGCAGCTATACACAAGGGATTCATCGAAATCGTGGCGTCAAGCGGGATCAGATGGAAGCAGTCAGCTGGTCCTAAAAGAGCCCTCCGCCAACGTAGTCCTAATGGATTACATCAGTACGAAAAAATGGCAAGAAATAGTTGATTTCGACGACCATCTTGATGATATCAGCAAGTAAGTTTGCACTTTTTAGTAACACCCTCCTTATACATCGCCAACCAATTCTCAAAACCAATGTCTTTAATGATGGATCATGTACTTTTTTCTATCTCATTTTGTTTTCCTGTCTTATTTTGTGCATGGCTTTGCAGGGATTGGCTGAACCCCAACATTTTCAAGTAAAACTAAGCTCTTCGCGGTGATGGTTTCCGTAAGCGGCTTCTATTGAATATCTGGCTCTTTGGAGCTCGATTTATTATCATGTTTGGACAGAAATATATTAATCTGTGTCCTCGAATAGTGAGATCTGGAATACAGGTAGTGAGAGCTTCTTCATGTCAGGCTAATTGATCCAAAGACCTATAGCTTGAATTTCGCCCCCGGATGGAGATACATATATGATGATGATGATGATGATTATTAAGATCCTGTGAATTTTTTATTTAAGTTTGTATGCTCAGGGAAATATTCTATCAAATTCAATTTAATGAGTCTATTTGCTATTAGCCAGTAATGTTTGATATAAATTCAAAAGTTGAGAGGTCCATTTGAGAATGGTATGTAGTAAACCGCAACCCACCAGTTATTATTATTCATTAAAAAATAAAAATTGGTCGTAATATTCTGATTCATCATTTTTCGAGATTAGGAGCGCTGAGAAGGATACTAAAAGAGTCTGCAATAGCAACAAAGCAATGAAACAACCAAACACCATCAATGTTTAATTTCAACCAAAAAACCCCCTTTTGTTCCGCTCTGTGCATCCTTCAACAGTATGTGCAAAAGAGTAAGTGCAGAAAAACCGAAGAACACAAACAATCCCTTTGACAAATAATTTGCTCGAATTATTTCCCTCAAGAGGTCAATAACTCATTATAAGCTCATCAACCAAGCAAAAAGAGAGTAAGATATATTAATAAATTGCTACACACTTCATCATACTGAAGAACCATAAATAAGCAATCCCTTTTACAGCTAAGAATCACAAGTCTTATCCTTTTTCCCTTTTTTTTTTTTTTTTTTTTTTTTTTTTCTTTCTTTTCATGGTTTTCACTCTCATAAGAAGACATCTCGTAAGGTGGCTTCTAAAATAATGCTGAAAACAATAGATTGCGTCGCAATCTCGTTTAAGTTCGGTGGCCTCTTAGAAAACAGAAAAATCTCTCTTCCTGCCAACCAAAATATGAAAATGATAATCAACATGACAAGAAGATTTAAAATAATCATAAAAATATGTTCTCATAAGCTGCAGAAACTAACTATAAGTAAGGCAAGGCTTCTCTTACCATCTAGTTCAAAATTGATTAAGCCGCGAATACCGAGTTCCCTCCAGGTGGAAGTCCAACAACCTTTCCCACTGCTACAGTTTTGCCTGTAAAAGCATCAAATTGTATCATTAAATGGATTAAAAAAAAAGAGATAATTGCCTGTTAATTGCCTGTGTACCCCTGAAATCTGAGGAAATATTTGATTTACCCTTCTTATTTTTTTCTTTCCAATATACCCTTCATACGTTCCACCGTTATTAAAAATACCCCTACCATTTCCCTTTGTTAAGTTAACTAGGGTTAAACTAGAGTTAAATAATAATCGGAGTTGAAAACTATCAGATATACCTATTTTGTCCCTATCTACCAAAACTATTGAAAATTTTAAGGATACATAAGAAAAGTTGGTTATGGTAGAAGAGTATATTTGAAAGGGTAAAATAGTAATTTCACACAGATAACGGCAGCTCCAAACGGTACACTAACAGAGTTTAACTTCAGGGGTATTTTAGAAAGAAGTTGGAACGTAAGAAGGGTAGTTTTAATATTAGCCTTCTAAGAGGGATAAATCTAAAAACAGGAAAATTTTTAGGGGTATATAAGAAAATTGCCCCCCAAAAAAAAAAGGGGTAGCAAAAAAGGAAATATTTGGCAGCTGAGAATCATCTACTACCTTCGGTTCGAAGAGTAAATCTCCCAAGCTGAGGAAAATCAGAGAAGTTCTCGATGCATATCAAGTTATTCACCTGAAAGTGCGGATTTAAATATCCATTCGGTACTAATAAAAAGTTGAACACTTGCTGCTCATATTACACGAAAATGAAATAACACGATTACCTGAATGCAACAAACAACAACAGCACCATTCTTCACAAAAAGAGGCTTCCTCTTTGGCTTCTTTTTCTTGGGGTCTGCTTCTTTCTTTCTCTTCATGTCGATTTCTTCTATGAGTTCCACAATCTCGCACTCTTCGACTACGGAATGGATATGCAGCACTGCCTTGTAACCAGCAGTGAAAATTGCCTAGCGAATCAAGATGGAAATCAACATAACTTTGCCTATCTTAAACATATAATCTTATTAGGCCTCATTTGGTATTGTTGCCTTTTTTTTGTTGTTTTCTAAAGTGCATTCTATATGATTAGAACTGCCGTCGGATGAACTTCTCTATTCTTGTAATCGTTGATTAGCTTGTGATGCATTCATGGCAGGATGCTAAACAGCATACTCTTCACAAAAAGAATTGGAAACGAAAAACACTACCGAGTATTTGTTTTATGTTGCAAAACAAAGCTCTTAAGATGCATGAACTGTTTGTGTTTTAGAAGGCAAATATCGAGCAAAATTCCAGGCAAGGCGATTTTCTATTTCAATTAGACGGTCGCGCAGTCTAGAACTTCTATATTATTATTTAGACAGCATTTATAATTGGAAAAGGAAAAAAAAAAAAAAAAAACCTTTGTAGGGAGCAATTGCATTTTAATAACAGATCGTGAAAGGCAATTTCCAGATTTTGAAAAACAACTTGAAAAGGATATTAACACACAACTAAAGTTTTTCTTTTCTGTCAGGCTAATTTTTTGATAAGACCACAATCAAAGGCAATCTTCTTTCCTCTTTCTGTTTGTTTTTTTCCTCATAATTGAAGAAAAGAAGATACTTACGTTGTCAAGCAACTCCAGAATTTGCAGCTGAGCATGAAATTCGAAAAAAGCACCAACTGGATTTGCTGCATGAAGATAACCAATTTGTCAACAATATATTCACGTAGATAGAAAGAGAAGAAAAATGAAAGCATGCGAGTCACGTAAATAGAAAACCACAATAGCATTATATGACATGATGAAACTGATGCACTTAATAGAAGATTTGAGAGGCCGCAGGGGTCTAATTTTGGAACAATAAGAAATTTTCTATGTTTTATCTTGCAATAGTGGTAAGCATCAAAAAGCAATTTCAAGAAAATGACAAAAGCAGAGGATTATCAGAAGAAAGCAGCACTTACTGACACTTGACAGGACAAAACCAGACAATATATCCTCTTCCTCGACCCCTGACAATTTCACTCTCACATTTTCAGCAGGCCCAGCCCGCCTCACTTTATCTTCATCGCAATATACGGCGAGAGCTTTTACATTAGCCTGTTATAGAACAAGTTTAGTTTGTCTCACACATCCCAGAAGGATAATAGTTAACCACAAAGAGGAGAATGGATCAACAGGAATAGATCGTACTTTGTTAGGCATGACCAACAAGCTATCACCCTCGCGAATTGTTCCAGACTCAATTTTTCCCATCACAACTGTTCCCATGTCCTTGTACTTGTCAATTATCGGCATCCTGCATTCATAAACAGTTGATAATTCAACTGGAGTTGGAAAAAGCTTTTGAGTCAAGGTTTGCAAACAACTAGCTAGTCGTTGTTAAATAAGATCATGCACATACAAGGAAAGAACTAATCTTTGGGACTTCGATATGTATATCCCATAGAATAATCTATGCACAAATATACCTCTATAAATTCTGAACTATCATACACACCCCCCTCCAGAAACCAGATTCTTACGAGAGAACCCCAAAATTAGTGAATTCATGAGGAAAGTTTGTTTCAAATAAAAAAAATACCTTCAGAGAGGGAAATTTCTGTAATTACAATGATGTATAGGTAAGAAACTAAGTTTTCGAAGGGCATCTTGGAAAATTAAGTTTTGAAGGAATATATAGGCAAACAGATTATTTTGCAACAGTAAATAGGTAAGTATCTCTAATTTCTAGGCAACAGAGGAAACTCCTGACCATGAAGATAACTGCTTGGATATATCACGATTTGAACTTAACCCATTTGATAATCCAAGCCCAAAAATAAACCTTGATTTATTAAATAATCCTACAGTTTACCCCTTATACAAGGGATAAAGTAATAATGTCCTTTTAATCAAGGGGTTATCTACACATATTGATTACCAAGGGGGACCAAAGTACAAATCTCAATATAGTAAAAGGGGTTCACTGCATTTTTCTATAATATTTAGGCATAAAGAGGCAACATAAGCCGGCGCACAATGAAGATAGACAAATAACATAATGGTAATCATACCTCACTGGGCCTTTAGGATCTCGTAAAGGAACCTCAATGGTATCCAGGACTTCAAAAAGACATGGACCATTCCACCAATTACAAACGCTTTTATCCACTCGAGTCTTCATATTAGTGCCCACCAAACCAGAGGTAGGTAGAAATTGGACATCTGTATACGGGTGCCTCAGTGATAGCTTACTTTTAAATGAGTGCATATTCGTGGGAAAAAAAAAGAAATAAAGACATATGGTTTAAGCTTAAAAAAAAATATGAAATGATGAACTTTCATTATGTTTATTAGTAAGCTACCTTTCTTAACATTGTACCCTGAAGACTTGAGGAAGGGAACCATCTTAGCTTCTATCTCATCATACCTGAAAAGGGGGAAAAAGTAAATAATGATAAACATTGGCAATTTAAAAGCTAAGGGGCTTATACATATAACGCCGATTCTTTATACACATATATATACTCTTGTACTTACAAAAATGGCCAGGGTAAAAAATTTTAATACAAAATGCAAATACATCTTGAGAGATAATCTAGCAAGGCCATACATATAAAAATCTCAGATTAGAAATATATCAAATTCAAATAAAAGCATAATAATCTCATTAAACAAACCTTTCTTTACACCATTTCACTGTAGGTTCATCCATTTTATTGACAACAACTACCAACTTAGCAACACCCAACGTCTTTGCAAGCAGGACGTGTTCACGGGTCTGTCCACCTTTCTCATATCCAGTTTCAAACTCACCCTTTCGAGCAGAGATAACCTTAACCAAAAATAGAAAAGGGATTACTGAATTGACAGCTAAGATACAGTAAAGCTGGGCGGCTTATTGTTTACATACTCACCAGAACACCTATATCAGCTTGAGAAGCTCCACTTATCATATTCGGTACATAACTTTTGTGGCCCTACAAAAACGATGAACCATACACAAGGTTTAACTAGTAAGAAATGGCAAGTCTAAAAATCCTTGAACATGTATACGATTCAAAAGATCGATAAAATAATGACTGGTAGGATTCTTATATCCCACCTATTCTAACTAACAATGAAATTAAACAATTATAAATTTTCAAGGAATCTGCATCAACTTACATTCCCCAACCTTTAATGTAAACATAGTAACAACTAAAAGGGTATTTCGCATATACTCCCCTTGCAAATTAGCAAAACTAAGCAAACACCCCTACAAAGTTGATATTTGCACACATGCCCTGAAAGTTTTGTTTATCTGTGCGCATACCACTTAGAGTTTTGATGCTACAACCGTTCAACCATATATATAGCCTAGCAAGGGAATGAATGCAAATACATATAGTATTCAGTGGCAGACATGCAAATACCAACTTTTTACACAATTTTGCAAATGTATTTATGCAAAAAATAAAAACCAAAATGAAGAACAGGCAGCATGATCTAAAAGTGCATGTTAAAGAGAGGAAGGCTACCGGAGCATCTAGAATTGTGAATCTTGTGTTTTCTGTCTCAAAATGTGCTCTTCCAACCTCAACAGTCTTGCCCTGAAATATATACAAAGAATCAATAAGCCGAAAAAGAGACTGATTGGACGAATCGTGCCAGAAATGATATAATCTACAACACGGAAAGTGAAGCATGCACTGAGTCAGATCTTTCCAAGTAGAGATACTTAGATTGCAAGTACAATACAAATCAGCGATTACATAATTATCCATTCACACAAAGTCGATGCATAAAAAACCAGCAAATTCTCGTAACCCAGAAATAAAATTATATCTCAGGTTCTATGAGATAGCAGATCCATTACCTTCTATATGGGCAGACAAAACCATCAAGCGAAATAGAACTAATTTAAAAATTACTAGCAGCGAAACAAACCTTAATGCGTTCCTCTTCATTGGTATCCATGATGTAAGCCATGTACCTGCAATATTTTTTTTTAAGAATGACCACCAAAATATCAGAATTAGTTTTCCACAAAAGTATGTTTTAATTTGCTAATTGGTAAATGAAAAAGGTTGCAGGGCAAGCGAGACAGACTTAATTCGTATAATCATGGTCCAGCTTAAAAAAGTGCAACCTTACAATAGACTTCATTAGCATCTCATGGGGGTTCCATGAAGAGCTGTAATCACAGTTACATCGCATCTATGCTGTTTATGAAGGAAAAGAGATTGGCAATCCTCAATGTCATTACAGAAAAAACATTCTCTCTGGGAAAGAAGCAAAAAATTGGCATTTCCACCCAACTAGGGAAACTGATGTATCTTCCTTAGTACATCACCAACTTTCACACAACGTACTAAAATGTGACAATACAACCCATAGCGGTCAAGAACAAAACATATCAGTCCTCAATCACCCATAAAATGAAAGCAGTGTGTGTCGAGTGTCGACAAGGCAACAAATACTAGGTACTTATGGAAAAAGAATCAACATTCATCAGCATAATAAAAGGGTACTCAAGTTTATATCATGATATAGATAGAAATCTAACTTCACTAAGGGAAGCTACAAGACTAATTCTTATACCCACATAGCAGAATTGGTTTTGACACAGGTAAAAACAGACAGAAAAGTCAAAATGTTTAAAGAAAAAAAACTACAAGCTAATACAGCAGTATGTCAATAATAAGCAATCACCATTAGTTCAAATAGAATAACAACATACCAACTTTCTCGGCTTTTGTCCTTTGCTTCCTTCTCATATTTCTGAATTGTCCTGTCATCAACCTGACCACTTAGGAAAAGTATCTGCCCACCAGTTGTAGACTTACCAGCATCTGCATACTCGATAAACGAGAAGAACATTTAGGAAAAGAATTTAGATATTTGTGTATATATAAATATAAACACATGAAACCGCTTTTGCAGCAAAAGTTGAAAAAGAACAAGTAAAGGTTTGAAATAAAATCTAATACCATATAGTCAGTTAAATACGAAACATGCACATTTGTCAATTAGACTAATAAATTCCCAAAAAGGTAGATAAATGTGGATAATTAACAGATTGATCATGATTATGCAGAACAAGTATCTAGATAAATTTGGCATTGAGAAATCCACCTAGTTCAGAGACAACTAGATTTAATGCTTGCAATGGTATAGCAACAATAACAATGATTTTATAGCACATGCTGCTCAATATGACATTAACGACCCATCTCATAGCACGGGTAAATCTGGTAGTTCCCAAAATTTTCGCAACAAAGTTTGTGACAGCCCAAAGTAACACCATTCCCCAAATGTAATCATATAATATTCTCCGGCATATCATGCCATACTCTTAAACCCAGGGCCACCAGTTCTGAAGAGGTCATATAATCTTCATTGCTTCTAATTTCTATGTTCATTGTTGAACTCGTAAGAACCTTATACTCTTAACATGTTCAGTCTTCTCTAATTATAAACTATTCATTTTACAATGCGAAAATGCAGGCCAGATTCTATGCATCGTAGGATCAAGAAACTAATGTTTTCACTGTTGTTGCAGTTTTCTGCCAGAACCAAATATTCCAGTCAAATCTGTCCAAGCACAAACTATTTACACCAGAACCGAACAAAATTATCAAAGGTAGTTTGACAGCAGAATTTGAAATGTCAAACTTCTGGCTGACACTGAAACACAAGTTTGAAGAGAATGCTTTCGCTAAAGATCGAGATCTTTATGTGCTTTCCAAAATAAGAGTGATGTAAAGCAGAAGTTCACTAGAAGAATAAAAGAAATATATAAAAGCCAGAAAATATTGACCAAAAGATCATAAAAAAGAACAATCAAGGAAATCAACAAAGCAAGAAGGGCAAGCAAAATGAGAGTATCAGGTAATAAGTTTTACTTACCAACATGACCAATGAAAACAACATTCAAGTGCCGTTTCTTGTCTTCTTCAGTCTCATCATGCTCTTCAGCTTCCTCATTTGCAGCAACCTCCTTGTCTTTCCCTGAAATTGTAGTAGCAATAGCATGGAAAAAGGTTTAAAGACACATAATAGAATCTTGATCATTTTATAAAACAAGAACTAAGCAGACTAAATAGTTTATAAGGTGATGGCATAAAAATAATTGAAAGCCTCCCAACACGAACACAAAATAGACAAAGATGAAAATAAAACAACTAAACAAAATTGAAATCAGATGATTAAGAGAAAGCATCCTCACCTTTAAATAATTGACTAAAACAAACTAAAAGTGATATCAATACTTTCTTTTGTAGCAAAATATTTCCAGTAGTCCTGTATGAATGACTACTATGCATGTGCATTAGTAAACACAAGTACCTTTTGTCTCCAACTGCAAGGACTGAAGACCCGTCTGAATTTCCTTCACATCTGAAAATGTACAAAGTTAAAGTATTAGGAAATAGAGAAATCCTGACAAAGGGCGTCACAACTCAACGCACCACATGGCACACCAACTAAAATAGTTCTTCATGACAAAGTCAACACAAGGTACTTTAGATTATAATTTGTAGAACTAACAGCAGTAGAGCACAAAGCAAAAGCTCAGGCACTCATCCATCCCCCAACCCTTCTTGTGCCCAAGTTGCTGTAATCCTTAACTAGGCCAATCTGTTGACAAATATTCCCATGTTTTTTTCTCCATCTCTTTTCTGTTATCTTCTCTCCCTCTGCCTCTCTTGCTTAGTCTAAATGCAACAGTGCTCAACCTACTTGGCACGACTGTTCTATTCACAAATTTGGTTGATCATCTAACATTCAAACCATCATATCTATTTTCTCTACAAAGGGAGGTAATGAGTGACTGCTTTTGTATTTAGGAGTTCACAACAACAAAATGGTTCAATTAAATATATTTTATACTTTCTTAGTTTGCATTTTCCATACATTCTTTGAATTTCAAGTCGTCATTTCAATTCCCAATCTTGCAACAACAACTTAGCCTTTATTTCCATCTATTAGTTGGTTCTCTTATCATTTATACCCCCAAAACCAATTCTCTTCCATTGCCAATTTCCAATTGCACGCCTCAATCATCAAATTAAAAGGAAAAAACAAAAACAATATTAAAAAAGAAAACCATCTTCCGTTAAAAAACAAGATGAAATCCGGAACATAAAATGCTCTTCCATATAGCATGCAAATATAGGTTGATTGTGGTTTCTGGAAACAACTTCTTTCATCCGATCTATCTTTCCAACTAGAAAAGCTTCAATTTTTTATCCGAACCAAACACAAAAACAAAACCCTAGATTACATCACACTACAAGAAATGCTTAAATCACGTGATCTCAATCTTAGCAGATCGATAACTTCCTCGAATCCGATTCAATAATAAACATACATAACCAATCAAATCAACTGATATACGATATCAACAGCATCCATAACCCAAATATCGAACAATTAGATCCACATATCAAGAAATTCCGCATCGAGGCAGCATAATTGAGAGCAAAGACAACAAGATCTGAGACTAGGGTTTACTACACCAAGCAAATTACCGACCTTGAGGAGGGGGCTGAGAAGAAGGGGCTAGGGCTTCACCGCCACCAGCTGCAGCGGAGGCGTGGGCGGGGTCACCATCCATGGGCTCGTCGACGTCGCCGCTCCACTCGCTGGGCTCGCCATCGTCGGCGAGGGCGGGGTGGTGAGGCGCGATCTCCACCATCGGTGCGTCCTCCATCGCCGAGAGGGTGGGCTAGGGTTTCGCGCGCCGCCTATTTGGGTGGTCGGAGGAGCGGGGAAGGAGATGGAAATGGAGCCGAATTAGGGTTTTATATGCTGAGGAGGCGGCGGCGGCGCTTGCGCGAGAGAAAGAGAGAGATTAGCGTGATTTAGTCGCCGACCAGATTTTGGGGAACTAGGGCTCGAAATGGGGCGGGTCTGGTTCGAGTCAAATCAACAACAAATTGACTTAAAAATATTTAAATAAATAAATTATTAAAAAAAATAATAACTTCATATATTTGGCTATAAATATATCGTATAACAAATATATCACTATAAAGTTTAACTTTTTATAATCTAATTATTAGAATAGTATAAAAATATCTGAAAAAATAAAAAGGTATATATTTTTCAAATTATATTGAGAACATAAATATATATAAATAATTTAATAATTTTAAAAATATAAATATAAAAAGTTAAATTTTACAGAAATATATCTGCTATTTTAAAATTAATTCTAAAAAATAAAACTTAGGGGTCTTCTAAACTTTAGTCTAATTATAGATCATCATTCAAATTTACTTAAAAATCAATCACTGATCCAATTTAAGTATAATGAGTTTGAATTTTTTAGATTAAAATCGAAATTATTAAACTTCTAATAATTATTTTTTTGGAGATAACGCGAATCGTTCTTATGAACATGTGTTTCCAAAGAAAATAACTAATTTATTTTAATTAATTACTCTGATATGATTGTACTATGATTGAAATAAATAATTTTTTAGATTTTGTAAATTTTAAGTATGACTAAATGAGAAGATGGTAGAACTTACCAAGATGAATGTTCAATCGATGTAACACATCCATCTATCTAAAAATGTCATTATCATATAATGTTTTTTTTTTTTTCTTTTTTTTTGTTGTTGTCACATTTGATATTAAGCCATTATTGTTGAGCAAGAATTTTCCAATTGGTTTTGACTAACCAGCTTATCATTTTCAAAATGGGTATATATAAGTATACACTTCTTTAAGAGTGTATATTTTACACCCCACCTCATTCTGGGGGTGGGGTGAATTTCATTCGTCACTCGTGACGAGTAGAATAATATTTACTTCAGGATGGGATGGGATGGGATGTAGGATATACATCCCTAAAAAAGTGTACATCTAGCATTGCCTATTTTTTATTATTTTTATTAAATTTTACTATTTCACAAATGGTCATATATAATGCCATTTCAAGCATGTCAATTTTGAGAACATAACAATCATACATTCTTGGATATGGAAAAGTGAAAGATCATGACGAGACTATAAAGATGAGATGAGTCAGTTCGAATAAAAAAAAATAAAAAAAAATAAAAACAAAAAAGTGAGAAAGATGATTCAAAATAAGAGAAAAGCTCATTCAATGAAGGTGAAGAGTCAAACTGGATCGAACCTAAGAAAGAAAAGAAAAGAGAAACTGGTTCAAAAAAAAAAGAGAAGCCAAAGTAGAAATAGATGAGATGAGTCATTTCGATTCAAAAAAAAAAAAAAAAAAAAAGGTGAGAAAGAGAATTCGAGAGATGAGAGAAGCTGATTCAATGAAGATAAAGAGTCAGAATTGGATGGAACCCAATAATAAAAGGAGAAAAACTGGTTCAAAAAAGGATAGGAGCTGAACCAAATAAAGCCCACACCTAAGAAGAAAGGTGGTGTTGCCATGTGTGTAGATTTGATAGTATTCTATTTATTTTGTTTATTTTTTTTTTTATATAATTTTATCTAGAAATGTGAAATAACTAAACTTCGAACTTAGAATATCGAATATCAATTACCAAGTTTTTTGTCACTTGAATTAAGAACTATCTATTCGCTTCGTTTATTTTTTTTTATATGAATTTTAGCTAGAAATGTGAAACAACTAAACTTCGAACTTAGAATCTCGAATATCAATTACCAAGTTTTTTGTCACTTGCAATAAGAACTATCTATTCGCTTCGTTTATTTTTTTTTATATGAATTTTAGCTAGAAATGTGAAACAACTAAACTTCGAACTTAGAATATCGAATATCAATTACCAAGTTTTTTGTCACTTGAATTAAGAACTATCTATTCGCTTCGTTTATTTTTTTTTATATGAATTTTAGCTAGAAATGTGAAACAACTAAACTTCGAACTTAGAATCTCGAATATCAATTACCAAGTTTTTTGTCACTTGCAATAAGAACTATCTATTCGCTTCGTTTATTTTTTTTTATATGAATTTTAGCTAGAAATGTGAAACAACTAAACTTCGAACTTAGAATATCGAATATCAATTACCAAGTTTTTTGTCACTTGAATTAAGAACTATCTATTCGCTTCGTTTATTTTTTTTTATATGAATTTTAGCTAGAAATGTGAAACAACTAAACTTCGAACTTAGAATCTCGAATATCAATTACCAAGTTTTTTGTCACTTGCAATAAGAACTATCTATTCGCTTCGTTTATTTTTTTTTATATGAATTTTAGCTAGAAATGTGAAACAACTAAACTTCGAACTTAGAATATCGAATATCAATTACCAAGTTTTTTGTCACTTGCAATAAGAACTATCTATTCGCTTCGTTTATGTTTTTTTATATGAATTTTAGCTAGAAATGTGAAACAACTAAACTTCGAACTTAGAATCTCGAATATCAATTACCAAATTTTTTGTCACTTGCATTAAGAACTATCTATTCGTTTCGTTTATTTTTTTTATATAAATTTTAGCTAGAAATGTGAAACAACTAAACTTCGAACTTAGAATCTCGAATATCAATTATCAAATTTTTTGTCACTTGCATTAAGAACTATCTATTCGTTTTATTTATTTTTTTTTATATGAATTTTAACTAGAAATGTGAAACAACTAAACTTCAAACTTAGAATCTCAAATATTAATTATCAAGTTTTTTACCACTTACGTTAAGAACAGTCAATAAGTGTATAAATTTTTGAGGATTAATACAGATAGTTGTAATCATAGTTATAGATTATAGACAGTAATCTATAGTATGATGCAAGTTGACATTGTTTTAATAGTACTAACCATCTCTAGCGTAGTTGGTAACGAATTCAACAATTGATATCTGAAATTTCAAATTTAAAACCTAAAAGAGAGAAAAGAAAAAAGTAGAAAATTTCAATGGTGATTACAATGGCCCAAAGAAAGGAGGTTTTGGATGAGCCATTGGAACTAATGGGACCATTCAATGATCCAACCCAACTCTTCAATTAATTTGGGTCCACCATTACCCATTCTACTATATGTTGCATAATAATCCATACACATGATTGATGAGTAATATTGTAAGGATAAACTGAGCTTGATCGAACCTTTCGCTATTCAATTGACTTAAACTTCAATTTTATCCTGATTTTGGTGATTAATGTTTGGCTAAATACATACATGATCGACCCCGATTTTAAGCCAAGTGAAACTTAGGCAGCGTTTGGTGGGGGGATAAAGGGGGAATAACCCCCTTTATCCTTCTATTCTTGCCAAACACCAAGCAAAAAAAGACAGGGAATAAATTTTTTTTTTATCCCCTTCTTAACGGGTTATCCTAGGATAACCCGTTAAGAATTATCGCAAAGGGGAGTAGGAATAGGGGAATAAGGGGGGGCAGTGAATGGGATTAATTTTTTCCCACCCACTGCCTCCATCTCCTCGATATTTGTGACTTACTTTGAACTTGAGGATATGCGATTTACTTTAAACGTGAGGCTATGTGAAACTGCATTATCATTGAACTTGCGGCTATGTGAAACTGCATTATCTTTGATCTTGCGGCTATGTGATTATCATTGAACTTGAGGCTATGTGACTTACACTGATATTATTATTTACTAAAATATACTATAAAATAAAAAATATTATTTTTTTAGGTAAGATATAATTTATTACTTATAATTAAATTGCTTCAAATTTAATATAATAATTAAATTAATTTTCCTATAAAAAAAGATAAGGGCAAAATTGGTATTTTGTAAAAAATTCTATCTTCTTTTTCCACTATCCTTCACTATTTCATAATTTTAACCAAACATAATTTTAACTATTCCAGAGAATACCAACTTTTCAACCAAACGCAATTTAACTTTTATACTTCATTATTCTAGAATAGCAAGCTATCCCACGTATAAAAAAATTTATACCTCTTAAATTTATTCTCGAACCAAACGGGCCTTAAAGTTTAAGATAAGCAATTTACACCTGCTCGTAGTCTGAAACCGTCACGATTAGGACTTAAAACTCATGATCGATTTAAAAAATAATTCATTAGTATACCACTGAGATTCGAGTGACTTGTCATGTATAATTCAAGTATTTATTTATTTATTTACTTATTATCATTCAAAGTTAAAAAAATAATAATAATAAAAAGAGCTACAAATTAAGACAGATCTGTTGTTTCTGTTTTTGTGAATGTTGAGTAGAGCAGCACTGCACTATCTCTCAAATGGAAGACAAAAAGCATTTTTTCTGTATAACAATTCCACCAAATATAAAATTTAGTTTTTAAAAAAATAATAATAATTTTATAAAGGTTTTTTATAAATATATCGCATAGTAAATATATTTTTATAAAATTTAAATTTCTATATTTATTTCTTCAAAAATTCTGAAATTTTTCGAATATGCTCATATTGTTATTATCCATTAGTCATATATAGTTAACTATAAATAAAATGAAATAAATTGATATTTTTATTCTTTCTAATATCATAATCCGATTAAGATGGTCCCTTGATCCTAGTCAGTGAATGAGATAAATTAATATTTTTATCTTTTCTGATATTATAATTTTATTAAGATGGGTTCTTGAAGACGAACTAGTCTATTGGTTGAAACTAAAGATTGGAAGTTCTTGGCCAATTTAAACTTTTCACCTTATTTTCACCTCACCTTCTTCTCTAGTGACAAACTAATAATTTTACATCGGATGAAATTAGATTTGTAATTGGATATATAAGAGACATGGACACTAGTAATAATAACTGGGTTTAAGCATTTGGGTCGGTGGTTTTGGGCTGTGGTTTGGACCCAACGAGTTATTATTGCTAGTGGGTTAGGTCGTTACATTTGGTATCAGAGCCAATAACCAGCCGAAAGTGTGTGACGAGTCTCGACTGAACTTGAATATAGATAACAGAATTAGCGAGATAAGTCTCATATCGTCTGATGATTTTGAGTTGTGTGTGTGTTTGGACTAACGAGTACGTTAGGCTTAAACGGAAAGAATTTATGACACCCTAATAATCACACAACGAATGGAATTGGATGTGTGATTATTATTGCGTCGTTACATCTCTCAATTAAATCTTAACAAAGGGTACTACTCCTAGGCCATGTTTGGTTCGGGGATAAATTTAAGAGGTATAAATTTTTTTATACCTGGGATAGCTTGCTATTTCGGGATAATGAAGTATAAAAGTTAAATTGCGTTTGCTTGAAAAGTTAGTATTCTCTGGAATAGTTAAAATTGTGTTTGGTTAAAATTATAGAATAGTAGAGAATAGTGGGAAAAAAAAATAGAATTTTTATAAAAATACCAACTTTGCCCTTAGCTTTTTTTATAGAAAAATTAATTTAATTATTATATTAAATTTGAAGCAATTTAATTATAAATAATAAATTATATCTTACGTTAAAAAAATAATATTTTTTATTTTATATTATAATTTATAATTTATATTATAATTTATATTTTATATTATAATTTATATTATAATTTATATTTATATTATAATTTATATTATAATTTATAATTTATATTATAATTTATATTATAATTTATATTTTATATTATAATTTATATTTTATATTATATTTTATATTATAATTTAATTATAAATAAAAAATTATAATTTTGCCCCTTCACTGTCCCAGGAATAAAACCTTATTCTATGGGGGGTGAGGAATAAGGTTTAACGGGTTATCCCAGGATAACCCGTTAAGCCAGGGATAAAAAAAAAATTTATTCCATGCCATTTTCCAGCACTCTTTGGCAGGAATTGGAGGATAAAGGGGGTTATTCATCTTTTATCCCCGAACCAAACATGGCCCTAAAGTTTCATTCAGAAAAATGATTGGAAAAGAAGATAACTATTGATTTTTTTTTTGGGAGGTTATTTTTATATGATTATAATAATTGAGATTTTGTAGTGGTATATTTGTGATGAGAGAAACAAATATGAACGTCATTGGATAAATATAAAAATTTTAATTTTGTAAAATTATATCATCTATTCAATATATTTATAAAAATTTATATAAAATTATTCTTTTTAAAATTCGGCCTTAAATTAGAAAAAAATTAGTAATTACTTTTTGAAATACTGGCATCCTAACAATCTAAAATATCACAATAATTTATTCATATAATTTTAACCATCAAATAAAAAAATTTATATAATCTCAACAATCTAAAAAAAAATCTTCATAATTTATGAAAAAAACGATAGCAATAGGACTAAATACAATAAATAATTCACCGTATTTCTCAAAATTTTCACACTAAATTGACAAAATGAAAATTAGTTGGCCAAATAAAATTTTTTAATTTTTTTTTGACAAATTAAAAAAAATTATAAAGTTATTGTTAAAAAAATTTATCCATACAATATATAAGAAAAATGTTAATAATAAGAAAATGTGTCTCTCAATTTTTTCAACATGACACTGAGTTAGCTAGCCAAATAAATTTTTACAAAAATTATTTGATAAATTAAGAATTATTATAAATTATTGTTTTTTTTTTGTTAAAAATCCCATATGTATGCTGAAAAGCAAAACTGTAACTATCAAAAAAAGATAAAGCAAACAAATGGAGTCCATATATACAAAGCTGCTAAAATTTTAAAAAGAAAGAAAAAAAAAAAAAAAAAAAAAAAAGGTATCCCAAAGGATTCCAACTCCTCCCTTGTCCTCTTCCCCTCCTCTCTCTCTCTCTCTCTCTCTCTCTCTCTCTCTCTCTCTCTCTCTCTCTCTCTCTCTCTCCACTTGTCTCCCTCTTCCTCAAGAAGCCAATTGCCTAAACCCTGCATGTCCACCACGCCAACCGCGAACCATGCATGCAATTTCCTTTTTTTTTCTTCTTTCAATAGATCAAATTATCAGCTAATATGTTTGAGTTCTAGATCCTAAATCCTCTTTGTTTGAGTTCTAGATCTTAATGGCACGATAAATTTAAAACATACCGTTTTACGTGAAAAAAATTTTGTAGAAAAAAAATTATAGACGACAGAAGAGAGGTTTCACTATGTAGAAAAGATGAAATACAAGAATTCTTTTTCGTACAATTCGCTCGATCTCGCTAGAGCAAGAAGAAAAGAATACTAATCTTAACGAATTTGACTTATAGGATCCGATCCGTACCCGGGGGCTCTGAGCTTTCGCTTCTACAGACATTTATGAAATTTGTTGTCGCACTGCGTAGCCGTCCGCGAACCGAAAATTCAAATCGAAATAATTTTTCATTTTGGAGTCGCATCTAACAATATGTTTAAAGGCTCAACCTAAGTTTAAAAAATATAAGCTAATCTAATTTGACTTACTGAAGCAAACTTTAAAATTATATTTTAAAAAGCTCAGAACCAAATGATCTATAATTCAGTTTAAACAAATAATAATATGTATACTCTAGATTAATATTTTTAGCGCATCTTTATCGAATAGTGGAGGCTATTCATTAATTCTAAATATTTAAATTATTATAAAAATATAATAAATTCATCTAAATTATATCTTGCTACTTCAAATATAACTCAATCCATCCAATTTTCTTTTTTTTTTTCTAACTAATATTTTTTTAAAAAAAATCCTATTTAAACCCCTCTCTCACTCCCTCATCTCCATCACCACCACCACCACCTCCACAACAATACACAACAACACCAATTAAGAGAGTGTATATAGTTTATCATTCATGGTGCTCATGGAGCACTCTCCGAGCTCCCTCCGCCGCCTCCTCTTCCTCTTCCTCGCCTCCCTCTTCCTCCTCCTCCTCCTCCTCTCCTACTCCTACCTCTACCTCCCCACCTCCTCCTCTTCCTCCTCCTCCCCCTCCTCCCCCTTCCTCTCCTCCTCCAATACTCCTAAACCCACCACCACTACCCACGACCACGAAAACGACGTCCCCCACCACCCCCTCGACCCCCTCACCATCACGGAGTTCTCCCTCGCCCGTTCCATCATCCTCTCCACCCCGCCCTTCTCCTCCTCCTCCTCCTCCTCCTCCTCCTCTCCTCTCAGCATCCACTCCCTCTCCCTCCTCGAGCCCCCGAAGCCCCTCGTCCTCTCATGGCGCCCCGGCACTCCTCTCCCCCCTCGTCGCGCCCTCGCCATCCTTCGCTTCCGCTCCGCTCCCTACGTCGTCTCCGTCGACCTCTCCGACTCCTCCGTCTCCCACCTACCCTTCAACTCCTCGGGCTTCCCCACCATGACCATCGAGGACATGACGTCGTCGATGTGGGCGCCGCTCGCCGATCCCGAGTTCAACCGCACCGTCCTCGCCCGCGGCGTCCGCCTCTCCGACCTCGCCTGCCTTCCCATCTCCCCCGGCTGGTTCGGCCCCGACGAGGAGGGCCGCCGGGTCGTCAAGATCCAGTGCTACTCCGCCGCCGGCACCGCCAACTTCTACATGCGCCCCATCGAGGGCCTCACCGTCCTCATCGACATGGACACCAAGGAGGTCCTCCGCATCTCCGACCGCGGCTCCTCCATCCCCATCCCCGCCGCCGCCAACACCGACTACCGCTATAACTCCCGCACCACCCAAACTAAGAAGAACAAGCGCGTACGTCGTTATTCAGACGCCGTTATTCTCCTCCTCCTAACATATATAAGAATTATTATAAATTTTAAATTCTAACAATGACGAATAAAACGGTCTCATTATATAAATTTTTTATTTATGCACGAAAATTTTCAGGTGCGATCGGTGAACCCGATGTCGATGGAGCAACTGGGGGGACGGAGCTTCGAGGTGGAGAAGAGGCACCAGGTGAAGTGGGCAGGGTGGGACTTCCACATAAAGGCGGACGCGAGGGCGGGGATCGTGGTGTCCGGGGTGGGGATCGTTGATCCGGAGAGCGGGGAGCGGAGGGAGGTGATGTACAAAGGGATGGCGTCGGAGCTGTTCGTGCCGTACATGGACCCGTCGGAGGCCTGGTATTTCAAGACCTACATGGACGCCGGCGAGTACGGCTTCGGCCTGCAGTCCATGCCGCTCGTGCCGTTCAACGACTGCCCCCGCAACGCCTACTATCTCGACGGCGTCTTCCCCGCCGCCGACGGCCGTCCCTACGTCAGGGAGAACATGATCTGCATCTTCGAGCGCTACGCCGGCGACATCAGCTGGCGCCACTCCGAGTGCCCCATCACCGGCATGCAGGTAATTCAAATTCAACATTCTGTGTCTAAATTATTATTATTATTATTTTTTTTTTTTTTGCGGCCGCTGTTTCCTTCGGCCTTCGGTTGTCCCTACCCTTTGCTAAATTCACATTCTTATTGAATGAAGCGACAGCATACTGCCTTACTCTCTCAAAAAAAAAAAACAAAACAAAAAAAAAAAAAAACAATTCATAAGATTAGTTAACTCTCCCTTTAATAATTGATATTCAAAATTTTGAATTTAAAATCTAATTATTTTATATTTTTAATTAAATTTATTTTTAAATAAACAAAAAAAATAATATATTATTTTTTTTTAATAATTAATAGTGTTAGTAGTACTTAATTAGTATTTGTTTTTGTATTGAATTTGTTACTGGTGGTGGTATGGGGCTCTAAATTGGGTAAAAGTGCTGTAGATAAGAGAGGTGAGGCCGAAGGTGACGCTGGTGGCGAGGATGGCGGCCTCGGTGGCCAACTACGACTACATCGTCGATTGGGAGTTCCAAACGGACGGACTCATTCGCATCAAGGTCTGTCTCATTGTAACGTTTTCCGTAAAATATTTAAACATCGTTCTCTCTCTCTCTCTCTCAAAAAATTATTTTAATTGCATACTATTTTTACGGCGACTATGAATAGAAGGGATAGGGATGGAGAGATTTTTGTGGCATTTAGTGCGCACACCACTACTTTGGACGCGTATGGTATAGTTCGTACTGCAACCGTTGCACATCGCAGTTGCCACGTGGAGATTGCGATACATGCATGAGAGAACCTTTGACACTTTCACATTGTGATCGGGTTCAATTTTTGACTGGGGTTCGGGTTCGGGTTCGAACCCAATGTGGTGATGCGACTCAGAAATGTGTGCGTGCAGGTGGGTCTGAGTGGGATCCTGATGGTGCGTGGGGCCCCCTACACGCACGTGAGCCAGGTGCCGGCGCACGTGGACCAGCACGGGACGGTGATCTCGGAGAATGTGGTGGGGGTGATCCACGATCATTACGTCACCTTCCGCCTCGACCTCGACGTCGGCGGCGCCGCCAACAACTCCTTCGTCCGAGTCGCCCTGTCGCGCCACGTCACCTCCGACGACCGGTCCGGGACCGAGTCGCCGCGCGCTAGCTACCTCTCGGCGAAGCGCCACGTGGCACGCTCTGAGAGCGACGCGCGCGTGCAGCTCAGCCTCTACGACCCCGCCGAGTTCCACGTCATCAACCCTGCCAGGACGACACGTGTCGGCAACCCCCTCGGTTACAAGGTCGTGCCAGCTGGCACCGCCGCCAGCATGCTCGATCCCCAGGATCCGCCGCAAATCCGTGGCGCGTTCACCAACAATCAGGTAAATAAATATGTTAAATATGATATTAATATAATAAATAAATATGTTAAATATGAATTTGATTAGATTCATTGTGCATATATATATATATATTGTTTTGTAATTGCTTGTGTATATAGAAACATATATTGTTCATGTATTGTCACGTTATTTTGTTGATACTCCTATTATAAATAAATTGACTAGTATACATGATGTGAGCTAGATTTGGGTGACACCCTACAATGAGAGTGAGGAATGGGCTGGGGGGCTATTTGTGTACCAAAGCAAAGGGGATGACACATTGGCTGTTTGGTCTCAGAGGTATGGTGGTAAATTTTCTCATAAATTTTAAGAATCTAATTCAATAGTTTTTTCCTGTGATAGTTTTGTTCATGATATATATATATATATATATATATATGATATTTATTGAATATTTTTTTATTATTTTTATTCTATAGGTGACAATTTAATGGTACAAAAAAAAATAAGAAGTAAATTACTCATTAGTGTTGTGTGTATAAATGGACTCACCAGCTAACTTAGGATATCCATAGCATTACCTATGGAATTAAGAAAATAAGAAGAAAGATATATATGGCCCCTTTTTAAAAATCACACATTGCAATCTTTTGATTGGATTTGTTTATTCACAGCAGAACAAATTTTATTTGATTGATCTTGTTTAATTGTATGTAATAGTGTTTTTAAAAGTTTAAGATGTTAGAGAACAGAATTTTAATATTTGTGAACTCTCTTCTTTGGTGGTGGTGTTGTTGTTGTTGTTGTTGTTGTTGTTGTTGTTGTTGTTGATGAATGAATGAACACAGGGATAGGCCAATTGAAAACAAGGACATTGTGTTGTGGTACACCCTAGGGTTTCACCACATACCATGCCAAGAGGATTTTCCGATCATGCCGACGGTGTCTTCAAGCTTCGATCTCAAGCCCGTCAACTTCTTCGAGCGTAATCCTATTCTCTGGGACCCTCCGAACTCCGAGAAAGACCTACCGGTATGCACCGCAGCATCAACAACGGCAATGGCGGCTTAACAGAACCGCGCGTATTTGTTCTCTTCTTAGACATTTTGTGCATGCTTCTTGAATGAGAAAAATGGGGTGATTGATGCATCAGATGGACTAGAATTTTGTACAGTAGTTTCTCCATGAAAGATGTACGTTGTATGCTGCATTTTGACTACACTCATGTATTGTGAAATAACTGGTTGTTTTTTAAAAATAATTAAGAGACTGTCTAGTAATATTTTCATATTTTATGTTCAACACTTTTATTTATATTCAGGCTCAACACTTTTTAAAGTTAAGATGAGATTTAAACTCAAAAGCATTTGCTTTGATATACCATGTGAGATCGATCGAGGAAATTACTTATGTTTACTTCATCTTATCGTATCAAGGATTTGTGTGTAGTATTTCTTACATTTTGATGACATTGGCACAATAATTAATTTTTTTTTTAATAAATTTATATTGGCATATAAAAATAATAAAATTAAATATATACTAATATTCAGAACTATAAATAGAATAAAAAAACTTATAGAAGGTCAAGAAAAAAAAAATTTGATTAATAAAGTAAGAATTAAATTTGGTTGCAATATGAATATCACTGGCCGAACTTGGATAATTCAATGGAACATATAGTAATTCTTAATCAGAATGTATATAGCAGGATTAGTACTATTTATAGAGTTTAGATCGATTTTTTATTAAAATATGATTAAGATTTAATTTAATTTAAATAGATAGAAAAAAAATAAAATATATTATTATTTGGAGACTATATGCATGTTAGGATTGATTTTTATTTATAATAAATTTAGATTTTGTAATCATACAATCATGCAAAAGTATCTCAGAGCTCACTACAACAAAAATAGATTATAGGGACATATGTTTGTGACACTTTTTTGTAAGTGTCCCATTTATAGTCCATCTATATCCAAAATTAGGTTATAGGGACATATTTTTGGGACACATTATAGTAATGTGTCGCTATACACCCTAACGACGGCACATATAGCGACACTAATGACAAGTGTCGGTATTTTTTCTAGCAACATTTTTTTAAAATTTTTAGCCATACTTAAAAGTATCGCTATAGCATAGTTTTGTTGTAGTGCGAGAGAGAGATATCGTACACAATGATTTGTGTTATTTATGTATGAAAGAGGGTGAGAAATTGAGTAAAAACTAATATTGGCTTTATTTCATGTATTAAGGTGAGATCCTACAGGATGAATATTAATTACATTACTTGAGTAATCTCCTTGATCATATATTTCAACATTAGCTACTTATCTCTTTGTTAAATATTTATTCTTTCGACTCTACAAATTAATGATAAGAACTCTGATAGGGAATGATCCAATCATATCAAAAGGATGCATCAATTAGTGATAACCATGTTCTACATCACTCATAGGAAAAACCTGATGCAGGGTCCCAACAAGAGACTTGCGCACACAAGAAGCAGACCCTTCAACCACTCCAAATATTGCATAATATTAAATACTTTGGGTGGTGGTACAATCCAACAAATTATTAATGCTGATTTGCCAAATTATTAATATATACAGCTTTATATGAGCTAGAATAAGTGAATGTTTTAACACTTTATGGTAGATGTGTTGGACGTAATTTATTCAAAATAATTTTTAAAAATATAGTCGATCTAATCAATTAGAATGTATCACATTTTTTATGGACGTGAGTAATTAAAATACTCATATATATATTGGGTTATATATATATATATATATATGAGCTCTTATATTTTTAAAAGTACTAATTCATTGATACCCGTAGGTTTTTAACTTTTAGATGAAAAGATGTGTGGTTAGACTAATAATAGGCTTCTTGGGTTAAGTGAGTGATTGACGAAATAGAATGATCTAAGAGATCAAATTAGTCAAATTTTTTATAACGTCTTCATCTCCGGAGATAAGCAAATAGACAGAAAACATTATGCTATTTTACAGATTGTGAACGATAACAAATCATAAAGAAGAATCGTTATCTACAAGCAATCTTTAGAAATCGAAAATCATGACACAAAGTACGATCTAATTTCCATATAATTTAATAGGATGTTCATGTTAGAATTCATATTTAAAATTTTGACAAATAAACTATATATATAGCTACTAATTAATTATATATATATATAGAACTGATTTATAAATTATATTTTGTGGTACATTTTGAAACACATGGAGCGCAAGTTGCATGGTTGCAAATTTTACAACCAACAATTGATTCCACACCAACCCCACCATTTAGTGGAATCCCATGGAGATTCCAAGCACTTCAGGCCAAAGCTGGAGAAAGCAATAGGCTTGTTGTGGTGATGATGAGAGGAGAAAAGTGGACTCCTCCAAAAGCACTTCTCAAGCTATTTATTTATTTATTTATTAAAATTGGTCTAACTTTTTGCTTGAATCAGATGAGTTCACAATAAATCTAATGGTAAAAGGCTTAACAATAGACTCAACATTCAGATGAGTTCACAATAGATCTAATGGTAAAAGGCTTAACAATAAACTCAACATTCAGATATATTGAGATCGCTCGAAATTCGTAAACGTTGTGATTAAGCTCTTAAGTACTATAGATACATTTTTTCTATCAATACATATTTTTAAAATAATGAGTTAGTAGACTACATTCTTGAGCTAATAAAATATCTTGGGCACCATCAGCTTCCATTGTCTCTTATTAATTAGTCAGGAGATTGTGACATAATTAACTATAGGGATGAGCAATTGATAAAGAAAAAGAAGAGCAAGTGAAAGGTCCATTCACTAACTACTTTTGAAAAGTTGTGAGAATATATGAGTATATACGGAATCTCAATTGGAGCCTAGCTAGATCCTTCTTTATTAAATCTCTTATTTTTAAGCCATTTTAGATGCATAAACTATTAAAAGTCAAATAAAAAAATATTATTATATATCCACTCATTTAAGTTTTACAAAATTAACGAATATTTTATATAATTTAATATGATATCAAACTGAGAAACCCTGAATTTGAGTTGTATACATATGACTCCAGTATTATTGATTTCTTCTACCGATTTAAATTTTTAAAGAATAATAACATTTCGTATTATTTAATATAAGCATCTTATATATTCCATATTAATTTTTTTCCGGACTTGCTCAAATGTAAAATACATTTTATTTATTAACATACTTTTTTTTTTGTTTGTTAGAGAAGTATGATGAATTATGATCGGATACTCATATCATCAGTTTAATTATTATATTCAATCTTTGGATCATATATTAATTTAACAATCACTATAATAAAACTATGCTATAGCGATACTTTTAAATGTCTCTAAAAATTAAAAAAAATACTGCTGAAAAAAATACCGATACTTGTTATTAGTGTCGCTATATGTGCCGTCGCTAGGGTGTATAGCGACACATTATTATAATATATTCTAAAAATATGTTCCTATAACCTAATTTTGAATATAGATGAATTATAAATAAAATATTTACAAAAAATATCACAAATATGTATCTCTATAATCTAATTTTGTTGTAGTGAATGCGAAGCTTACAATCCTTACAAAATGAAAAATAAGTAAATTCCTAACAATGTATTAATATCAACAAATAGGTTGTTGCCAATTTGGATGCATGCATATAATTAAGTTGTAACTCTCTTCTAATTGGACTATACTTAAGAGCTTGAGAGTGATGGAGTGGTGACAAAAACAGTTAATTTTCAAGGGAGAAGCACTTAATTTGTACCTAATCATCAACTTAAATTAAAAACCTTTAATTCTTGGCCATTATAGAACCTTTTGCAATCACCTAGTGGCTTAATTTCTTTATGTTGATGGTGACCTTGGAATATAATGGCCTACTATGATGTAACCAACCCAGAGGCAAGCAAGTGTAAACCAATAGAAAAAATAAAGAGGGAGTCCTCTGATGCAGATCTAAACTGCTTAGGGAGAGAAAAAGCATAAGAACAAAAAAAAAGAAGAAGATAAATACACAAAAAATTTAATATTTCTTCAACAAACACGAAAATATTATTAATCAATTTTAAAAACTATATATATATATATATATATATATATATATATATATATATATATAGAGAGAGAGAGAGAGAGAGAGAGAGAGAGAGAGAGAGAGAGAGAGAGTTGATGTATGAATTGAAGAAAATAAATTCTAATATATTTTTTTAACTTAATTCATAGAAACAATCAAATAATTAGACTCAAAATAAAAAAAATAATAATTTTTTTTTGAAAATAATCAAAAAATGTAAAACCGAAAGTTAAAACAGATGAATTTGAGCTCCAAACTTGGCCGAACTACATGCATTACCACTTAAAACGTAGATTTCAAAAAATATTTTTCGAATTGGAGTCCCAAGTTAAAATCGAATACTGAAATAAAATGTTATGATCGTTTAAAAATTTATTACGCCAATTATAAAAATTATCGAATTTATTGAAATTTTCGATCTAGTTTAGTTATGTTATATTTTTTTAAAACTCTAAATTAGCTAGCCGCATCATTTTTTATGCAGAAGGTGTGGTCTTCCACGTAGAAGGCACTTTTGATGATTTTTATTAAGGGCATGCATGTTTGTCCTAATAGGAGTTGTAGTGCTATTCAAAATAATACTATTTAAATAGTAGGAAGAAAGAGTATACTAAAAAAAATTTTGATGAATTTTTTTGACACTAGGAGAGTATAAATTTTGAAATGAAGTTTTTGTTTTTGGAGTTCAGAATCTTATTTTAATTTCCTATCACATTGAAAGTTTCTGAATTATTTTTGAGTTTGCTAAATACTCTATTTAAAATAGTTGCTACTATATGTATAGAAGCAAAGGTCAAGTTAAAGAGATATTTTGTGTGTATCATCTTTCCATTTACCCAGGGTATTTATGTAATCACCATATGAATTTTGTATCAGCTTTAAAGTAAGTACCTTTCTTATTCTTCAATCAGAGGGACCTTCACTGCAACTTAGAATTTAATTTTCAGAGACTTCGAGCTTGGGTCACGGATATCAACCGTGAAGTCCTTAGCCACTTGCACTAGGGACAGTTGATAGATGCATTCTTATTTATAAATAATTTTTTATGATGGAACATCTAATTCGATGATCGATTTCGTTAGACATGATTTATACTATTAAAACTATTTAGAAATCAAATTTTCAAAATTTTTAATATTATTTATCAAGTGATTAAGAATTTCAAAAATGACTATTTTAACGGTCGATGTGGCATGTTTGTAAGTTCAACGGTATAAAACAATTAAAATTACGTGAAATTTTAATAGAAAATTCTACTTAATGCCAAGAGTGAAATCATAATTTTTGATTTAAAATTTAAGCCTTTATCATTATTTTTTATAAAATTTTTATTTTCAGCCATTCATTTTAGAACTACTCGTTCACTATACAAATAAAGTCAAAAAATTATAAATTTTGATTTCTATATAGTTCCAACATTATAAATTAAGTCTAATAGAACCGATCGCCCAATCAGATGCTCCATTATTGGACTTCGTGCTTTCGAAAGTATAAGCCTACTAGCTTTATATATATATATATATATGGTTAATTGCATCCAACTCCCTGTAAACATATCAAAGGGTTAATTGCATACAGCTCTCTGTAAACATATCGAATATCAAATATATCCCTACAAAGTTCAACTTTTCATATTTATCTCTTCAGAAGTCCAACGCTATTCATATATATCCCTCTGGTTTATCATCGTTAGTTCACTGTTTATTTTTTAACAGATTATATGTGAAATGACAGTTTTGTCCTTTCAAAAATGTCTCTCCAAAAAATAATACAGAAATATCTGGAAGGGTAAAAAGATAAATTTACCTCACTAACTAATCAAGATTAAGTATTTAACCTATGGTTAACTAGATTTTTCTAACAGAGATAGATGGTAGGGATATATATGAATAACGTTAGATTTTTGAAGGAATAAATATAAAAAGTTAAACTTTGTAGGAATATATCTGTTATTCAATATGTTTACAGAGAGTCGTATGCAATTAACCCATATATATATATATATATATATATATATATATATATATATATATATATATATACACACGCTACTGGTACACCCCATTAAGGGTGTAAGTTTTACACCCCACTCATCTAAGGGTAGAGACTTCTCCACCCATCACTTCGAAGTGATGGATAAAATTCACTCCACTCTAGAATGGATTGGTGTAAATCATACACCCACCCTCGGGTGTATAAAAAGTATATATATATATTATTTTAGGACAGATGCTTGTGGTCTACACACAGGGAAATCATCTTCAGTATAAGGCTTGGCCCTGAGGATAGGGTTCCTTCTGAAGAAGTTAACAGGTTTAAGATCAAACGAGGAGGAGACAGTGGGCATGATGGGATAGTCCTCTTGGCATGGGATGTGGTGGAACCCCATTGTGTACCACAATACAATGTCCTTATTCTCAATTGGCCTATTCCTGCAACACACAAAATAATTAATTAATTAATTAATTAATTAATTAATTAATCAATTTTATTCATTATTTGATGAAAAGTGAGACTATAAGGAACCCTGCAAAATTATCTATTTAATTAAATACACAAAGTAATATAACTTCTCAAAGTTATAGTCTTGCCCAAAAATATCTACTTACCTACAAAGAGTTATTCATTCAGTGATGATAAAAGTTTCAAATTAAAAGCTCCGTAGAAACTTAACTAAATTTTGTTAAGTTTTGAGCTTGTTTACTCTTATTTCTGCTTTTAGTTATAATTAGAAACAAAAGTGTAAAATTTATGGTATGTTGAAAACCAGATTTTGGAAGGTAAATATAAATATTTACCCAAATATTAATGAGGTATATATATATATATATATATATATATATATATATATATATATATATATATATATATATATATATATATATATATATGTAAATTGATGATTTTTTTTGTAGGATAGCAATATGTAAGATATGCAATTATGGAAATGTAAGGAAATAATGAACTTAATATTTATCTAACTTACTTTTCAGACCACTGGGCTAGTGTTTCTTTTCCTTGACTCTGGTACGCAAAAAAACCACCTGCCCATTCCTCACTAGCATTGTACTCAGTCACCCATATCTGCTCAAAATAGAAAGTTTAAAGTAATATTATTATTATTATTATTATTATTATTATTATTATTATTAGGAAAATGCTATGTGTACACCCCTTTCGGGGTGTACATCATACACCCCACCCATCTAAGGGTGGGGATGTGATGATGGGTCACTCGATGTGACCCGTAAAAAATATCGGCATCATTAAAATGATGGAGGTGTATGATGTACACCCCTTCGGGGTGTACATGTAGCATTGCTCTTATTATTATTATTATTATATAACTAAGCTACAATACTAATATCAAGTCATTTGTACTACTATACTACTAATATATAGAACTAGCTAGTTTAAGGTAATGCATTTGTACAATATAAAAAAAATCTTAATATAAAAATATTTTTTAGATGACGCTTAAAATAAACGTCTCTAAATACCCTATAATATAGCAAATGTCGTCGTATGAATTTTTTATTATATCAAAATAATTTATTAAATGATAAGCTTTGCAATTTATTTTTTTAAAATTTATTTTTTAAAGTATCATAATTTTAAAATTTTTTGAAGTTTTAAAATATCATAATATATTTTATCGGCGCTTGGTATAAATGTGGCAACTCTTTAATTATCAAGATTTTAACCCGCGTTTTTAAATATTACATCGGACTATATATATTTAGACGTTTTTAAATATTGTTAAATATTAAAAAATATTTTTAAATATTAAGTTTTACTATAACAAAATTAGATTATAGCGACATATTTTTGTGATACTTTTTTTATTAGTATCTCATTTATATTCCATCTATATTCAAAATTAGGCTATAGGAATATATTTTTTGGACACATTACAGTAATGTGTCGCTATACATTCTAGCGACTGCACATATAGTGACACTAATAATAGGTGTCGGTATTTTTTTCAGCAGTATTTTTTAAAAAAAATTTAGGAACACTTAAAAGTATCGCTATAGTATAGTTTTGTTGTGTATATACACTACAACAAAATTAGGCTATAGCGATATTTTTAAGTGTTTCTAAAATCTAAAAAAAATGTCGCTGACAAAAATACCGACACTTATTATAAGTGTTGCTATATATGCCGTCGCTAGGGTGTATAGCGACACATTTTTATAATGTGTCCCAAAAATGTGTCCCTATAACCTAATTTTGGATATAGATGGAATATAGATAGGACACTTATACAAAAGTGTCACAATCATGTGTCCCTATAGCCTAATTTTGTTGTAATGATACCTGGTTGTTTGTGAACGCAGCTCTCTCCTGCGGTGGATCATCCAAGTCGAGCAAGCTCGCGGCGGTGGCGCCAGGAACGATCTTATACCCCGTCGGGTTCCCGACGCTGGACGTCCTCTTCATGTTCACTACGTGAAACTCCGACGGATCGTACAGCTTCAGCTTTATCCGCGCATCCTTCTCCGTCTTCGCGACCCTCTTCTCGACCCTCAGGTAGCTCTTTCGGGGCGACTCCCCCGCGTTCGTCTCCTGCTTCGCGATGTGCACGTCGACGAACGAGTTCTCGGGCCCGTCGACGTCCATGTCCAAGTAGAAGGTGATGTAGTGATCATGCACCACACCTATCAGGTTTTCGGTTAGTAGGGTTCCGTAGAGATCCTCATGATCCGGAACTTGGCTCATGTTCTTGTAAACTGTTCCCTTCACCATCAACATGCCACTGAGACTAACCTGAGAGTGTAATAATAACATAATCATTATAATTAGTAGATCACAGCTTGGTAATGATGAGTATTAATTAATCCACCTATATATATATATAAATTGACAGAAGTTATCTGAACTATATCTAACCATTTTAAAATTTTGATATTGCTATTTTATTTTTTAAATTTGTTTAATTTCAGTCAAACACTTTAACTTTTAAATTTGGATAATTAATTGCGAGAATTTCATGAAGTAATATACTAATTAATTAAATTTGTAAAGATAGATAGCGTGTTCAAAATTTTAAAATTAAAGTACAGTTGATTGATTCAAATTAAACAAATTGAAACGTTAAATAGTAAACTTAAAATTTAAAAAAATTAGGTGATCGACTAAAAATAATTTATAGTTCAGTTAACAAGTTTTATAAATTATTACCTAAATTTAATAAATATGATAACTCCTTACTAACTGATTTAAAAGCATGATTTGACATTAGTAAAAATTGCACTCTTAATAATATTTTTATTCTTACTGAGCATGCTTAGTGGAAGTGGCAAAGAATTTAATGGTTGGCACACGATGATCCAAGTTCGAAACCTAGTTAATTACTTTACAATTTTCAATCCTTTTTATTCCAAAATAATAATAATATTACTCTTTTTTATGACAGAGATCAAGTCATAATCGGAACAGTTAAAATTAATTTAAAATAATAAACTTTATATATATAAATTTATAAAATTAAAATTAAAATTAAAATTAAAATTGGTAAACAAATTAAGGATTTTCGTACCTTGATTCGAATAAGCCCATCGGTTTGGAACTCCCAATCGACTATGTAGTCATAATTTCCAACAGATGCGGACATTCGCGCAACCAAAGTTATCTTTGGACGCACTTCACGTATCTACATAATCCCATAATTAACAATAAGAATTGCGAAAATAAAATGATGATGATGATGATGATAATAAAAATAATAATAGAGAAGGATAGAGATACACAAAATAATTATTAATGGGAGAACAAATTTTTAAAAAATAAAAAAAATTCTTAATTGCATGTATAATTATGGATGACATAAAATGTACAAGTAAATTTACTATTAACTATTAATTATATTTTGGTAGAAAGAGAGATCAATCTCGCTTCGAAAGTTAATTGATATTTTGATAAATGTTTATATATATATATATATATATATGCAGAATATAAGCAAATACAGTTTATTATTTATACAATATTATAGATATATTTTGTATGTAGGAGACTAAGTGCGTTTTAAAATTAAAATACTATTGACTAATTTAAATTAAATAAACTAAAAAATTTTATAATGAAATAAAAAGTATTAAAATATTAAATAGCGGAATTAAAATAGTCTGTATCTCAAATAACTTTACTACCTAGAATTTTCAATTTTTTGTTTAATAAAGGGAGTGGGTGAAGTGTTCGCTTGCGCTGTATCCATCGCATTAAAATTCGTACCAATTTTTCAACACGAAAAAAATACCTATCAGAGCAATATAATTAGTGGAATCATCTTTTCATCAATAAATATCACTTGTCATGTACGAACAGAATCTAAAAGTAAATTTTTTTAATCCGAGCTGTATGATATTTATTTTACTTATTTAATAAATAAAATGTTTGTACTATACGTAGTTAGTGGGTGATATTTTATTTATTGGATGAGTGAGATGTAAAATATATATATTTTTTAAAATATATAAGTAGTAGTTTCCTTCTTATATTACACAAACGAAAAAAATTTAATTTTTATAAAAATACTCATCTTTTGAAATATTTTTGAGGTCAAAATTTTCTCAGTTTCTGTAATTTTTCTTAGCATCTCAGCATGTCAAAAAATAGTTTACTCCATGGGAGTATATATATATATATATATATATATATATATATATATATATATATATATATAGAGTCCGACTATTATGCTTGTATAAGTATCAAACAATTAATATTTGTAAGTTTATTAAATTATTCTATTTTACCAACTACTCATTTAATTCATAGGTCCACTATCATTCTAACTATACATTAAAAATCTACAAATAATAATGATTTGATACTAAGCTTACTTATATATATATATATATATATATATATATATATATATATATATATATATATATATATATATATATATATATATATATATATATATATATATATATATATATATAAGTTGGTGAAATCAAGTAGAAAACTATGAATAAATTATTTTGAAAGATCTGTGAAAAATCAAAGATTTTTGCATTTATATTCCTCGTGATTATTTTTTTTTTTTTTTTTTTTTTTTTTTTTTTTACTGATCCATTTTAGAGTATGTGTATAAGAAACTCACTATAATAGTTGAAGTATTAGCGCAAGCACTTGGTACTACAAAATTTTTTATTATTAAATCTATTTTTTGATTATTTTTATCTTTTAGATCATATTATTTTATCAACTATTCATTAAATTTTACAAATCATTATCATTATGACCATATATTTTTTTATTTAAAAATTAAAATTTTAATGACTTATTACTATTAATCATGTAGTTTTTTTTTTTTTACCTAAATTAAATTGTTTTGTAGTCGTGGATAAACTTGTAAATAGGCATTTGTAAAGGGATAAGCTTGTAAAAAATTGGTGGAATCCGCCGTACATATAGCAAGGGATCTTTTTATTGGGATTCGAGAGGGAAAGGAATCTTACGTTGATTCCCGAGGTGGGCCCCTCGGAGTGTCGCCACGCCACGTCGCCCTCGTAGCGCTCGAACACGCACACCATCCCGGGCCGGACGAACGGCCTCCCGTCCGACCCGGCGAGCACCCCGTCCATCAGATACGCGCCACGTGGGCAGTCGTTTATCGGGTCCAGCGACATCGCCTGCAGCCCGAACCCGTACTCGCCCGCATCCAAATACGCCTTGAAGTACCACCCCTCGGTCGGGTCCATATACGGCACGAATAGTTCTGATGCCATTCCTTTGTACATTACGTCTCTCGTTTTGCCACTATCAGGGTCGGTTATTCTCGCGCGAGATATTATTATTCCCGCGCGAGAATCCGGGCGCATGTGCAGCTCCCACCCGGCCCATCGGATCACGTGATTCCCCTCCACTGTGAAGCTCGGTCCTTCTGGTTGTTCGAGTGTTATCGGGTTCAGCTTGTATTGTGTATCGACCTGCTTTGTTCTTGTTTTTGTTTTTTGAATGTCGTATCGGTAGTCGGTGTCATCATCGGAGGGGAGGGGGATTCGTTGTTTGTTGTCGAGGATTTGGATCGCGCGGTTCTTGTCGAGGTCGACTACGACGGTGAGGCCCTCGACGGGGCGCATGTAGAAGTTGGCGGTGCCGGCGTGAGAGTAGCACTGGATTTTCCCAAGGCGGGTGGATTCTTCGGTTTTGCCGAACCAGCCGGCGGGGAGGGGAACGCATGTGAGGTCGGAGGGGTCGAGGCCGCGCGAGCGGACCGCGCGGAGGAACACGGGGTCGGCGAAGGGGGCCGACGTCGCGCGGGACATGTCGTCGGCGGTGAGGATCGGGTAGCCCCGGGCGGCGGAGAGGGGGATCGTGTCGTGGTGAATTACGCGCTTTGAGGGGATGTCGATGGTGAGGAGGTGGGAGAGGGAGGAGGAGGGGGAGTAGGCGACGACAAGGGAGCGGCGAGGGGGGAGGGGGTCGATGTTAGGCCGCCAGGAGCGGACTAGGAATTTCGGAGGCTCAGCGAGGGAGAGGGAGTGGATTGAGGGGAAAGGATTCGGAGAGACGAAGGGAGGGTGGGAAAGGAGGACGGATCGGACAATGAAAATTTCATCAACAGTAAGTGGATCGAGAGGATGAACGATTAACGAACTGTCGAAAGAATGAAACTTTCTATCAGAAGAAGCAGTGCCGACAGGCGATGAGTGAGGAGAGAAGGGGGAGGAAAGGAAAGAGAGGGATGCGAAGAGTAAGAGAGAGAAAAGAAAGAGAAGGACGAGGTTGAGGAGGCGGCGGCGGGCACCAGCGGCCACAGCAGCAGCGACGGCGGAGAATTCCATCAGAGCACAAAGAAAGAGGTGGATGCAAAAAAAAAAATCACACAAGACAAATCTTAAATAGACCGAAGAGCGAACAATATATAAATATATATTATTTTAATCGAGTGGGGCTCGCGGAATCTACGGGCACCGCATGATATTTTCCTAAGCCAATTCAGGTCGTCGACAAAATAAATAAATAAATAAATTATTTTAAATGGAAAAGTAGATACAGGTGAATCTTACAGAGCTAGGAATCTTTTCGCATCATGTTTTTCCACGGTAGATTTAAAAATGCAGTGTGTTGCAAACATATTATATATATATATATATATATATATATATATATATATATATATATATATATATATATATATATATATAATGCATGAAAAGTACATGAGAGAGACATGATATTCAAATCACACTCAGCATCTCTATTTACTTGTAAATTATTTTTTCTAAAAATAGAATATATTAAATTAAACACTAAGATTCTCCCTCTAATAACTCTACTGTGGTAATTTACTTGGTAAATTTGTTTTGTTCTGAAGTTTTTTCTTTTTTTTTAAATAAATTCCAAACAAACCTTATTATAGAAATTAATTGAACTTAATGATTTAGATGGTTTACTGGATTTGAATAAGAAATATTCCCTTGAGCTTTTATTTGAATTATTTTCTGCTCTTATTAAATTATTTAAAGATCAATTAAAGCTGAATGAATTACTAAAAAAGAAAAAATAAATAAATAAATGAGAGCAAAAGTTGCACGCATGCAAACTTCATATAAAATTAAAATGACGCATAGTTACGTGACAAGTGACGCAAAAATGTGAGTCGTTTCGTTAAGTTGAGATTTTTTCGGTTTTATTTTTACTACTTTTGGCGCCCCCCACCAAACAGTCAAATAATCATCAATGTTGTTAATTTATCTTTTTTACGGATTTTCATTTTCTTAAGCTCACCATCAATCACTGTTCTCAGACCATGATTTGACAAGAAATTGTGAGATCCAATTGGTATTCGACAAGACATTTAATGGTCCCATTTAAGAACAAAAAAAATGTGTCAACACCAACCAAATAAACTAGTAGCTAGTAACAATTTCTCTTATTCTATCAAACGCACCAAGAATTATTCGGTACAGTAGTTCTAGTACAAGCAGAATAAGCTGAAACAACAGTTTTTATCTATTATTTTATATATATTTTTTTTTATTAAACTATCCCTCCCCCCTCCTTTCTCTCTTTCCAATACACTCTCATCATCACAAATTCCTCTCTCCTTTTTTTTTTTTCCTTCCCAATACACTCTCATCATCACAAATCCCTCTCTCCTCTCTCTCTTTTCCTTTCCAATACACTCTCATCATCACAACCTCTTTATTCTTCTTATTCTTCATTCTCATACCAAACACAAAATCTTTTATCCCTGGAACCGAACCAAACACTTTTTTACTCTTATTCCGTACTTTATACCTATCCCCAGAATAGCTAATTCTGATTATTCCGTTACCAAACGATACCTTAGTAATAAAACTTCCACTCATCTTCTTTCCAATTCATCCGTAAACTACTTATGTTCCCATCTATCTTAAGCTACAATAAATTTGTTCAGAACAAGTAAGAAGTACTATTTAAGAAAAATTTCTATACCTTGACTTGGAAAGCAGGACAAATTAGTAGGTTCAAATCACAGTGAAATTCATGACAGTGAAAATGTCCCAATCAAACAAGATGTGACATTTCCTTCTAGAATCGTCTAAGTTAACAACAGCCTTTGACATTTTGGGTGCCATTGCACTACGCAACAACACCAATTGTACAGAGTGCTATTTGATGGAGAAAGATGTGTCATCATCTATTGGTACCTGATAAGAAAATTCTCCTCATAAAAATTGGTCAGGCTGCATTTGGTTCGGAAATAAAAAAAATTTAGTTATATCGGAGATAGGTATAAATTATGGTATTAGTAAAAATTAGTATAAATTTCTATTTGATTGGATTTAAGAGTTATACCGGGTTTAAAGAAAATTATATTTGATAAATTATATAGGAATAAGAGAAAATTATATTTAGTTGGGTACAGAAAAATAAGAAAAATTAAGGAAATAAATATTTTTATTTACTATTTTACTTTTTATAATATAATTTAAAATTAAATAAATTTATGATATTAATCAACCTTATATTTAATTTAGATAAATATTAAAAAATTCAAATAATATTTACAATTAAATATTAAATTGTAATATTAATATTTAATATTAAATATTAAATATTAATATTTAGATAAATTTTAATATTTAATATTAATATTAAATATATTTAATATTAATATTAAATATTAAATATTAAATATTTATCCGCTATTTCGCTAGGGATGGGAATAGCTAAACCCACCCACCCTTCTATTTTGCGTTTGGATATAATAACGGAGATAAGGGGGATTATCCCCCCCTTATCCCCGTTACCAAACGCTGCCTGAGAATATACTTCTGCACAACAGTTATGGGGCTGTTTAGCTTAATAGAAATTGAAAATACACATCTAGTTTATTTCACTTCATGTGACACAGAATCAGAATGGTAAAGTAAGCTCCCTAAATTCACCATTTTGATTTATCACCTGTCTCTTATTTATCGTGTTTTCTAGACCAGCTTGGAGATTCTGACTATGAATCCACAAAACTATAAATAAGCAAGTGTAAGATGTAACTATATTTGCCCACATCACTCCTGTGACGCCCCACTTCCCAGGGGGTCACCCATCCTAGAACTACTCTAGCTCTAGCACGCTTAACTCTCATGTTCCTCTTGGATTTTGCTACCATCCAAAATGCTATAGCCGGGTTAGAGATTTAGTCCTATTATATAGAGGACTAATCCAAATTCCGGGGGTGTTACATTCTTCCCCCCTTTAAGCCCTGACGTCCACGTCAGGCTCAAGCACACTCACAAGCACCAGGCGATGTGAGACTCGTCTCGCTAGCCTTAGCCGACCTTGTGAGGAGCTGCACTCCACTCACAACGGTCATTAGCCGGGGAGCCTCGCTCTACCTGCTATATAACCCTGGCTCAGCCGAGACTCATCTCACATTTCCGGCTGGTGAATGTCTCTGATACCAACTGTGACGCCCCACTTCCCAGGGGGTCACCCATCCTAGAACTACTCTAGCTCTAGCACGCTTAACTCTCATGTTCCTCTTGGATTTTGCTACCATCCAAAATGCTATAGCCGGGTTAGAGATTTAGTCATATTATATAGAGGACTAATCCAAATTCCGGGGGTGTTACAACTCCATTGCATCAAGTGGGGCCTATAATTTATTTCATGGTTTTTCATCAATTAAGACACCCCAACAAATTAATTAAACTATCTACATCCCTACATAGCAGTTCATTTACAAGCCAACCACAAGCTCTTCTTCTAGCCTGGAGAAATAAGTGGGTAACCAAATTTCAAACTAGCAGTACAAAATTTAAGGGAATCCTCAAAGATCAAAGTAAGAGAGTACCTGAATCTCCTACAAGAATCTTTTCATAACATTAAATTTAGGGATAATTGCCTATGTACCCCTGAAATATGAAGAAATATCTGATTTACCCATCTTATTTTTTTCTTTCCAATATACCCTTCATACGTTTTACCGTTATTAAAAATACCCCTACCGTTTCCCTTTGTTAAGTTAACTAGAGTTAAACTAGAATTAAATAATAATCGGAGTTGAAAACTATCAGATATATCTATTTTGTCCGGATTTAGGGTTTAGAATTTTTTAGGATTTTAGGGTTTAGGGTTTAGGGTTTAAGATTTAGGGTTTTTTAGGGTTCTAGGGTTTAGGGTTTTAGGGTTTAGAATTTTTTA
Organism: Tillandsia leiboldiana; assembly: GCA_029204045.2. Lineage (NCBI taxonomy): Eukaryota > Viridiplantae > Streptophyta > Magnoliopsida > Poales > Bromeliaceae > Tillandsia > Tillandsia leiboldiana. Next base: position 652,873 of record CM055062.1, read on the forward strand.
AGGTTTTAGGGTTTAGGGTTTAGGGTTTTAGGGTTTAGGATTTAGGATTTTTCAGGGTTTTAGGGTTTAGGGTTTTAGGGTTTAGGGTTTAGGGTTTAGGGTTTAGAATTTTAGGGTTTAGGAGTTTAGGATTTAGAATATATTTGAAAGGGCAAAATAGTAATTACACACAGATAACGGCAGTTCCAAACGGTATACTAACAGAATTTAACTTCAGGGGTATTTTGGAAAGAAGTTGGAACGTAAGAAGGGTAGTTTTAATATTAGTCTTCTAAGAGGGGTAAATCTGAAAACAGAGAAATTTTTAGGGATATGTAGAAAATTGCCCCTTAAATTTAAATCCACCTGATTCACCTCTATTATAGACATTGAAGGGAATCCTCAAAGACTCCTCAAAGGGTAAAACCCAGCAAATTATTGGTATCAAATCACATCAAATGAGATGGAACCAAGGGAGATGCAACCAAATAAACTTAAAATGTCAACATCTAATGCTCTTAGTAAACACTGATCAAATGGCATCATCTAATACTCTTTAGTTCAACCGAAGAAGGCTCTAAGATAAAACAATTCATATTTTATACAAAAAAGGGTTTAGTCTTTTAGGCTCAACAGCTCTAAGGTAGCTTTCTCTAAAGTCCATCTAGACCCGGTGCTCTTCATGCTATAATAATTTCTTAAATAAATTGCGAATTGAACCCCTCAATTTAACCTTGACTTCCATAAGTCCATTATGCATAACTAATTAGTCCCATTAGTTTACCATCAAAGGAGCCACAAAAGTGCCATCTAGCCTTTGTTTGGTTGTAAGTTGTAAACTCTAAAAACAAAACCAATACAAAGATCAACTAATTTGATTCATACTCCAAAGAATATGCAGGTACAAACTGAAACTTTTTGGATGAGATTGAAATAAGGATCAACCTTCAGGGACTGTTCATAATTAACTTTGCATTCTTTCGCACAATTTACCCAAAGTAGGATGTAAGTAAAGCTTACGACTTCTAGTAAGCCCACATAGCTTTGGTGACATACTAATCTTTAAACTAGGTTATTCACAACCAAATTTGTTCAGGGCCTTTTTGGATGCATATATATATATATTATATTCAGTATATCTATTAGCTTACGCAAGGGAGATGCGATAATATATTATATTCAGTATATTCAGTATATCTATAAGTTAAAAGCATTTAATTCCTAAAAAATAGATAATGAATGTTAGGGCCTTACAAAAAACTAAAATCATGCCCATAGGTTGTAACTCCATAAGAAAATCTCTCAAGCATAGTTACAACTAGATAACTCGTTCTGATATTCAAATTTTTACTAGAACTGTAGAACAAATTATTTTGAATAAAATAGATTGCTCCAGAATAACCTGTTAGGGGCAAATCATGAAAAAGTTGATGATTTTTAGACTAATATCTGTTCATAAGAAATAATGTATGATATTCATATACTATTATAGAAGTATCTTGAAAGCACTTACGTGACATGTTAACTGGGTGATATATAAAATATATTATTACTTCACGACATTATTCTATTATATTTAATTATTTTATTCAAGCATAACAAAGTAAGAAGTTATGTTGCACAATATTATATTAATATACTGTATCATATATGAGTCCGGTTACAATGTTATCAATAGCACCAAACACTTGGTGCTACAAAGTTTTCCGCCGTTAGATCTACCATTTTGATCATTTACATTCCTTAGATCATGCTATTCTACCAACCATCTACTAAACTCTAGGCGATCACTATCATTCTTATCGCACATTCCTTCATCCAAAGGCCGAAAACCTAATAGTACCAATGACTTGGGTGCTATTAATAGTATTCTAGCCTAGTTCATCATATATTATATTATGGATAACATCACCTATAAGTGACATCACAGCAACCTGTGCTGGTTTCTTGCGAAGAATCATCACTAATTAATAATATTTGTAGATACTATTGCATAATGATTTATGTCAAAATTTGGGAATCAGGGGAATTATACCTAATCTATTTGGTTTCCATTCTTGTCAAATTTGATTAAGATTAAATATAAGGGAAAACTTTTAGAAGAATATTTAGTAATTTTATGCACTATTCCATGCTACACATCTATACAGTATGTAGAATATGCTCCAGAAGCAACGATTACAATCTAAATGTAAATATTATGATCAACAAACAAATATTTAGTAACTCGACCAAACAATATTACGATCACCAGCTCGAAACCTGTTTGACACAAATATGAGATATATATGCTAAATAAGTAGGTCAAAATGCAAACGACCTCCCTAGAAACATCACAACTTGTTCTTCATACCCCTCAGTGATAAATGTAAAAGAAATCTCTCAATCCTTATGCTATTATCTTTTCTTGTCCACTTGTAACTCTATCATTTATAAAATGTTAGAACAACATAAAATATGATTCCAAATACTAACTATACGTGTTGTATAATGAAAAAGTGATATTGACACATCCCTTCTTGTCCTCTCAATTAGCTTACGGTTTGAAATAATATTTAGATACGACTTTCCTACCATCCAATACAGATAGTTGATATTTACAGATACATCTTTGGATTTTCTAATGTTTTATGAATGATAGAATCACAGAAGAGTATTAAGTGATTAAATCATAAAGATTAAGAAGGGGGAAAGTACAAAATGCAATATATCAATTGGGGCTGTCTGCATTTTAGCTTAAAGTAGACAAAATCAATATGGGATTTAATTGCACAATATATAAAGTGAGGTTCCGGTTCTAGTTTTTTATATTTTGATTTGACCATAACCGTACACATAAGCTAACAAATAACAATTTACTTTCAAACAATAACAAGTTTTTGTTTAGTTTACTTCTTTCAAACAATTAACAAGTTTTAGTTTACTGTCATATTGGATCATCACCATGAGCTCAAAAACTATGCTATGCATGCAATAGAATGATAGATACAAAAGCATAGTAGGCAACGAAATCCACAACAGATTGTACATGTAAGAAAAGCAGAGCTTGTTTCTAGTGTTTTGCTTTGGGCAAGGAATTCTAATTTAAGAAAATTATCATAATTCATCCATTTAACAGGGATCTTAGATGCACAACAAACCACCTAATCAGTATTTTCTTAGTCAACTTTAACATCATGTTAGATTCTCTATCCACAAAACACGATTTTCAAAGTTTGTATATGGCGCCTTAATCCTTGGTTCAGAAAATTATCCATTCATCCAAACATCGAGTGTAAATTCTCCAGATTTTTGTGGAATAAAAACTTCAAACTAACAAAAGGTGTTTTTGAATGAGATAACTGGTTCAAACCTCTAATATATTTTCCTTTTGAAAGTTAAATTACATTCTTGACCAGTAGCAAGACCTTTTCATGGAAATTTAGGATTGATGCAACTCCCTACAAGGTGGTATGGTGCACGCTAGAGAAAGGTAAAATCCAATTTTCAATTTCTAGAGAGAAACACTCTCTCTTTCCATAGCAGAACACACCTCAGCATGAGTAGTCAACAAAGATACATGCCCCTAGAAGCATCACACTATAGGAATTAAAGAGGAAATTTGAGAATGTAGTTAATATTCACTCACTGATGACCACCATTTGTGTCATGTTCGACCTCCTCGGCATCTTCGAACCGTTGATCATTGATTTGAAGCTGCACGAAACAGGAAATAATGGAGGACAAATTAGCTGGAAAGAAATATTTGGTCGATGGGATCAGACACTTTAATTAAATGTGCACTAATGAGTTTTTCAAGATGAGCTCAATAAAACTGTTAAAAATTTTGAAGTTAGTAGGGGATCAGATTGTATGACTAATGAACTTGCAATTTTCATCAAGTACTCAAGCAGCCACGAGCTGATCATATTGGTTAATGTATGAAGTTAAGATAGTTAATTGCCCAATTTTGAAGTTCTAAGGAGCTTAATGCACAAGCATGAAAGTTCAAGGATCAGCGCACATTTTAACCTAGCCAAAAAACGAAAAAAGAAAGGTGGAAAAGAAATTATGAGGGAATATCTAGAAAATTTTGAGCACAGTGATACAGCAAATAGAAGCTTCTGCTGCAAAAACCAAACTAATTAGAACTACAGAACAATAATGTCTTACCATGATTATTCTTCTTACAGTAGACAGATTATTCAATGATGGTAACACTATATACCATCAAAAAGACCATCTCATCATCAATTTTGAGAATGTTGCAAAACGATATGGATTTCATATCATCTATAATCTTCAAACCAATCTACCCAACAGAATTGGAAAAAAAAAAGAATTGCATAACCAACCAATAGGAACTTGAAAGAGTAAAGCAATAATAGAAATCCAATTTGACCAAGGTAAAAATACACTAACAACATTTGAGCCGGCAAAATTTATAAACAAATTGAACACTAGATATTGATATAGATTTCAACATAAATGGTAATGCCAGATGGAATATATTAAAAAACTAAAAACAATTTTGCAGATGATACTTCTAGCACAACATGTGGCGTGCAACTGAAATGCATACCTCAAGTACTGAATGAGCCAGGTCGTGAGCACCATTTGCGTAGCCAATAGGGTTGGCAAGACTCTCATATGGCTGCCGCTCAGGATCACTTCCTGGCGGTAGAAAAGGAAGAAATTAGACAATCATGCTCACATACACAAACACACACAATAAAGAAAAGAAAAGAAAAGAAAAGAAAAAACTAGTAAATGTAAAAAACACAAAAAAAAGAGACATTACCATCACCCATCTCTTCATTGCCAAAAAACCAACTATTTTCTTCCTTGCCCACTGGAAAAATCACATTTTGCAATGCCTCAAATATTGATATTATTAACAAACAAACATAACAAACATGATAATGTAAAAAGCATACCATAATTGGGATCGGGATTCAGTTCAGCACATTGACAAAAGATGTCAAAAAGAGCACCCACTTTGAACCATAGTAAAGGAATGAAAAAATAAAAATAAAATAACAAGAATATAAACTGGATAGTGCCACTTGTTAACAAAGAAGATTCATTCATAGATTTGAATTTAAAAGGTTTGACAAAATACACCTGAAATCTCAGAGGTAGTCTGGGTCACGAGGCCTTTATCATTTACAGAATTATCACTACATACAGCTAGAAGTACAACAACTTAAAGAAGTATATCTGGTAATGACATGTGAAAGCACTAGAACCTCCAATTCAAACGGACAAAAATTGTAGCACTTAGGACACTCCACCTCTTCCAATTGCAATTCAATCTCAATTTCAAGAAAAACAAATCACTAAAAAACAACAATTTACAACCTACACAAAGTTATATGGAGAACTAACTAACAGATAGGCAGACGCAAAATTAGTGTTTCATCTTAGTGATAACAGAAAAAGGATCACTCCCTAATGAAGATTTAATCAACAAACATGAAAATATTTCAAAATAAGTCCAACAGACAAAAGGATGGTTAACACAAAAGATTACAGGTTCACAGTACATAAAACTGAAGCTTATATGAAAATTTATTATAGACACCAGTAGAAAGGATACATTGACTGGAATCTGACAGCATCAGCCGCATTTCTGTTATCTTTGATAGATCCGTATCTTGACCAAATTCAGAATCTGAGCCCTCAACATCATTACCATCATTTCCAGTCTCAATCTTTAATTTGAAAAAAAAAATGATTATGTAAGCAACAGCAGAGAAATTGATATCAGAAGTACCAGCAAGAACTGCCCAGTTAGTTTATTGTGATTCCTCCTCCTCTGATCTCTAAAATTATTAAGATATTATAAAAATGAATGATGTTATTAAGGTCTTCAGCAATTCTTTTACCACAAAAAAAAATAAATTGAATACCAAAAACAAAAGAAAGATTCCGAAGTACATCTAAGAATCTTGTAACTAGATTTATTCTTCGGACCCCGAATTAAAAATGGTATTGAAAGAAAAAGGAATTGGAAAGTTTAGTAGCTCAAACTAGGAAAAACATATATGAAGAGGGAAAGATTGCACCATAACAACCGAAAGCACCAGCTTCACAGGTAAAAACATACACAATTACCTCTGTGTTTGTCTATACAACTAATTAAATACAAACAAATTTCTATAATGTATATGTATATGCTTGCAACAGCTGCACACATTTGCATGTATTAAAAGACTTTACAGTGTGGTCTTTACTCCAATTATCTCAGAGAGCTGCTATTTGATATGGTCAAGGCAACCAGCTTTGTTATGCTATTCAGAGTTTTTAACCAGTCTGCATCATCTCCTATAAAGAAGAAATGGTAACAACCAACTAGAAAATGCACCATAAAATTGTTCTTCAATGTATGATCATCATAGAATCACATACCTTTATACATTTGAAATAATGATGACATTGAAATGAAACCGAGTGAAGAGAAACAAACTGAAAAGTAGATGCAATTCCCTAAATGGCTTCCTAATAATCCCCTAATTTTTCGAAAGGAACCATAAATTTTGTACTAAAACTAAGACAAGCCATTAAAGAAAACTCAGTCTACCCCAGAGAAGATAAAATGAGATTAACCGACATAAAAAAATAAAGCTGCCGATTCGTATCATTTTCATGTTGACGGCTAACGGCTTGTAAAGATGTTGGAGACAAGCTAGTTAGTTGGCAACTTGTGCAATATAGAGACTTACTTTTCTGATTCATCCCTATTAGGATTTTTCATTTTTTTTTCCTTTTTTTTTAAAAAACTGTAAACCACATGGTAATTCAATTTGGGCTTTTCATGACAATTGTTTCCAATCTACAAGGTGGATTATCACATTACAAGAAAAATGGTTTAGAGCCTGCATATGTTATGCAACTGTAGACATCTTTTCACACTCCCCATCAACAAATTACCAAAAAGAATCAAAGCTGAATTATATAATTCACGAAACTCAAGCAGGCTCTAAATTACATCATTCAAACCAAGAATTACGAAAACTAATCCTCCAAAATCCTAACCCTAACTTCAAACATGAAAAAGAAGGCGATTTACCTGAGCAAATAAGCAGGGCGTGGGATAGGCCTCCGGATCCCTCGACACCGCGTGGAGCGAAATCGACAAGAAATCCACCGCGTACCCCTTCTTCTTATCCACATCACTCAACCAAATCACCCTCCTTTAACATCAAAACACCCACAAAACAGTATCAGAACCACGAAATCGCCATCAAAACCACAAAATTCACCAAAAAAAAGGGAAAGCTAGGATCTTTGGAGGCGGGAAGAGGGCCACATACCTGGTGGTGACGAACAGGGTTCCGGGCGCCTCCGTGGGGCGGCGGCCGAGGGCGACGGCGCCGCCGCGCTCTACGCGCACAACCTCCTCGCCGGAGTCGGCGTCGAGTCGGGGCCCGTCGCCTACTCTATCGTCGAAGGGGCGCAACCCTAGAACCATGGCTCTCTCTCTCTCTCTCTCTCTCTCTCTCCCTTCGTCTCCTTCGCTATGAGGGTGTGGAGCGCGGGGTAGGGTTTTGGGGTTTGGTTATATAAGCAAGGGAAGAGGCGCGCCAAATGTTCGGGGGGTTTTGCTTCGTGATTCGTGAGCACGAAGAGTTTGTAGGTGATAATGGGCCGGACCGGGCCCATTAAGGCCCAATATTGGCCCAATATATTTTTTATATTTTGGACCGCAAATGGTCGAAAACAAGTTAGATTTTTAACGGTGCTGGTCTTCCTCGTAATGCTTTGTTGTACTGTCTAATTTTTTCGATTTTTTTTTTTTTTTTTTTTTTTTTTTTTTTTTTTTTGGTGCTTGTTGCTCTTCGCCTTTTGCCGAGATTTTTGCTGTCTCCTTCTGTAGCCTAATTCAACTTCTGACTGAATGAAGCGATAGCATGTTGTTTTTTCCTAAAAAAAAAAAAAAAAATCGGATTTGTAAGAAATATGCGTTACGTAGGGTGAGTAAGTAAGTTTTTTTTTTTTTTTTTTTATAAACGATAATATGCTGTGTTGCAGCTGATCGCACTGGTTCAACTAAGAAGTGCATAGATCGAGTTCCATCACATTGTGCAGCGCGTTATTCGCTTTATTTTTTAATAAGTAAGTGAAAAAAAATTACTTAAGATTTATAACTAAAAAGAAAATATCACAAAAATTTCGGAAGAATCACATTTTCCGAGCATCGATTGCACCTATCGATCTGTTTTCAGATCTTTTCCTACTGCATAACTAATCTCTTGGCTCAAATTATCTAGTGGAATATGTAGATTTTTCTTTTTAAGATCGGCCAAACTATATATCCATCAAATTGCTGTAAATTTTTTGTGACAAAATTATTCTTAAACATAAGAAATATTAGAAAATTAATTAAAATTGCAAAACAATGTAAAGTGTCAGTTAGAATGATGTGATGATATATATATATTCTTCAAATTAGAAAGTGTGGAATAAGTGACAAATCATAGGCTCGTGATATGGCTGATGCATGTGGTAAACCAAGTTCAAGCAATAATTACTCAAGAGCATGGAGAGTGTGTGATTGGACCTGTAGAGTTTTTTTATTATTAGTTTGGCTTGGTCAAAAAATACAACTCTTTTTACCCCATGATAACTTTTTCATAAGCCCGTGACAACTTTATATATATATATATATATATATATATATATATATATATATATATATATATATATATATATATATATAGAGGTTACTTTTACACTTCAATAATGTACACCATATATTTTATTTATTCAATAAATAAAATAGAATAAAAAATTATTTTATAATTTATAAAATAATTTTTAAAAAATATTTTATTTTTAAATGAATGAGATATATAATATATATTATTTTTGTGGTATATAAATAGTATTGTTTTTTATAAAAACATCTATCTCAGTATCGTCACAATTGTTTTTTTTTCTATATTATAGTCTCTTCATTTTGACACCACTGTGTCATTTCTCTTTACCTCTTTCATTGTTAAGAGTACATAAAAGAGGCCCCCAAAAGGATAATTAATGTTGTAATGTCGTTAGTAACATTTATAATTTAATTTTTATGTGATCGATTTTGTGAGTTATATAGTATTAAGTTTGGTCGGTCCTAAGTTTAATTTTATAACATGTAACATATATAGATTTTTGTATATTAATTTACTGTATTTTATTACTCTTGTTAGTGTGTGCGCATATCATTGTCCACTTTAATATATATGCTCCCCACACATGAGTGGCAAGTTGAGACTATTCACATGTTGTTTTCTATCATATAATAAAATTAAATTATATGAATATATTTTTATGATATTTTTGTATAAGTGTTATATCTATATTTCATCTATATTTAAAATTAAATTATAAAAATATATTTTTAAAATATATTATAATAATGTGTCGCTATACATCATAGGGACTGCATATATAGTGATGCTAATTATAAGTGTCGGTATTTTTACTAGCGACATTTTTTTTATGATATTTTTGTATGAATATATATCCTCCCCACACATGAGTGGCAAGTTGAGACCATTCACATATTATTTCCTATCGTATAATAAAATTAGATTATATGAATATATTTTTATAATATTTTTGTATAAGTGTTATATCTATATTTTATCTATATTAAAAATTAAATTATAGAAATATGTTTTTGAAATATATTACAATAATGTGTCGCTATACATCATAGCGAATGCATACATAGCGATGCTAATTATAAGTATCGATATTTTTACTAGCGACATTTTTTTAAAATTTTAAAAACATTCAAAAATGTCACTATACCATAATTTTATTATAGCGATCTTCTGGATAATAAATATAAAATTAGTAAAAGTAAGTTTAGACCTTAAATATATTTGAGTAATTAGGAGCACTTTTGTATATTCTATGGATAGTGGAAGATGTTTACAATGTAAATAAGAAGGTGACAAAGTGATTGGAGAGAGAGAGAGAGAGAGAGAGAGAGAGAGAGAGAGAGAGAGAGAGAGATATGCTTCCTCGAAAAGTTCATATCCAACAGGAAAGCCACCAAAGAAGGATGAGGTCATGGATTAGAAGATAAAGGCTCTTTAATTCTCTTTTAAGGATGACCATGCCACTTTTTTTCTTTTTTTTAAAGTAACTGTTTGCATCTTTGCATTTGAGTATCCAATTCTATGTTGTTACATCGCATTTGAGAATCCAATTCTATGTTGTTGCCTTTCTGAGAGAGAGAGAGAGAGAGAGAGAGAGAGAGATCATGAGTATATATATGTAGGTATAACTACAAGTCTACTATATATATTTCTAATAATATTTGGAGATTATTATTTTTTCTCATTTTTAATATTAGAATATATGTATTGGCAACACATGTTATGGTACTATTACACATAATCTATAGTATTTAAATTAAGTACAGGAACAATTAAATTGTGCATTCTTTTAAGTACTAATGACTAATGATTTAATTATTGTGACGCCTCAATTTTGTTAGAGGATCAATTATTTTAGAACTACTCTACCTCTAACACGCTCGACCTTTTTAATATTTTAGATCGAGCCACCACTCAAAATACTATAGTTCGATTAAAATATTTGGTTCTATTTATCTTATATACATATTACTATTTTAAATTTCGAAGGTGTTACATTTCTCTCTCTTTTAAGTCCTGACGTTCTTGTCAGGCTCAGACACACTTACAAGCATAAGGGGATGTGAAAATCGTCTCGCTAGTCTTAATCAACTTTGTAAAGAGCCGCGCTCCATTCACAATAATCATTAGCCCTAGAGCCGCGCTCTGTCCGCTATACTAAGGCTCAGTCGAGACTCGATCATCTTATATTTCCGGCTGGTGTTTTGTTCAGATACCAATTGTGATATTTCGGCTTCTTAAAAGGTCGTCCATCCTAAAACTACTCTAACTCTAACACGCTCAACCCTCTTAACCTTTTGGACCTAATCACCATTCAAGATACTATAGCCGAGTTAAAAGATTTAGTTCTATTTATCTCATATATATATATATATATATATATATATATATATATATATATATATATATATATATATATATATATATATATATATATATATATAATTATTTTAAATTTTGAAAATGTCACATTAATTATCTTAACATATATTATGTGAGAGTACGAATTATTGCAATCTATATTCATATAAGTGTTAAATGGATATATGTTGGATATTGCATAGGTCATGGATATATAGTACAAATTAATCCTACTTTTGCAAGCCTCGAAGAAAGAAGAGGGAGGGGTTCTTTACTCCCCCTTTTTTTTTTCTTTTTTTTTTTTTTCTTTTTTTTTTTTTTTCTTGATGGTTTAATTGAGTTCATGAGATTTAATTAGGTGCCCCAAATTGGACGCAAACTAGTACTTAAATTGACCATATCAGTTTCACTTATTGTTTATACAGATTAAATACAAATAAACTTAATTTCGTGACTGGCCCGCTAGGCACGGACTCAATCGGTCGTGACACCTAACTCATTCCCTTTTCTCATAATATTTCTCTTATTTTAATCCCTTTTTCCTAGTTATTCTTTATAAATTTCTTCTGTTTTTCTCTTTTATTTATATTTTAAAGAATAAAAATTTAAATTAAATCAGAGTGAGATTACCATGTACAAATTTTCACCTAGCTAAATACGTACGTTTCATTTTAGACACATAATCGATATCGTCTAAAATCGTGCTTAATAGATTTGTATTTGCTCATCCTAGCCATTGTTTCACCTAAGTTTTGATCTGATCTCTATTTTTTTATCACCCCTTCCTAATTATCTTTTGCAGTATCAGATTTTTTGATATAAATAAAAGGTTAAGCAAGTTTAATTGCTCTTAGCATCCTAAATTAATTAATTGTAACTACTTTGAAAATTGTGCATTATCTTATCACTACAACAAAATTATGCTATAGCGACACTTTTAAGTATTTCTAAAATCTAAAAAAAGTATCGCTAGCAAAAATACCGACACTTATTGTTAGTGTTGCTATATGTGCCGTCGCTAGGGTGTATAGTGACACATTTTTGTAATGTGTTCTAAAAATATGTCCCTATAACCTAATTTTGAATATGAATGAAATATAGATAGAACACTTATACAAAAATGTCACAAATATGTGTTCGTATAATCTAATTTTATTATAGTGTATTTACCTAGTTGATCAATATATAGTGCACAAGCTTATGAGAAGTGCTAGGTGTACACCTTCAAATGGGGTGTACATCCTACACCGATCCATCCTAGAGTGGGTATTCATCCACTCGTTACTCGATATGACGAGTAGAATTCACCCACCCCTAGAATGGAGTGGGTGTAAGATATACATCCCATTTGGGATGTACATCTAGCATTTTTCATATATATATATATATATATATATATATATATATATATATATATATATATATATATATATATATATGAGTAGTGCTAGGTGTACACCCCCAAATGGGGTGTACATCCTACACCCACCCATCCTAGGATGGGTATTCATCCACTCGTCACTCGATGTGACGAGTGGAATTCACCCACCCCTAGGATGGGGTGGGTGTAAGATGTACACCCCATTTGGAATGTACATCTAACATTTTCCTATATATATATATATATATATATATATATATATATATGTCCTTATTAATTATCATGTCTTCTCGAAAATCACTCTATTATTATTTTTTCCAAACAATACAAATATTATCATTATTCTTTATTAAATTGATCTTTTAAACTAATAACATAGTATCTTTCATTTTTGAGTTCAATTTTCACATTTGTTGTACATGTACGTGGCATAATTTATATGATTTTTATCATGTGTATGAGTGGATTTTGAAAAATGATTTCGAATCATTAATTTTCTATCGAATTGATTTTTAACGATGAAAACTCTTTTTTTTTTTTTTTTTTTTCTTCCTCTGGAGTCTCCGCTAGTGAAATATGAATAAGCTGGCATGTGACTATCAAAATAGAGATGTCATGTAAATATATTAAATTAGATTAAATTTATCACATGAATATTAACAAGGTTTATTAAACTTGCTTTGCTAATATATAATCATTTTTACAGTGTTAATTCCAGTATATATCTACCCATGATTTTTTTTTTTTTTTTTTCCATTTTTTTACTTTAATTTTTAGTGGGTTATAAGAAGGATAGATTCTAGTTGGTGTCTTTGTTGTATATATACCAAAAAATGCCAAAGGGGAGGGAGCATGTCATCATTCTAAAAGAGGCAAAATTGTGCACATTTTCCATTCCTTTGGGACCATTTATTGTCCCCCACTATCTCTACTTTCCACTGGCTCGCCTCCATGCATGGCTTGTTCTTCTTCTCTTTGATCCCTTCACACAAAATTGATTCCTTTATAAAAAAAAGGTGATCTTTGGGGGGAGATCTTGTCTTAATCTCTCATATTTTTCCCCATCTCTTCCCAACAACGATGGTCCTATAAAACTCTCTCTCTCTCTCTCTCTTTTTCTACACGAAGAGTCTGATTCTATACTATCAATAGTATCAAATATTTTGTGCTATCAAATTTTTTACCGTTGGATTAATTTTTTTAATTATTTTTAATTTTTAAATTATACTATTAAATCAATCATCCACTCAATTCTAAAAATTTATTATTATCTTAATTATATATTTTTTTATCTGAAAATTTAAAAATTAATAGTATAATAATTAATAGTATAGTTTCTGATATAAAATTATTATTTCAAAGGCAATTTGATAAAGGTAATTTTAGAGAGCAGTTTCTCCTCTCTCTCTCTCTCTCTTTCTCTCTCTTCTGTAGATTCTCCCTTGCAATCATTCCAACGAAAGGGAAAGAGAGAGAGAGAGAGAGAGAGAGAGAATCAGGTTCTCCATGCAAATACTACATTTTGTCAACAGAATAAATTAAAAAAATATTTGTTTACTTTTTTTGAATAGAAGAGGTGTGGGCAAGAGATTCCAACACCTTTAGCAACAAGTGACTGGCACGTGCCTCTGCACGTGACATAAAGTAATGAACTTAGTACTTGACAAAACCATCTCATGTTCTTCAGATCTAGCTTTATGTAAAAGGCAAAAAAAAAACAAAAAAAAAACAAAAAACAAATATATCATCCCTAGTTTGGTTGTTTGGTTTTGAAAAAAAATAAATTATTCATATTTTGATGATTAGATATTTAAAAGGCGACTAAAAGACATAGATTTATTGCTGCGTATGTATATGTAATTGTATAATAAATACAATTTCAGATTCAATATATTTGACTAATTTGAGTTATTAGTGTATTATTTAATATTATGAAACCTTTAATAAATTATAAATTAAATTTACAAATAAATTTATGACGTTTAATTTTTACCATGATACATAGAAATAAGTTAGAAAAAAACCTGTGAAAAAAAATCGTACCAGCCAAGTTCTATTACAGTATATACTTTAATTAATAGAATAATTTTTAAATAATTATGTATGACTTAAAATCTTTTAATCGAGCGATCACGTGGATCCATCGTGACTCGTAATATTATATGTACTTAGGTTTTAATGAACGCTTTCTTAAATTTTTTCTTTTTTTTTTTTTCAATTCCTTTACCCTCATCTTTATCAAAAGAGCAATGCTACATGTACACCCCGAAGGAGTGTATATTATACATCTCCACCATTTTAATGGTGATGATATTTTTTACGAGTCACATCAAGTGACCCATCATCACACCCCCACTCTTAGATGGGTGGGGGTGTGAGATGTACACCCCTTACGGGTGTACACATAGCATTTTCCTTATCAAAATATTATTATTATTTTTAAATTTTACCAATATTTTATTTTATTTTATTTTTCGATTTACGGTCTACAGATGACATGCATGGTAGACTAAATTGTGGACCAGATGATCGAGGTGGTAGACCATGTGCCATGCAGTAATATTTCTGAGAATTTTATTGGAGGTTTCTCTGTTACCACTGCACATGCGGTTTGTGGACCAGATACTGTATCTCTAATTTGATGTATATCTATGGCTCTTGTGTTTTTTTTATTTTCTTTTTTATTTTGTATATTCTGTGCTCCATTATAGTAATTTGATCGCTTCTAATAATAAAAATAATCATTTATTAAGAGATAATTTTTTTGAGAGCTAGAAAAAATTAGAGATAATTGCTTGTATGTTCCTGAAATCTGAAGAAATATTTGATTTACCCCTCTTATTTTTTTCTTTTCAATATACATTTCATACGTTCTACCGTTATTAAAAATATCCCTACCGTTTTCCTTTGTTAAGTTAACTAGGGTTAAACTAGAGTTAAATAATAATCGGAATTGAAAACTATTAGATATATCTATTTTGTCCCTATTTATCAAAACTATTGAAAATTTTAAAGGTACATAAGAAAAGTTGGTTATGGCAGAAGGGTATATTTGAAAGGGCAAAATAGTAATTTCACACAGATAACGGCAGCTCCAAACGGTACACTAACAGAGTTTAACTTCAGAGATATTTTAGAAAGAAGTTGGAACGTAAGAAGGGTAGTGTTAATATTAGGTTTCTAAGAGGGGTAAATCTAAAGACAGAAAAATTTTTAGAAGTATATAAAAAATTACCCCAAAAAATTAAATATATTAATTATTAATTACTTGTCATAATTAACAAAATTTTTTACTAAGTTTTCGTACGTTAATATTAAATATGTTTTGACCAATTTTTTTTTTTTTTTAAGATCTAATAGAGGGACAATAATAAAAAATCAACCTGATCATCAGCTCCATCACGAATCTCCATGCACTGTGTATAGTGTGACCACTCCTCTCTCTCTCTTTTATTTAACGTTATTTTTCGAAACACTGCCCCTCATCTCCTCTCCCTTTCTCTTTGCTCCTCTTCCTCTCCCCCACCCCCACCCCCACCAGCCCACAACGCCATTGATCCTCTTCGACATTGGTGACATGGGTTCTCTCCCTTTCGTGCTCTTCTTCCTCCTCCACCTGTGCTCGGCGCAGAAGAACCCCGAGGTGGGCGCGCTCATGGCGCTGAAGAGGGAGCTGGACCCGCAGGGGCGAGCGCTCGCTTCGTGGGCGCCCATGGCGGACCCGTGCGGGGGCGTGTTCGAAGGGGTGGCGTGCGACGCGCGTGGCAGGGTCGCGAACATCTCCCTGCAGGGGCGCGGCCTCGCTGGGTCCATCTCCCCCGCGGTGGCGCAGCTCCGGGGCCTCTCGGGGCTCTACTTGCACTACAACGAGCTCAGCGGGGAGATACCCAGGGAGATTGGGAGCTTACCGGAGCTCACGGATCTCTACCTCAATGTCAATAACCTCTCCGGGAAGATCCCCGTAGAGATTGGGAACATGGGGAGTCTCCAAGGTGAGTTTTTTAATCTCTTTTTCCCGAAACAAGGGAGCTGTTTTTGTTCTTATGTTCCATTTTGAGTTCAAAAGGTGGGTTTTGATTTAGGAGTAGTTTTTGTGGTTTGTTACATTTTTTCTTTTTTTTACTATTAAGTTGCAAGTTTGAGTAGATTCTGATGGGACAGAGTAGTTGCTTACATGTACTTTACATGGATTTGTTTTCTCTATTTTTGGTTTCAAAATGTAGCATTTTTAGCTTAGTTTTTATCTGAGTTTCCTTATTAGTTATTATAGAAATTGTTTTTGTTGTTATTATATATATATGGATTCCTTTAGAATCATTTTTATTTCTGAGCAGTTTCCATATGAATTGAAAGCAGAGATTGTTTACACCACAAAAAGTCCCATTTTTTTTCTTCAATTTGTAACTCAAAATGTAATTTTTGGCAAATTCCTTACCATGTTGTTACATTTTTCCTATGATCATAGAGCAACTTTATCATCATGTAAAATGAAGCACATTTTGAGATCTAAAAATCACAAAACTTGTCTCTTTCTCTCTAATCCATTACTTATCTGCAGTTCTGCAACTCTGCTACAACCAGCTAACAGGGAGCATACCAACCCAGCTTGGGCCTTTGAAGAAGCTCAATGTGCTTGCTTTGCAATCCAATCGCCTAAACGGCGCGATTCCGGCGACATTGGGAGACCTCTCTCAGCTGATAAGATTGGATTTAAGCTTCAATCACTTCTTCGGTTCGATTCCGACTAAATTGGCCCAACTCCCTCAGCTTGTATACTTAGATCTTCGCAACAACTCGCTCTCCGGCAATGTCCCTTCTGGTACATGCATAGCTTTCAATCTCATATATATACAAAGTTTGAGTTGAAATCTTAGAAGCCACTAACTTTTTCTAGCACTTAATCGAATTTGACTCTTAACTCCATTTATTTGCTACTTTTTTTCATGCTGAATGAAGATTTGAAGAGATTACAAGAAGGTTTTCAGTATGAGAACAACACTGATCTGTGCGGAACCGGATTCAATTCTCTAAGAACTTGCACTTCCGCGGATCTCCTAAACCCAAACCGGCCTGAACCGTTTAGTGCCGGCGTCACCCCGCAGGAAATCCCCCAATCAGTTAACTCCGCCGGCCGTTGCGATACAAACCACTGCTCTCACTCTTTGAAATCTTCTTCGGTGGCCGCCATTTCGTCTGTTTCTATAATCGCGCTCCTGGGGATCATATCCGGGCTAATAGCATTCTCGAGGTACAGAAACCGTAAGCAAAAGCGCGGTAGCTCTTCAATTGTTGCCACTAATAACTCGTGTCGTAGAAGTGCTTCTTCTCTCATCAACCTCGAGTACTCTAACGGTTGGGACCCTTTAGCCGACGGGAAAAGCGCTCTCGGTGGGTTCTCCGAAGAAGTTGCAACGAGCTTTCGTTTCAATCTCGAGGAAGTGGAGTTTGCCACTCAATACTTCTCGGAGGTGAATTTACTTGCGAAGAAATCGAATTCTTTAGCTACTTATAAAGGGATTTTGCGGGACGGGAGTGCGGTGGTGGTGAAGAGGATAAGCAAGACGAGTTGCAAATCGAAAGAGGCCGATTTTCTACAAGGGTTGAAGATAATTACTTCTTTAAGGCACGAGAATATTGTTAAGTTGAGGGGAATTTGTTGCTCTCAAGGGAGGGGGGAGTGTTTTCTCGTTTACGATTTCGTTCGTAACGGGAGTTTGTTGCAGTATTTGGACGTGAACAGCGAAGAGAACAACCGTGTTCTCGAGTGGGCCGCGAGAGTTTCCATCATCAAAGACATTGCTAAAGGTACCTCTCTTTCTCATTATGGATAGTGATGCGGAGTTACGCATTTTGTTTTTCCTAGTTATCTTGTTTCTAGTTGTATGCATTTGAATTGCAATTCATTTTACTCGATCGATGCTTTTAGATGAAATTTATCTTTATACATTGCAACAAAATTTGGATGGATGTACTGTGACACCCCCGGAATTTGAAATAATCCTATATATAAATGATATAATAGGACTAAAATTCTTAACCCGGCTATAGTATTTTGGATGGTAGCAAGATCCAAGAGGTTATGAGAGTTAAGCGTGCTAGAGCTAGAGTAGTTCTAGGATGGGTGACCCCCTGGAAAGTGGGGCGTCACATGTACTGTCGATGCTATAAAACGAACTAACGCGAACTTAGATCGGTTTCCTTACATTTTATTTAGAATTCAAGTTGATTTCTCGAGCTAGATTTAATCGATCATCTTTGTATCTTATCCAGGGATACAGTACCTCCACACCGAAGCTCTAAACAAGCCCTCGCTAATCCACCAAAACATATCCGCGGAGAAAATTCTACTTGACCAAAATTTCAAGCCTCTAATCTCCGGCTCGGGCCTTCATAATCTATTAGCCGACGATGTCATCTTCTCAAGCCTAAAAGCAAGTGCTGCCATGGGTTACTTAGCTCCAGAGTACGCAACCGTTGGTCGTTTCACCGAGAAAAGCGATGTTTACGCTTTTGGGATCATCATCTTCCAAATGGTTTCAGGAAAAAGGATGACCGCGGAATCAGGCAAGCTCGAAGATCTCGTTGATGGGAATTTGAAG
Source organism: Tillandsia leiboldiana (assembly GCA_029204045.2). NCBI lineage: Eukaryota > Viridiplantae > Streptophyta > Magnoliopsida > Poales > Bromeliaceae > Tillandsia > Tillandsia leiboldiana. The sequence continues at coordinate 671,832 of CM055062.1, forward strand.
GGGGAGTATTCGAAGGAGGAGGCGGCTAAATTGGATCGCATTGCGTTGGTTTGCACAAGCGAAGATCCGAACCAAAGGCCGACAATGGAGGCCCTGCTCCGAGAGTTCGAAGATGTGTAACTCATCAAAGTGTTGTTCTCCAAGTCGGCTGCGGTGGCGCGCTCCAAGTTTTACTTTGGTCATCGAACTTTAAATTCAAGCATTATATATGCGCATTGAACTCGCGCTTGTAAGTGTTCTACTATATACAATCCCCCTGATCAATTCTGGTTAGTAAAACTTACAAAGATGCACCAACATGCCAACACGCGCTCGATCGGTAGCCACGCAATTGATTGGGGGGATTACAATGAATCGCTTATATATACAAGTTCTCAATTTCAAACGAGCGCTTTAGTTTAAAGTTCGAGGACTAAAGTTAATCTTTTTGTATTCACCAGCTAGAGGGAAGTGGAAGTACTGCACCATGGTTGCTAACTACTGATTCTAGAAGCTTCTAAAATTCCATTTCTCAAGGATCTTTGATATCTTAGTGTGCTAATTCCAATGTATTAATTTTAAGCTTAATTAATCCTTGTTGTTTATGGGGAGCATGTGATCTCTCTCTTATCTTTCTAAACCTTTTTTTTTTTCTCTTTTGTGGGCACTCTTGTGAACCAATGTACTATATTAATTTAAATGTTGTGTGGATTTTTGGGTGAGTCCATGGTACAAGAGCCAAAGTGTGAAGGCAACATGTGAGTTTAAATTTTTAAGTGGTTTTGTCCTTGTGTGTACGTGGACTGTAATATATGCTCATTTTTTTTTTTTTTTTTTTTTTTTTTTTTTTTTTCTGACAAATGACAGAGCAGAGCCTGTGGGGTCTCTCTGCATCTCAGATGGTACTGTTATGGATGACTAATTGTGTGGCAAAAACAGTGTGTGCACAAGAGACACAGAATATAACTTACATATTTTTAAAAGTAAAAACTAAATTATATTTATAAATTTTTTATTATTAAATTTATGTTGAGATTTATATAATTATAAAGTCAACTAAAAAAAATAGAGAAAGTACAATTGTATAAATCTCAATGCAAATTCAATAAGAAAAAAATTTACAAGCATGATTGAACTTGTGCTTTTAAAAATATATAGATAAGTTTTAATATATATATATATATATATATATATATATATATATATATATATATATATATATATATATATATAGTCTGGCTACTATACTCTTATAAGTAAAATTCCTTCGTAGTCATAAATTTTTGGCTATTAGATGAAGGAATGTGCAATTAGGATTACAGTAGTTTCTAGAATTTATACTATTTCACCAACAACCCACTAAAACTTTAGGGGAACCACTATCATCCTAACCGCACATCGCTTCATCTAAGGACAAAATATTTATGATTAAAAAAAGATTTATACTCATAATAGTATAGTTGCCCTACACTATATATATATATATATCAAGTCAGTGGTGCTATTAAGTTTGTAACCCTTGATAAAGGAATGGATGGTTAGGATGATAGTAGGCCCCTAGAATTTAGTGGATGGTTGAGAAAATATTATGATTCAAGGGATAAAAATAATCAAAGGGGTAGATCTAATGGTCGACAACTTGGTAGCACAAAATGCTTGATGCTATCGATAGCATAGTAGTCGGTCTCTCTCTCTCTCTCTCTCTATATATATATATATATATATATACTTAAGTGCTTTTAGAAATACGAAGACTTTCATTCTTTTAAGTTTTGAATACACAATCGATTTCGTTAGACTTGATTTAGAGTATTTAAAAGTCCTAAAAAATAAATTTTATGATTTTTGGTATTATTTGACTAGTGATCGAAAGGGTTTAAAACCAATAATTTTAATAGTCGTGATGAGTCGTTTGCAAGTTTAAAATTTTAATAGAAATTTTTTTATACTATATAAAATAAGATCAATATTTTTTATCTAAAATTTTAGTGACATGCCATCATATTTTAAGAGATTTATATTTTTAGCCGATAATTTTGAGCCATTTCGATCACTAGATAAATGATATTGAAAAATTATAAAATTTATTTTTTAAATACTTCAAATATTCTAAATTAAGTTTAATGGAGCTGATCGCCGATTTAGAAATTTCAATATCAAAAACAACTTAATCGTATGGAGGGTGCATCTAAAAGAAACTCTCTCACTATATATACTATGACTAAGAGTGAGCGAGAGCAAAAATTTAAATGTAGAGTTACGGATTGTGTCGAAAGCTTGCAGACATGGTATAATATGGTGCATGTCGAACTGTATCGATACATGTCGGCCACAAAAAATATATATGTGCCAACAAATAATACTATAAAATATTTATTTTCTTTTTAACAACAAAATATTCTAATAGTTTATTATATATTTTTATTAAATTTTTTAAATTTTATTGAAAAAATTACTTACTGATTAACGAAAAAAGAGTTTTAATAGGTGCCATCGATACAAAAATTATATCGTATCAATATTTTATTGTTATGATATGGTCCGTCCCGACACCGCATTCTCTTTTAGAGTTAATTTGATCAATAAAAAAGTGAAACCTTTTAGCTTGAAAAGTAAAATGAGATTTTGAGCCTACAAAATAGGAATTTAGAAATTTTTGATTTTCTATTTTGATTTTTTTTGCTGAAAAAAAATGTTGGTTTGAATTTGAAATAAAAATTGTTTAAAAAATCCCAATCTCTCTCTCTCTCTCTCTCTCTCTCTCTCTCTCTCTCTCTCTCTCTCTCTCTCTCTCTCTCTCTCTCTCTCTCTCTCTCTCTTTATATATATATGTTAAAGCCTTGTTGGACATTGTTGTCATTTTTTTAAATATTTTTATGTCAAAAGTGTATAAAGGAAAGGTTGATTACTTGTAATTCTTGCATTTAAAATATTTATTAGATAAAAAAAACTTAAAAGGTAAATTTTAATTTATAACTTTCAATATTTTATTTAAATAAGTTGACATCATAATTCAATTCTGTCAGAATGCATTGCAAGCTAACTAATAATTACAATAGGGAAATGATACTTGTACACCCAAAACGGGGTGTATATCACACACCCCATCCATCCAATGGGTGGAGTGTGATGATGGGTCAATCGATGTGACCCGTAAAAAATATCGCCACCATTAAAATGGTGGAGGTGTATGATATACACCCCTTCGGGGTGTACATGTAGCATTGCTCATTACAATAATAAGAGAATAATTATCCAGTCGGTATTTTAAATTATATAAAATTAATAATTTTTAATGTAAAACATCATAACCATACTAAACTAGGCCTAAAAATTATTAATTTTTGAATTTACAAATAATATATTTTTACAGTTGATATTTATGACTACTTAATATTTAGATAATAAGTAATCATATTTTATAATTTTGCATATATAAATTGTCCAAATGTGGGCTCAAGCCATGCATCTTAATAGGCTTTAATTCGGCCCAAGAAGTAGCCCATTATCAGCCCATGAAGAAGCCCAATATTTTTATAATTATAAAATTATTTATCTGTATAATAAATTAATAATAATATATATAAAAGTAGAAACCAAAATGATTGATTTTGCAAAGTGGAGAGTTGATTTGTTGACACATGGTTATATATATATATATATATATAATTAGACTGGAATACTATCGATAGCACCAAGTCATTGGTGATATCAAGTTTTTAGGCTTTGGATTAAAAGATGTGTGGTTAGGATGATAGTGGTCCCATAAGATTTAATAGGTGGTTGGTTGAATAGTAAAAGTTTTAGGGGACCACTATAATCCCAACCGCATATCTTTTCAGCCCCTTGAATAGTAAAAGTTTTAGGGGACCACTATAATCTAACCGCACATCTTTTCATTCAGGGCTGAAAATTTGATAGCACTAATTGCTTGGTGCTATCGATAGTATTCTAGTCGGACTCTCTCTCTCTCTCCCTATACTCTCTATATATATATATATATATATATATATATATATATATATATATATATATATATATATATATATATATATATATATATATATATATATATATATATATATATATATATATATATATGGAGTATAGGGAGAGAGAGAGAGAGAGAGAGAGAGAGAGTAGGGCTTATATACTTTCAAAAACACAAGTAAAATTATGCTTGTGAATTTTTTATTATTGGATTTGTATTGAGATTTGTGCCATTTACCATTTCTTTCTTTTTTTTTAGTTGACTTTACAAAAGCACAAATCTCAATACAAATATAATGGTAAAAAATTTACAAGCATGGATGGGCTTGTGCTTTTAAAAATATATAAGCTCTAATATATATATATAAGTAGTGCTAGGTGTACACCCCCAAATGGGGTGTACATCCTACACCCACCCATCCTAGGGTGGGTATCCATCCACTCGTCACTCGATGTGACGAGTGGAATTCACCCACCCCTAGGATGGGGTGGGTGTAAGATGTACACCCCATTTGGGGGTGTACATCTAGCATTTTCCATATATATATATATATATATATATATATATATATATGGATTTGTATTGGGATTTGTGATTTTTAATTATTTTATCTTTTTCTCTCTTGAGTTGACTTTAGAAAAGCACTAATCCCAATACAAATCCAATGGTAAAAAATTCACAAGTATGAATGGGCTTGTGTCTTTAAAAGCATATAAGCTCTACTATATATATATTTTGTATTTTTGGAAATGACCCTACAAAATTTGTAATTGCAAAAATGACCCTATGGGTGCCAACTGGGCGCCACGTCAGCGGGGGAAGAGGACTCGGATTGAGTTGAACACGCACTTTGAACATGCGTGTCTAAACACGCATGTTGAATATGCGTGTTTAAACACGCACTCTCAACATGCGTGTTTAGACACGTACTTTCAACTCTAGAAGTAGGCGGCGATCTCCACGACGAGGAAGAGGAGGGAGAGGACGAGGAAGCCGCGGATGAAGGAGTAGAAGCGAGAGCGGAGCACAGGGCTCTCCTCGGTTGCGGTGGAGCCCGCGTCGGAGTCGGTACGCCCCTAGGAGACGCGGCGGCGCACGGCGGAGGCGAGGCCGAGCGCGGCGGACGCGAGCCCCGTGAGGCACCCCGCCGCGCGGTGTGCCTTCAGGAGGAGCACCCACGTGATCTGCTTCGCGTTCTTCCCCCTCCCCCCCTTCCTCGTCGCCGCCGCCGAGGCGCCCACCGCCTCCGCCGCTGCCGTAGTCATCGTCGTCGTCTGGGGAAGAGATATTGGCGATGGACCAGTTGGGTTTCTCCACCTTCACCACCACCGGCGTCCCGCGGTGGGCCTCGTTGCTGCCCCACCACCCGAACGACGGCGCCATTACCCACACTACCCACCCACCAGCCCAAATCTCTTTCTCAAAGGCCTCGCCTTCCTTACGTTCGACGAAATGCCCCAACCAGAACCAACCTCAAAACTCGTCAAATCCCCTCAACCCAGCACCGTGTTCGCCTCTCCATGTCTCATCTCCCCACTATTTACACCATTAGACACACATGTTAGACACGCAGTCTCAACATGGATGTCTAAATACACATGTTGAGAGTGCGTGTCTAGACACGCATTTTCAACCTGCGTGTCTAAACACGCAGTCTCAACATGCGCGTCTAGACACGCATGTTGAGACTGCGTGTTTAACTAATTCTACCTCACAAACCCCGCTGGCGTGGCGCACACGTGGCGCCCAGTTGGCAGGTATAGAGTCATTTTTGCAAATACAAATTTTGTAGAACTATTTTTAAAAATATAAATTTTTAGAAAGTCATTTTCAAAAAAAGTCATATATATATATATATATATATATATATATATATATATATATATATATATATATATATATATATATATATATATAGTAGAATTTATATGTTTTTAAAAGCACAAGCGGTTTACTAGGATTTAGTAGGTTGTTGGTTGAATAGTAAATATTCTAGGGAACCATTATAATCGCCAACCACACATCCTTTTATCTAAAGACTGGAAACTTGGTAGCACCAATTGCTTGGTGGTATTAATAGTATTTCAGCCGGACTCTATATATATATACTACTTTATTATTAATAACACTAAGTTATTGGTGCTATTAAATTTTTGACATTTGAATTAAAAAATATGCTGTTAGGATAATAGTGGGCCCTCTAAAATTTAGTGGGCGGTTGGTTGAATAACCTAATTTTAAAATTAAAAAAATTAAAAAAAATTAATGTAATAGTAAAAAAATTGATAATACCAAATTTTTGATACCACAAGACTCTCACTCTCTCTCTCTCTCTCTCATATATATATATATATATATATTACACACTGCTTGTTTGGGAAACAAGTTTTCCAAATTGGTTGATCAGGTTAATGTGTTGATTGAATCAACATTGCGGATCGATTCTTCAATGACCCTTGAGTGCGTTAAAATCAATCGACTCGATTGAGAAGGAATCAATTCAATCGGACTCTTTCTTAATGTGTAAAACAAATTAAATTCAAAAAAATTTAAAATTAATTTGGCTGAAATTAGAAGCGAACTAACTATCTTTCTTTCACTTCAAAAAAAAATTATATAAATCAAATTATAAGAAAATTTAACTCGGCTACAGCAGGAGATAAACTATATGCTAAGGGCTATTCTTATAAAAGTAATAAATGCTGAAAATGGAAAGAAAATTACAAAGCAATAGTCTTATATCAGGGGAAGACTTTTATTGCATTTGTCCTTCTACTATTTATAGTATTTCTCAGCTGTTATTTCTGAATGGTTCGCATAGCGAAGAGTGTTTTAATCTTTTTCTTATTGGTTGCGTCACTGTTTTCTACGTTCTCAGTCGTTTTCGTTCAAAATAAGATCTTCTTTATGTAATTTTTTTTCGAATTCTGGTGCACCATGTATTACTCTTCTATTTATCTACCTCAACCAGTTATGTAAGCTGAACTGCTTATTAGCCCATGTTATTTTTTGTGCGCCAACCCTTACAAATAAATACAGAACAATATTTGATAATAGAAATAAACTAAATAGCTAGCTAGTATATATTCAGAAAAGTTTGGATATATCTTGATCTTTTTTATACTGTCGATCACAATTACTATAGTTACTCTCTAAAACTACAAGTAGTAAACTTTTTCCACGTCAATGCATCTGTTGTCAATAAAATCTAACATAACATCATCGCTAGCACAAACGACAAGCATGCACATTAATTGTAGCATATTTCACCTTTTTTTTTTTAACTTGGTCGATATTTAATTTGCTACGTTTTTGTCCTAATACACTTGTTAATTTGATGTGGACATGGCTGCTGCTTCTGCGCACTTTTTATGCTTATTATAATTATAATTTATTAGTCCATAATTTTATCTTATCGAAACCATCAATTTGACAAATTAAATGACCCATCTCTCTCATTTTACATGCATGTTGCTTGTTTATGATGGGTTAAATTATATATCGTGAGAGCTACATAAATATCATCTATATATATATATATATATATATATATATATATATATACACACACACATTAATTAAGTAGCACTAACCAAGTTGATAATTAACATCAATTTTTGACTAAGTTTGGATATGGATGCTAAAAATCTATATGGTGTAATAGTTATGTGGTTGACTTATTTTAATCTAACAAATGGATAAACGCTACGAGAGAATTAGTTAGAAGAGGCCACGATTTCAATATATATATATATATATATATATATATATATATATATATATATATATATATATATATATATATAAATATATATATATATAAAGAGAGAGAGAGAGAGAGTTAAACTAGAATGCTATGTGAAGCAAACGAAGAGTTGAGCACTTGAGCTGTCAAACGAGCTCCGCTGTCATTTATTTATTTTTTATGATGAAACTTTCAAATCAACGATCGAGACAAAAAATATTTAAAAATTAAATTTTGAATTTTTTCAATTTTATTGAAATCGACATGATCGATCATTTTTATTTTCTTTGTTTCTTTATATTCTTGTTGTGTATATATATACACACACAATATATGTAGTTGTAAACCATGACGACAAAAAAAAATAATAATAATAAAACAAGAAAGAAAAAGTTATCTGTGACTCGATTACATTAACCTAGATGTGAGTAGGTTGCATTTTATAAATTTAACCAACATGTACCATTATATATATATATATATATATATATATATATAGAGAGAGAGAGAGAGAGAGAGAGAGAGAGAGAGAGAAAAAGAGAGTAGAGCTTATGTATTTTCAAAAGTATAAGTCTAAATATGCTTATAAATTTTTTAACATAAAATTTGTATTGAAATTTGTACAAATTGATTTAGTTTAACATACTTTTATTTAGTTTATCTTAAAAATTTATAAGATAAAAAATTTCAATTAGTATGTTAAATCAATTGACTCAAAACTTTTATTTAGTTTTTTTTGGGCTTAATGTTGCTTATAAGATAAATTAACTTCGGTATATAACGAAAAAAACGTAGAGTTATTTCCATTAATCAAGTTATATATGAACTATATATGCACAAGGTGCGTAGATTCACAGCACCCTTACGAAATGTTATGATAGCTCAACTGCACAATGTTGAAGATAACGTGATAGCTAAATTTGACAATCCCTTCATTAGAGAAAGCGGCTCTTTGCTATATGTGAAAGTGCAACAATCAAAGTGAAAATTGAGTTCAATTAATTGACCAGTAGTTAACTTAAGTCCAAAGTTTCCCACTCTAAATTTTGAATTTGGATATGTCGGATCGTTGGTGCTAACAATTAATCTCAAAAACTCGAGCAGTTAGAACTATGCAACAAATTTATTTAAAACATATAGACACAATGTCCATAAATCTCGACCGGACTCAATCCATCTGAACGTTAGGTTTATTGTTGGACCTCTTACCGTTAGGTCTATTGTAAACCGCAGCACCATTTAACTTATTAAACTTATCCAACTTAATTTATTAGTTACTAAATTTTTTATCACGGGGTAAAAAATTAAACCTATTTAATTCATAAATAAATAGTCAACCGAACATAGTTAACATCATGGCCAAATGGTTTTATCTTTGAATAAATTTGGCTCTACATATAACTAATTGACTATGAAAATTTAATATGCCTAAATTAATAATCACATAGTATGACGTAGTTAATTATTTATGCAAATCTTATCATTTTGGACCCACCAATGTTGGATATTTGTAGGAAAAAAAGTAATTATTTTAAGAGCTAATTAAACAACCACTTTAATTAGCTGTTCACTGTACATGGCCTATCACTACAAAAAAAAAAAAAAAAAAAAACTCTCCGCTTTTTAGATGACGTTTGAAGAAAGTATTTTTATGTGTTTCTATAATAAAGTAAATATTGACCTTTCAAAAAACGTGATCTTATAAATCTTTTATTATATTAAATTAATTTAATAAATAATAAAATTTATTATTATTTTTAATTTTTAAACGTTTTAAAGCATCAAGATTTTAATAAATCAGAACGTTTTAAAGCGTTAGAATATATTTTACCAATGCTTGGCATAAGTGTCATTATATATATGGTGACACTTTATTTACCAACGTTTTAACCGACTCTTTCAAATATGACGCTAAACTATATTAAGACGTTTTTAACTATTATTAAGTATACAAAAAAAAACATCATTAAATATTAAATTTATTGTAGTGTATTGGTTTTACAGAAATGCTATCCCTTGCTTACTACATGCATTTAAGATTTAAACATAATTATTAATTGTTTTGATATGTGTTGGCTCAAAGGAGTTCATGTAGCACGAGGTCAGATTGGAACGAATTATATTTGAAGTGGAATAAGACTAGATTAGGCTGTGTTATATTTGAAAAAGTAGTGTAACGCCGTTTAGGCCCACACCGTGAAGTATCAACGAATCGAAAGTTAAATTTGGAGGCATATCTAATAATTAGCTTTTTCAATGTAAATAAAATTAGAGTGACGTATATATATGCAACGGTTATGATGTATGCTTTGTTATTTTCTAATAAGATGGCTCTTGCATGTCAATGCATCTATGTATCAATTAATCTTATCTTAGCATGTAAATTAAATGTGTTTTGATCCTAATGGTCCAGTAGGATCCCCTAAATCTTGCTTCTTAAAAAGATACATTATAATAAATAGAATTATTTTAAAATCAGAAAACAATATTTTTTTCTATCTCTCCAGTTTCTTAATGCTTGGCAATATTTTCTTGCAAAAAATAATAAAATTAATCGTCCATGTTAATTTTTATCTCCTTATATACCAACCGTTAGATTAGTTGGTAGGCTATTTATTTTTTGAATAATGATCTTTTGATTTGAGTTGAAATATAAAAAGTGTTACCAAAAAAAAAAAATTATGACATTCAATGATTGATACATGAAACTCGATATCTACTTGAAAATAAAAAATCTCAGCACTCACTCTGATAAAATATAACCTCGCTAAAAGATAGAAATATAATTTAAAAATAATCTTAACTCTTAAAAATGCAAGCAAATGCATTTTGGCTTGGAAAAAAAATTATTGGTAAAAAATTATAATATTTTTCTTAATTATCAATCATCCATTTTTTGATGTGCCTTTCTAATCTATAAAAAATTAATTTTATTATTTAATATTTTAATTTATTTGATATGAATAGTTAATGGTTCTTTAACTTTAAAAATTTGAATGCACTATCTAATATATTTTATACGATTCATATAGCTATATATAAACTCGTTGAAATAATTATAAAATTATTGAAATAAATAATTAATTTAAATTTTGTATTGAAAAATACAACAAATTAGTTAAATTAAATAAATTGACAAATTAAATACTTAAATTAAAATTATAAAAAATTAAATAATCGAATCAAAATAATCTACCATTTTTACTAAAAATATCTTTATGTGTCTATCTCCTTCTCCCTGAGGTGGCAATCCAAGCTAGCCACATCACCCACAACTCTCACTGGCCAACACTAGTTGACCATGTATATTACAAAACCCTAGAGTAGAAGCCCACATCACCCTTGTATGTATTTTCCTGTTCATATTTTTCACCCTTAACATAAGTACGGCAACATCTCTATCCTTCATTACTTGTACTTCCTTTTTCCTTGCATGTCCTTTTTCTCCCTTTCTTTCTCTCTCTCTCTCTCTCTCTCTCTCTCTCTCTCTCTCTCTCTCTATATATATATATATATATATATATATATATATATATATATATATATATATATATATATATATATATATATATATTTTGTTATTATTTGGTTTAGATTTGTATTTATCTAAATTGAAGTTAAATCCTAATCTAATTAGGATAATATAAGATTTAGATTGTTGGGTAAAACTAGAATTTAATTAGGAGTTTAATTAGACTACAAATCCTAATTAGATTCTAGTTTGAAGGCATATATTATATATAGCATACCCGACCACTTTAATGACGTCGCAACTTTTAATTAGCCGAAGCGCTAATTAATTTAGGTCAATCAAGGAAGATACGTGTTGTTGGTGTTGGTACATACGGCCATATTAATGAAGCCGGAATTTTAATTAGAGGCTATGCTCTAATTAATTTAGCAACCCAAGAGGAGAGAGGCCGTATTGGAGGAGCGATATGTTGCTAATGAAGCCGGCAATTAATTAAGAAATTGAAGCTCTAAGGTGAGGGCGTCCATACGATTGGATTCTTAGGAATCGTTAGGGTGGATGCAAATTTTGATGTTTCGGATTTATTTGGAGTTTCGGTTTTCTTGAGAGATATAATCTTTGTATTCTTCTTTTGGCTTTAATAAAAGTCTTTACTCCGTCTTCGCCCGTGGATGTAGGCCGGTGGCCGAACCACGTAAAACTTGGTGTGCTCTTTCTTTTCTTTTCTTACATTATTTTTATTCTTGGATCTATCTTTCGCCGTTTCGATTTAACAAACTGGTATCGGAGCCTTCTATTCCCTTGAGGATTAAGAATTATGACGACGAAGTTCGAGATCCAGAAATTTGACAGGACCAACAGTTTTGCATTATGGCAAGTCAAGATGCGTGCTATACTAACGCAACAAGGATTGCAAAAGGCACTGTTGGGAAAAGAAAAGATGGCCGATTCGTTAACGGCGGAGCAAAAGGAGGAGATCGATGATAAAGCTCTTACGGCAATACAATTATGTTTATCCGATGAGGTATTGCGAGAGGTCTTGGATGAAAAGACCGCTGCAGAGCTTTGGCTTAAATTGGAATCTCTCTACATGACGAAGTCTCTCACCAACAAGTTATATTTGAAGCAACGTCTCTTCATGTTGCGCATGGCGGAAGGTACCTCTATTAAATCGCATTTAGATGAATTTAATTCTATTATTATGGATCTCCGCTCGATAGATGTCAAAATTGAGGAGGATGATGAAGCCCTTTTATTATTATGTTCTCTACCACTCTCTTATAAGAATTTTCGCGAAACCTTCTTATTCGGTCGAGATACTCTATATCTCGATGATGTAAAATCTTCTTTATTATCAAAGGAGAGGATTGATATGCAGATAAGTAATGAGACAGGTGGAGTTTCAGGAGAAGGTTTAGTTGCTAGAGGGAGGTCTCGGGAAAGGGGTTCCGGTAATAGAGGTACATCGAGATCAAAGTCAAAACACAAGAATCTGATTTGCGGCTATTGCAAGAAGAAGGGTCACATAAAAGCTGATTGTTTCAAGTTGAAAAATAAAGAGCAGCGGAAGAATAACGGTGATAAGAATCAAGATCAGAAAAACACCAATGCTAAACCAGAAGCAAGTGTTGCAGCAGGAGAATCAGATGGCGGCGATATTGTCTTCACAGTTACGGATAAGACACGCAGGCAGGATGAGTGGCTTATGGACTCCGCATGTTCCTTCCATATCTGTTCACATAGAGATTGGTTCTCGATGTACAAGCCTATTGATGGTGGAGATGTATTGATGGGAAATCACTCTAAGTGTACAGTTATTGGTATTGGCACTGTTCAGGTACGGATGTACGATGGAGTAGTGAGGACTATATCTGAGGTTCGGCATGTTCCGGATATGAGAAAAAATCTGATTTCATTAGGTACACTTGATGCTAAAGATTTTAAGTATTCTTCAGCTGATGGATTAATGAAGGTCGCTAAAGGGAATCTTGTAGTGATGAAGGCCAAGTTGACCGACATGTTATATGTTCTACAGGGTTCCACTGTGACAGGTTCAGCAGCGGTGACTTCTTCCTCTATGTCAGATTCGGATAGCACCAAATTATGGCATATGCGACTGGGCCATATGAGCGAGTATGGTATGATGAAGTTGAACGAGAGAGGTTTACTTGGTAATCAGAGTTTAGAAAAGTTGGATTTCTGCGAGCATTGTGTTCTTGGCAAACAAAAGAGAGTCAGCTTTAAGGCCGCAGTTCATCGAACAAAAGGTACTCTAGATTATATTCATTCTGATCTTTGGGGACCATCTCGTACTCCTACTCATGGTGGTGCTAAATATATGTTGACTTTTATTGATGACTATTCTCGTAAGGTGTGGGTATTCTTTCTGAAAAGTAAGGACGAGGTGTTCAGTTATTTTAAGCAGTGGAAGGTTATGGTCGAGAAGCAAACTGAAAAGAAAATCAAAAGATTAAGGACTGATAATGGTTTGGAATTCTGTTCATCGGAGTTTGAAAAATTCTGCAAGAATGAAGGGATCGTTCGATACAAGACCGTTAGGCATACTCCACAGCAAAATGGGGTGGCCGAACGGATGAATAGAACTCTTTTAGAGAGAGCACGTTGCATGCTCTCTAATGCTGGCTTAGCAAAGAGTTTCTGGGTAGAGGCGATCTCTACGGCATGCTATCTGGTAAATCGTTCTCCACATTCGGCACTTGATTGCAAAACTCCGGAGGAGGTATGGTCTGGTAGCCCTTCTGATTATTCTAATTTGCGTATATTTGGTTGTCCTGCTTATTTTCATGTAAATGAAGGCAAGTTAGAACCTAGGGCTAAAAAGTGCATCTTTATTGGTTATGCGACGGGGGTTAAGGAATATAGATTGTGGTGTCCTGAATCGTCTAAATTAATTATTAGTAGAGATGTCACGTTTGATGAGTCTATTATGCTACATCCTAACCGAAATTCTTCTGATGAGACCCCGAGTGCTAGCAAGCAGGTGGAGGTAGAGACCGATGGTATAGTTCAGTCACAGAATTCTTCTCAGTCAAAGGAAGTTCAGTTGCCAGACACCTCAGTTACTGAAACCCCACAAGTTGAGAGGCAGAGCATTGCTACAAGTAGAGCGAGGAGACAGATAAAACCACCGCAGAGATATGGTTATGAAGATATGGTTGCCTATGCTCTTTCAGTGGCACAAGATACAGAAGAAGAAGGAGAACCTTCCACATATAATCAAGCTATTTCTAGTGCCAGTTCTGCGGAGTGGTTGTTGGCGATGAATGAAGAAATAGAATCGCTCCATAAGAATCGCACATGGGAGTTAGTAAAACCGCCTACAGGCTAGAAAATTGTTGGCTGCAAGTGGGTCTTCATTATTGAAGGGAAGGAGGACCATGTTTGCCTGTTAAGAAAATCGCTTTATGGCTTGAAGCAGTCACCTCGACAATGGTACAAGCGGTTTGACTCCTTTATGACAGGTCACGGATATTCAAGAAGCAAGCGTGACAGTTGCGTATATTTTAGGAAGCTTGATCAGGGATCTTTCATATATTTGTTGCTCTATGTCGATGATATGTTGATTGCTTCCGACGACATAGTTGAGATTAATAAGTTGAAGGCTTCATTAAAGGGTGAGTTTGAGATGAAAGATCTGGGTGCTGCTAAGAAAATTCTTGGTATGGAAATTAAGAGAGACAAGAATTCAGGACTTCTGCATTTATCACAAGAAAAATATATAGAGAAAATTCTAAAGCGTTTCGGTATGGCAGACGCAAAACCAGTGAGCACTCCTTTTGCGGCGCATTTCAAACTTTCTGCCGAGTTATCACCACAGTCCGATGATGATAGGGAGTACATGTCACATGTTCCATATTCTAGCGCCGTCGGGAGCATCATGTACGCCATGGTTTGCACACGACCGGACATCTCTTACGCAGTGAGCATGGTTAGCAGATATATGACCAATCCTGGTAAGGCTCATTGGCAAGCTGTTAAGTGGATTCTGAGATACTTACGAGGTACCACTAGCACTTGTTTGGAGTTTGGGAGGTGTAAGGATGGTGTGGTTGGATATGTTGATTCGGATTTCGTAGGTGATTTGGATAGGAGGAGATCACTTTCAGGGTATATTTTCTCTATTGGAGGATGTGCAGTTAGTTGGAAAGCTTCATTACAACCCATTGTCGCCTTGTCCACGACCGAGGCGGGGTATATTGCTATGACAGAGGGTGTGAAGGAAGCTATGTGGCTACGAGGCTTATTTGGAGAACTTACTTCTTGTTGGGAGCCAACGATTGTTTATTCAGATAGTCAGAGTGCTATTCATTTGTCTAAAGATCAAATGTTTCATGATAGGACGAAGCACATCGATGTAAAGTTTCACTTTGTTCGGGATGTGATCGGAAAGCGCACAGTGACTGTTAAGAAAATTGGTACCGAGGACAATCCGGCGGACATGCTTACTAAGTCTCTTACAATTGCCAAGTTCAAACATTGTTTGGACTTGGTGGCAGTTAGCAGCATTTGAGGCCCTATGGGGCGTTTGGAGAAGACGAAGCACGGAGCATTAAGGAGCATTAAGGTGAAATTCAAGTCAAGGTGGAGTTTTGTGACAACCTCAACACAGCGGCTAAAGACTACAAATCAAACCAAGGTGGAGATTGTTATTATTTGGTTTAGATTTGTATTTATCTAAATTGAAGTTAAATCCTAATCTAATTAGGATAATATAAGATTTAGATTGTTGGGTAAAACTAGAATTTAATTAGGAGTTTAATTAGACTACAAATCCTAATTAGATTCTAGTTTGAAGGCATATATTATATATAGCATACCCGACCACTTTAATGACGTCGCAACTTTTAATTAGCCGAAGCGCTAATTAATTTAGGTCAATCAAGGAAGATACGTGTTGTTGGTGTTGGTACATACGGCCATATTAATGAAGCCGGAATTTTAATTAGAGGCTATGCTCTAATTAATTTAGCAACCCAAGAGGAGAGAGGCCGTATTGGAGGAGCGATATGTTGCTAATGAAGCCGGCAATTAATTAAGAAATTGAAGCTCTAAGGTGAGGGCGTCCATACGATTGGATTCTTAGGAATCGTTAGGGTGGATGCAAATTTTGATGTTTCGGATTTATTTGGAGTTTCGGTTTTCTTGAGAGATATAATCTTTGTATTCTTCTTTTGGCTTTAATAAAAGTCTTTACTCCGTCTTCGTCCGTGGATGTAGGCCGGTGGCCGAACCACGTAAAACTTGGTGTGCTCTTTCTTTTCTTTTCTTACATTATTTTTATTCTTGGATCTATTTTTCGCCGTTTCAATTTAACATATATATATATATATATATATATATATATATATATATATATATATATATATATATATATATATATATATATATATATATATCTAGTTTCCCGTATTCGGACGCAACCACAACCATTTACAAACCCCCGTGTCTCTCTCTAGATTATTTTTCTATGTATCTCTATGTATCTCTATCTCTCTCTCTCCTAAACTTTTGTTAAATGTGTAAGCTTTTCAAGTCAAGGAGGGGAGAGTTTCATATTTGTCTCTCAAAGTCAGAAGCCTAGTAGATCTATATATATATATATATATATATATATATATATATATATATATATATATATATATATATATATATATATATATATATATATATATATATATATATATAGAGTTGGGCTGGAATGCTATTGATAGCACCAACCTAATTTTGCCATCCATTTTGTAGTCATTGGATCGCATTGAGATCCGTATAGGCTCTTTAATGAAAAAAAGAGAAAAAAAAATAAAAAGAAAAAGTAAAAAGTAAAAAGTAAAAAGTTTTTCTTTTTAATTAAAGGGTTTGCACGAATCTCAATACAATTCAATGACTACAAAATGGATGGCAAAGTTGGATTGGTACTATCAATAGCATTCCAGCCCAATATATATATATATATATATATATATATATATATATATATATATATATATATATATATATATATATATATATATATATATAGTAGAGATGTTTTTTAAAATATAAGTATATTCATATTCGTGAATTTTTTATCATTGAATTTGTATTTTTTATTTTATCATTTTCTTTGTTTAGTTGACTTTATAAAAATATAAATTCTAATACAAATTCAATGATAAAAAATTTACAAATATGAATGGTCTTATACTTTTAAAAGTATATAAGCTCTACTCTCTCTCTCTCTCTCTCTCTCTCTCTCTCTCTCTCTCTATATATATATATATATATATATATATATATATATATATATATATATATATATATATATATATATATATATATATATATATATATATATATATATATATATAATTAGACTGGAATACTATCGATAGCACCAAGTTATTAGTGTTACCAATTTTTTAATTCTTGGATTAAGAAATGTGCGGTTAGAATGATTATGGTTTCCTAGGATTTAGTAGATTGTTGGTTGAATAGTGAAAATATTCTATGGGACCACTATAACCTCCAACCGCACATCATTTTATCTAAAAATTGAAAACTTGGTAGCACCATTTGCTTGGTGCTATTAATAATATTCCAGCCGGACTATATATATATAGTAGAGCTTATATATATACTCTCAAAAGCACAAGTTAAAATGTGCTTGTGATTTTTTTACCATTGAATTTGTATTGGGATTTGTGTTTTTGTAAAGCCAACTAAAGAGAGGAAAAGAAAAAGTAAATAGTACAAATTCCAATGCAAATCCAATGGTAAAAAATTCACAAGCACATTTGAGAGTATATAAGCTATAATATATATATATATATATATATATATATATATATATATATATATATATATATATATATATAATAACACCAAGTTATTAGTGCTATTAAATTTTTTATCTTTGAATTAAGAAATGTGCTGTTAGGATGATTGTGGCCCTCTAAAATTTAATAAACGGTTGGTTGAATAGCCTAATTTAAAAATTAAAAATAATTAAAAATATTAATTAAATAGTAAAAAACTTGATAGTATCAACTTTTTAATAATACTAGGCTCTCTCTCTTATATATATATATATAGAGTTGGGCTGGAATGCTATTGATAGCACCAATCCAACTTTGCCACCCATTTTGTAGCCATTGGATTGCATTGAGATTCGTGAAAGCCCTTTAATTAAAAAGAAAATTTTTTTATTTTTTACTTTTTCGTTTTACTTTTTTTTTTCTCTTTTTTTCATTAAAGAGCCTACACGGATTTCAATGCGATCCAATGGCTACAAAATGGATGGCAAAGTTGGATTGGTGTTATCAATAGCATTCCAGCCCAACTCTTTATATATATATATATATATATATATATATATATATATATATATATATATATATAATGTATGAATGTATTCCGCACTGCTTGCTTGCTAAACAAGTTTTCCGAATTGGTTGATCAGGTTAATGCGTTGATTGAGTCAACATTACGGATCGAGTTCTTGTTTTAGACTACGCAAGGACAAAGAAGAATGATTGGAATGATTCTTGAGTGCGTTAAGACCAAGTTGAGAGAAGGAATCAGTTTACTTCGAAGAAAATTATATAATTCCAATTACAAAATAATTTAATTCGGCTAAAGCAGGAGATAAACTATAAGCTACGGGCTATTCTTATAAAAGTAATAAATATTGAAAATAGAAAGAAATTTACAAGTCAATATTCTTATGTCAGGGGAAGACTTTTTAGTCTTTTTCCTATTGGTTGCATCACTGTTTCCTACGTTCTCAACAGTGTTCGTTCAAAATGCGTCTTCTTTATATAATTTTTTCTCCAATTCTGATGCATCATGCATCACTCTTTATATATATTTTTTATGCGCCAACCCATACAAATAAATACAGAATAATATTTGATAATAGAAATAAACTAAATAGCTAGCTAATATATATTCAGAAAATTAAGTTTGGATATATATATCTTGACCATTTTTATACCGTCGATCACAATTATGATAGCAAAACTTTTCCACGTGAATGCATCTGTAGTCAATAAAATCTAACATATATAACATCATCGCTAGCACAAACGACAAGCATGCACATTAATTGTAGCATATTTCACCTTTTTTTTTTAACTTGGTCGATATTTAATTTGCTACGTTTTTGTCCTAATGCACTTGTTAATTTGATGTGGACATGGCTGCTGCTTCTGCGCACTTTTTATGCTTATTATAATTATAATTCATTAGTCGATAATTTTATCTTATCAAAACCATCAATTTGACAAATTAAATGACCCATCTCTCTCATTACATGCATGTTGCTTGTTTATGATGGGTTAAATTATATATCGTGAGAGCTACATAAATATCATCTATATATATATATATATATATATATATATATATATATACACACACACATTAATTAAGTAGCACTAACCAAGTTGATAATTAACATCAATTTTTGACTAAGATTGGACATGGATGCTAAAAATCTATATGGTGTAATAGTTATGTGGTTGACTTATTTTAATCTAACAAATGGATAACCCTTATGAGAGAATTATTTAGAAGAGGCCACGATTTCAATATATATATATATATATATATATATATATATATATATATATATAGAGAGAGAGAGAGAGAGAGAGAGGGAGAGAGAGAGAGTGTTGAGCTGGAATACTATTAGGAATAAATAAAAACTTGAGCACTTGAGCTGGCAAACGGATTCCGTTGTCACACAGTTGTTTTTTTATAATGAAACTTTCAAATCAACGATCGATACTGAAAATATTTAAAAATTAAATTTTAAATTTTTTCGACTTTATTAACTGAGCAACTGCTCGATCATTTTTATTTTCTTTGTTTCTTTGTATTCTTGTTGTGTATATATACACACACACAATATATGTAGTTGTAAACCATGACGGCATAAAAGAAAAAAAGTAAATAAAACAAGAACGAAAAAGTTTCAAAAGCACGAGTAGAGCTGATGTATTTTCAAAAGTATATATATATATATATATAGAGAGAGAGAGAGAGAGAGAGAGAGAGAGAGAGAGAGAGAGAGAGAGAGAGAGAGAGAGAGAGAGAGAGAGTAGAGCTTATGTATTTTCAAATGCACAAGTCTAAATATGCTTATAAATTCTTTAATATAGAATTTGTATTGAAACTTGTACTATTATAAAGTCAACTAAAGAATGAAAAAGAAAAAGTATAATAGTACAAATCTTAATGCAATAAAAAATTACAAGCATATATAATTGAGCTTGTGCTTTTAAAAGTATATAAGCTCTACTCTATATATATATAGCAGTTATTTCTTATACAAAATTTTAATGTTAATTAGGTAAAAATACCTTCATCATAAATATATATATCAATTTCTCTAATTAACTAGCTAGTTACAAAATCCCATAAACACTATTACTATTTCCTTGCCAATGCGATCACTTTAATTTTTTATCAGTAATTTTCATACAAAAAAACTCTATTACTGTGCTAATCTACTATCTTAATCTTATATGCATGCAAAACTACCAAAATACCTAAATTAATGTCCAAAAAGGAAAACAAAAAAAAAAGAGAAAAACGGGGATCATATCCAATAAATTTTTGCTTTTTTTGAAAAAATATTTCGTGGGTTGTATATTTAATTAGTCTTTAATTAGTATCCAATTTTTTGTTTTTTATTTTTATTTTTGATCTCCCTCAACACTCAATCATTATCTCACTCCTGTATGATATATTTTAATAAATGATCTTTCTTAATGACTACGTACCTCAGAAAAAAAAAAAAAAAAAAAAAAAAAAAATAGAAAAAAAAACTCACAAATTAAGTTTGAATTTTACGATTTTACTGTAACTTAAACTACCATTTTTTCTCGCCTCGTGTATCATGTGGAATTGAAACTTTATATACATGCAAATTCAAATTTCTCACTGTACTTGAATTGAACAATTTTTAAAGACAAGTTGATGAAACGTAAGAAATATATGCTTCTCGTTTTTATCCAAATCAATGGGTACGTACCCATTGATTTAGTTGACTCAAAACTTTTATTTAGTTTTTTTTGGGCTTAATGTTGCTTATAAGATAAATTAATTTCGGTATATAACGAAAAAAACGTAGAGTTATTTCCATTAATCAAGTTATATATGCACTATATATGCACAAGGTGCGTAGATTCACAGCACCCTTACGAAATGTTATGATAGCTCAACTGCACAATGTTGAAGATAATGTGATAGCTAAATTTGACAATCCCTTCATTAGAGAAAGCGGCTCTTTGCTATATGTGAAAGTGCAACAATCAAAGTGAAAATTGAGTTCAATTAATTGACCAGTAGTTAACTTAAGTCCAAGGTTTCCCACTATAAATTTTGAATTTGGATATGTCGGATCGACTTAAGTCCAAAGTTTCCCACTCTAAATTTTGAATTTGGATATGTTGGATCGTTGGCGCTAACCATTAATCTCAAAAACTCGAGCGGTTAGAAATACATAATAAATTCATTTAAAGCATATAGACACAATTACGTCCATAAATCTCGACCGGACTCAATTCATCTGGACATTAGGTTTATTGTTGGGCCTCTTACCGTTAGGTCTATTGTGGACCGCAGTTCCATTCAATTTATTAGGCTTACCCAACTTAATTTATTAGTTTCTGGATTTATTATCAGGGGTAAAAAATTAGACCTATTTAATTCATAAATAAATAGTCAACTATGGGCCAAATGGTTTTATCTTTGAATAAATTTGGCTCTACATATAACTAATTGACTATGAACATTTAATATGCCTAAATTAATAATCACATAGTATGACGTAGTTAATTATTTATGCAAATCTTATCATTTTGGACCCACCAATGTTGGATATTTGTAGGAAAAAAATAATTATTTTAAGAGGTAAAAACAACCAGTTTAATTAGCTGTTCACTGTACATGGGCTATCACTACCAAAAAAAATTTTAGTAAGCTTTTTAGATCACGTTGGAGGAAAGTATTCTTAAGTATTTCTATAATATAGTAAATTAATACTGAGGTTTCAAAAAATATCGTCATATGAATTCTTTATTATATTAAATTAATTTAATAAATAATAAAATTTATTATTATTTTTAATTTTTAAATGTTTTAAAACATCAAGATTTAATAAATTCTGACATTTTAAAATGTTAGAATATAATTTATCGATACTTGACATAAGTGTCATTATATATGTGCGGACACTTTATTTATCAATTCGTTTTAACCGACGCTTTCAAATATAACGTTAGACTATATTAAAATATTTTTAAACATTATTAAGTATAAAAAAAAAACGTTCTTAAATATTAAATTTCTTGTCGTGTATTAATTTTACAGAAATGCTATCCCTTGCTTACTACATGCATTTAAGATTTAAACATAATTATTAATTGTTTTGGTATGTGTTGGCTCAAAGGAGTTTATGTAGCAGGAGGTCAGATTGAAACGAATTATATTCGAAATAGAATAAGACTAGATTAGATTGTGTTATGTTTGAAAAAGCAGTGTAGCGTTGTTTAGACCACGCACCATTAAGTATCAAGGAATTGGGAGGTAAATTTGGAGGCATATCTAATAATTAGCTTTTTCAATATAAATAAAATTAGAGTGACGTATATATATGCAAAGGCTATGATGTATGCTTTGTTATTTTCTAATAAGATGGCTCTTGCATGTCAATGCATCTACGTATCAATTAATCTTATCTTAGCACGTGAATTAAATGTGTTTTGATCCTAATGGTCCAGTAGGATCCCCTAAATCTTGCTTCTTAAAAAGATACATTATAATAAATAGAATTATTTTAAAATCAGAAAACAATATTTTTTTTCTATCTCTCCAGTTTCTTAATGCTTGTCAATATTTTAATTCTTGCAAAAAATAATAAAATTAACCGTCCAATGTTAATTTTTATCTCCTTATATACCAACCGTTAGATTAGTTGGTAGGTTATTTATTTTTTGAATAATGAGCTTTTGATTTGAGTCACATTGTGAAATATAAAATGTGTTATAAAAAAAAAAAAATTATGACATTCAATGATTGATACATGATTTAAACTCGATATCTACTGAAAATAAAAAATCTCAGCACTCACTCTGATAAAATGTAACCTAGCTAAAAGATAGAAATATAATTTAAAAATAATCTTAACTCTAAAAAATGCAAGCAAATGCATTTTGGCTGGGAAAAAAAAAATATTGGTAAAAATTTATAATATTTTTCTTAGTTATCAATCATCCATTTTTTAATGTGCCTTTCTAATCTATACAAATTTTAATTTTATTATTTAATATTTTAATTTATTTGATATGAGTAGTTAATAGTTCTTTACCGTTTATCTTTACACGATTCATATAGCTATAATCTCATTGAAATAATTATAAATTTATTAAAATAAATAATTAATTTAAATTTTGTATTGAAAAATACATCAAATTAGTTAAATTAAATAAATTAATAAATTAATAAATTAAACACTTAAATTAAAATTATAAAAAATTAAATAATCGAATCAAAATAATCTACCATTTTTATTAAAAATATCTTTATCTCTATCTCCCTGAGGTGGCAATCCAAGCTAGGCACATCACCCAAAGCTCTCACTGGCCAACACTTGTTGACATTGTATATTACAAAACCTAGAGTAGAAGCCCACATCACCCTTGTATATATTTTCCTGTTCATATTTTTCACCCTTAACATAAGTACGGCAACATCTCTATCCTTTATTACTTGTACTTCCTTTTTCCTTGCATGTCCTCTCTCTCTCTCTCTCTCTCTCTCTCTCTCTCTATATATATATATATATATATATATATATATATATATATATATATATATATATATATATAGTTTCCTGTATTTGGACGCAACCACAACTATTTACAACCCTCCATGTCTCTCTCTAGATTATTTTTCTATGTATCTCTATCTCTCTCTCTCTCTCCTAAACTTTTGTTAAATGTGTAAGCTTTTCAAGTCAAGGAGGGGAGAGTTTCATATTTGTGCCTCAAAGTCAGAAGCCTATTCATCACCATAATATATATATATATATATATATATATATATATATATAGAAAAATGCTAGATGTATACCCCAAATGGGATATATATCTTACACCCACTTCATCCTAGGGGTGGGTGAATTTCACTCGTCGCATCGAGTGACGAGTGGATGAACCTCCATCCTAGGACGGGTGGGTGTAGGATATACATCCTATTTGGAAGAATTCACCCACTCCTAGGATGAGGTGGGTGTAAGATATACACCCCATTTGGAATGTACATCTAGCATTTTTCTATATATATATAGGGCTATGCTACATGTACACCCTCTAAGGGGTGTACATCATACACCCCCACCCATCTAGGGTGGGGGTGTATTTTAGGGGTCACATCATGTGACCCCTCATCACACCCCCACCCTAGATGGGTGGGGGTGTGAGATGTACACCCCTTAAGGGGGTGTACACATAGCATTTTCCATATATATATATATATATATATATATATATACATCATTGGTCGTATACCATTTGTACAATATGGGTACGTATTATTATGCATGTATATAGTACCTTTTTGGTTGATATATTCATATAAATTAATAAAAAAAAAAAATAAGATAATGTGTCAGGACGTTAAGGACAATATTATTAATGAATGTAAAATTAAAAGATAATTTAAATTAAATCACATTTTATTAATTTTATAACTCTAGTAATTTAATTTCACATACTGTTATGATATTATATTAAAATTTAAATTATTAAATAATAATATTTATATATTTTATATTTAATAAAAAATAGATAACATATATTTTTAGCCTTAAAACACATAGCTCTAATTTAACTAATACTTTTAATTCTTTTATATATATAAAAATTAAGAGCCTTAACTTTATATGGCTAAATAACACTTTATAATTAGACGTGCAGTAATAATGGTCATGTACTACCGAGGATGTAGCATATCCTCTCGCGACTCTCTCTATCTCTATCTCTCTCTCTCTCTCTTTTTCTCTCTTCCAACTTAACAAACCAATCTTAAGGAGAAAAAAAAAAACTAAGCTTTGTCCTTTTATGGCCGCATTAAAAATGTCCTCCTGTTCCCCGTACATCAACGCGTTGGCGTACGTCTCTCTCTCTCTCTTCTTTGTCAACGCCTCCTCACCTCCCTCTCTCCTTCATATATATATTCAATCCTTAGACGAAACAACAATAAGCAAGAGATCTAGACGAAGAAAAGAAGAGGAAGAGGAAGAGGAAGAGGAAGAGTATATATATATATATATATAATCATGAAGTTGGTGTGGTGCCCGGAGACGGCGTCGAAGGCGTACATCGACGGCGTGAAGAGGCTGGCCGAGCGAGAGCTCGCCGACACCGACACCGACGTCGCCGAGCTCGTGTCAGCCATGGCAGGGGGGTGGAATGCGCAGCTCATCGTCGAGGCCCCGGCCCCGGCCCCGGCCCGGGAGCCGCACGACTTCGCCACCACCATCGCCCTCGCCGCCGCGGCGCGCCAAACCGGCGCCCGCTACGTCTGCGTCTACCCGGACGATAATTCGGCGGCGGAGCACGCCCCCTCGGCGGCGGTGGCGGTGGCGGTGGAGGTGGCGGTGGGGGAGGCGGCGGAGGCGATGGGGGAGCTGGAGGGGGTGGACCTCCTGGTGGTGGACGCGCGGCGGAGGGACGCGGCGGCGGTACTGGGCTCGGCGAGGCCGGGACCGAGGGGGATGGTGGTGGTGTGCCACCACGCTGGGCGGCTGAGGGGGTACGGCGGCGGCGGCGGCGGCGACGGCGACGGCAACGCCTCAGTGCTGGCGGGGAAGCGCGTGGTGCGGGCGGCGTATCTGCCGATAGGGAATGGGGTGGAGGTGCTGCATGTCGGAGTCGGCAAGGGACCGAGCCTCGGCAGCGGCGGCGGCGGCGGCGGCAAACCAAGCCGCTGGATCCGCCACGTGGATAGGAAAACAGGCGAAGAGCATCTATTCCGGCGCTGATACCCTACCAGCTAGTTTTCGTGTCACACATCAACATCCCAGCACGATAACAAAACCTATTTACTAACATCAACATCCCAGCACGATAACAAAAACTATTTACTAAGTACTAACATCAATAGCAAAGAATATATACTGGCATGTACTATAATAGTTATATATATAAACACATCAGAATGTGAATATATATATATATATATATATATATATATATATATATATATATATATATATATATATATATATATATATTCGCCTTTTGATATATTTTTCCTTTTCTAATTTTATAGCTTGATTATGTAAGATAAAAGTTTGTAAGATAAATCCATCTAATTTTGTAGCTTGATTGGCAATTTCATTACGTATTTGCATGGCTCCTTTACTCCTGTTATATGGATTATGTAATCAATCGATATAAGTTGCTTAATTATTATTTACATCAAACTTTTTACAAACTTAATTTCTATAAATTCATGTATTTCTATGATTGGGGGATGATTAGTTCCTCAAAAAAATCATGAAAAACTATTTCAAACAAAATATATCACTTTTTTCAGCTAGAAAATAATTGTTTAATTATTTTTTTTTTGTA
The DNA here is from genome assembly GCA_029204045.2 of Tillandsia leiboldiana. Lineage (NCBI taxonomy): Eukaryota > Viridiplantae > Streptophyta > Magnoliopsida > Poales > Bromeliaceae > Tillandsia > Tillandsia leiboldiana. Next base: position 698,660 of record CM055062.1, read on the forward strand.
AACCAAATTTGTAGAAAGTTTGTAAAACGATTGTTCCTAAGCATAGTATTAGTGTACCTACATATGCCTAATTCTTTTGGAAGGATATTTTTTTAATTTTCAGATGCACACTTTAAGATATACTTTCCTGGTTTTTTAATTTCCCTCTCATTAGTACTTTTACTGGATTACAAAGGCAATGAGTTGTCATAGATATTATGTTACTGTTCGTTTGAGAGGATATCTAAACAACTTGTTACTTATTTAATCAGTAAATAAAGTGTTAGGCTTACTAATTTGTGAGAGCTCTCTCCATCACCCAGAATAAAGTAGCACTAGAACACACAATAGATAAATGAAACCAACATATATACAACTCTAAACAAGTTGGTTCTAAGTTTTGTTGATCAGTATTATAAGAAAAATTAGTAACTAAGTTGATGTTCCACCGGTGTTTGTCGTTAACTTAGAGCCTTAATTAACTAGGATTTCTACCTAATGAAATGAATAATCACCACTTAGTTGCTCAGTTGACAGGTATCCTCATGATCGAGGTGCGCGGGGCTTCGAGCATATCTTAAAAACGAATAAATAAATAAATAAATGATAAAGAGTCAGTTATGATCTTAATCCAGCATTGTTAGCTAGTAAAGTAGAATTTACAAATTCAAAAATGGAGAAGTCGAAGAGTGCATACATGTTCATGTAACATTTGGAGTTAATTTGCAGCAACAGATACACTTGCTGATGCAAAATTCAACAACAATTAATTAAAGCAACAAATTTACAAGATTTTTTACTAAAGCTATGCTTCTGCCTATTTATAATGGTAATCAACACAAATCACCATGATTAAGGAGAGAGGAGCAGTGGAATGAAACCGTGATTGTTAACTATACAAAAGATTGCGCTTCTTTACCTCGCACGGCGTTTATGCACTGGAGAGGTAATATTTTTCTCCCCATATGTTAAGCCTGCGATTTCGATTTATTGTTCTTCTATTCAGTAGTGTGTTTAGATCAACAGGGGGGAAAAATCACTCCAATTGTTTGAAGACCTATTTATATACAAAGTTTTGCTATATGATGCCTAGATGTAAAGTTAGGTCCTAATTAAGCCTAAATGTAATAATTTCTTAAAAACTGTACTAGGGGCTGTGTGAAAAGTTGTAACAGTGTACTCCTGACTATTTTGGGGTCACTGAACGCGATGCTCGCGTTTATTTTTGGTTTTGACGAGCCGAAGAAGCAAAAATGTCCTCCCCCTACCCTTTTCTCTACAATCTTTTGTTAACATTTCCCAATCCAATTCCCAGTGCTGATCTATTAACACCGAAAAGATGCCGATGCCGACGATGGCGGCTGCGGCGGCGGCGGATGGAAACGGAGGCGCGCGCGGCGACGGCGGTGGCCTTTTGTTGCGCGGGGCCTCGCGGGCGGCGCGGGCGCAGTGGTTCAGGTTCCTGCGGCGGGCGTACGTCTACCAGAACGGGCCGCGGTCGGACGTGCTGGCGGCGTCGAACCCCTTCAACTCCCCCTTCTGGCTGGCGGCGGAGTTCGCCGCCGCCGTCGTGCAGGTCGGCGTCATTGCGGCCGAAAAAATTGAATGCCCAAAAATTTATTATTGTGCTCGGTGGGTTTCCCGAGGCACAGCGGTTATGTCAGAGAGGGACAGAGCGCCAGGATCCAGCTCCGGGGTGAGACATCCGGTATCACCTGATTTTGGACAGTCGAGTAGATCGAGAACCCCGAGGCCGTCACAACCCCAGTCTGAGGGTCGTGGATTTCAGAGGAGACGGAGATCAGGAGGTCCCCCATAGCCGAGGCACCAGCAGCAGTATCAGGATGAGTGTGTCATCTGCGGTGGGCCACATACGGCGGTGGGGTTGTGACGACCTCGGGGTTCTCGATCTACTCGACTGTCCAAAATCAGGTGATACCGGATGTCTCACCCCGGAGCCGGAGCTGGATCCTGGCGCTCTGTCCCTCTCTGACATAACCGCTGTGCCTCGGGAAACCCACCGAGCACAATAATAAATTTCTGGGCATTCAATTTTTTCGGCCGCAATGACGCCGACCTGCACGACGGCGGCGGCGAACTCCGCCGCCAGCCAGAAGGGGGAGTTGAAGGGGTTCGACGCCGCCAGCACGTCCGACCGCGGCCCGTTCTGGTAGACGTACGCCCGCCGCAGGAACCTGAACCACCGCGCCCGCGCCGCCCGCGAGGCCCCGCGCAACAAAAGGCCACCGCCGTCGCCGCGCGCGCCTCCGTTTCCATCCGCCGCCGCCGCAGCCGCCATCGTCGGCATCGGCATCTTTTCGGTGTTAATAGATCAGCACTGGGAATTGGATTGGGAAATGTTAACAAAAGATTGTAGAGAAAAGGGTGGGGGGAGGACATTTTCGCTTCTTCGGCTCGTCAAAACCAAAAATAAACGCGAGCATCGCGTTCAGTGACCCCAAAATAGTCAGGAGTACACTGTTACAACTTTTCACACAGCCCCTAGTACAGTTTTTAAGAAATTATTACATTTAGGCTTAATTAGGACCTAACTTTACATCTAGGCATCATATAGCAAAACTTTGTATATAAATAGGTCTTCAAACATCGCAAGGACATTGGGGCTCACTGAGAGCTACAAAGGTGCTCACCGAGGGGTACGTTTTGAAACCCCGCATGCGGCACCATTTCCATGGTCATAGCATGGGCCATTGCTAGGGAATTGCCCCCGTTGGTTCGCCCACGGCTCAACCCTGACGGATTGTCCCAACTTCGCAAACCCGTAACTCTGTCAACCCAAATACCTACCAAATGTCCTCCAAAAGTGGCCCCCAAGGATGTCACGGTCGAACCAACCCGATCGACACGTGACAGGCCGCTCGGGCGCTCAATAACGAAGGCATTTGCGGGCAGATTCTGAATTGTTATCCGAATTATCCTGAAATAGAAGAAAAGGAGAACCATCAGCACAATCTTTAGCACCGCCTAAACAAAAATGATGAATCATGGTATGATGATTATCAGGACAAACATCCATTACAAGCAAATGAGAAGTCGACTAATTATGGCTTTAGGACTTGTACCTTATAGTCAATCCCAACTATCTCTATTCCTCCTGAATGTTTTCTTTTGTGAGACAGCTTTTTTGTTCTGAATCCTCTTTTGCTCTCCAATAGCAGCCCTTCAATAACAAAGAGAACGAAGTAACTCATTCGGTTCCATTAACATAGTTTAACAGTATATCAACTGTTTGTTCTTACTTGTATTCTCTGCCTTATTTATATAAACAGAAGAAGTTGAAAGCAAAACGACATCCTTTTCTTAATATAAAGGAAATCACAGATAAATATGGCGTACAATTTTTCAATCTTTTTCTTTTGCTCTTCTGAAGGAGGCGGTGGAACGTATGATGCAGCATCAATAATAGCCTGCTGGGAAAAAAGAAAGGTTAAGAAAAAGGTAAAAGGAAGAGAAGCCCCCACAACTAAGAAGGGCAAAGAACAACTGAAAAAGACAAATGAAGGACAATTATTTTGGTCTGCCAGATAAGGAAGGCCAAAGTTCACTACTGGACCTGCAATTTCTCGAGAGCATCTCCGATGTTACCCCTGCAAAAGATTAAACAATCAATTGAATTCACAGCCAATAAAAACTACAGCATAACTACAGCAAAAGATGATAGTTTACTTTTGGGTTCTAGTCTTTGTAGAAGAAATTACGAGCTCCCCATCCTTGTTGATGCGATTCTTTTCCTGTGAATAAGACCCCCAGGTATCAGCTAAGAATGATTAAAGACCAAATGAACAGGATGATAATATTCAGAAGGTTTTGAGAGCAACCATCTGAAGTATTCTCTCCCTAATTCTCTCACCCAACCAATTTGCTTGCTTGACATTGAAGCGCATGTCCACCTTAGTATTCACTGCAAGAATACAGATTATGCTATAAATTTAGAAAGCTGAAAAATGAAAATTAATACCGAAAAGCTGTACATTGCAGGAGATCAAATAGTTGCAACAACAAAACGCATGTAAAATGTTAAATAATAGGCACAAACACCACGGATAAGTAGAAGCCAATCTGATACAGAGACAATATATAAACCAACTTATAAGGCCCAAACATGAACCAATGGATGAATATTCCTAAAGAAAGAACCCTTCAATTCCAGCAAGGGTATTCAACAGGGGGAAAAAAACAATAATTAGGAAGTTTGTGTGTCCACACGTCTTCCATGTAACATAATTAGCAGTTATTGCCCTACAAAGAGGCAGAAAATTCTACATAACACAAGAAATACAGTGGAAAAAACAAATAACTTGTTATAGCCTTAGAATGAGATGGGTAGGAAAGTACTGAAATGCACCATCACATCTTAAGCAATAAAAGACAGATTTCTGGAGACATTTGAAATAGCGATGAAAAAGCACCTAAAAAATCGATAAAGACAGCAATAGTAAAGCACATAGAGTACAGTTAATACGCTGATAACCTGAGTTGAAATTAAAATCCACGCACAAAAAAAAGAAACTGAAACATTTCATGGGTTGCACTTCTTAGAGTATCAAACTTTATTTGGTACTTCAACAACTGTATTTTAGAGACCATAAGAAGAAAATATATGATAAAAATAATAAACTTATCAAACCTTTGTTGACATTCTGACCACCAGGCCCACCACTTCTTGCAAAGCTAACAGTGACATGATCTGCAGAACAGAGGAATTTCAAATTAGATAAAAAGAACAGAAAAATGTTTAATGTAGGCAAACATAATATGGCCAGTAATCTTGAACAAGAGAATAATACTAACATCAAAATGTGCCACAATTACACCTGCATCAGTATTGCTCAATCTTCCAGTAAATGTCAACATAAATAATGTATAAAGCAAAAATGTGCCAAATGTAAAGTCAAAGCATGCCAACGATTGATGCCACCACAGTTATCAGAGAGGCTACAATGCACGGTTTGAATTTTGCCGAAAACAGTCCGACTTCCAAAATAATGATATGCAGTTATTTATAGTACTCACTAAAAATCAACAATTGTTCAGTAAAACATGCTAACAATTAAATGTTATAACTTGTACCAGCATACCTGCAAGCCGAAAGATTAAAATTCAACAAAGCTTAAATCTTTCTAAACAGAGACACTCTGCAGCTCTTCCTCCTTTCTCTTTGCAAGTATTTCAAGCATTAAATAAATTCCCTCTTTTTTTAAAAAAAAATCAAATAATATTTTTGCATTCCCATGCAACACCCATTAGAAGTTTAATCAATCACTCAACTATTATCCAAAATTTCATCATACATTGATCTCTTGTACCTAAAAAGCTATCACATCTTATTTCATCAATATAAAGTTTCTTTCCTAATCAAGGACTCTAAAAATTTAGCAATGCAAATAGTTGTAAAATCTTCCATGAAAAGCTAGAGTGAGCCAATTTACAAAGCTTCTAAACCCCTCTTTAGAAGAAAACACGGACTGTATGCCTTACTGTGTAAAAAGGATCATATTTGGGCTGGATTCATTTACACAAGACTACTGTACACTTTCATAACTGATTGTTGATCAGCCTCATTTGGAGTCTACAAAATATAAGAAAAATAATGGCAAATCCGTCTGAAAATCCTAAAGCAGAATAGGACGTTAACTGACGCTGAATTGATCCCAATTGACTCAATCTTGATCATTTATGGACTCGATTGACAACAGCTTGACTCCATTCACGCCTATGAAGATCCTCAACAAGAATAAGGCTTCTGTCCACACTGAAATCTAATTACACTTATTCAGATTTAGACCTAAAGACTCGCTAATATTTGACCTACACCAATTATTTCCGAACCGGCACAATCTTGACAATTCGTAGACTCGATTAACTAGACTAAAACCAATCTAATTTAGTCACACCAATGAAATTCCTTTAAAAAGAATAGAACATCTGCCCAAACTGAGACCTACCCACAGTTATTCAGATTTTAGATCCAAATTCAGGAAACACTGACCAGCATTGATCAATTATGAACTGACTTAATCTCGACAACATTGCCACTTGATTACCCAGTTCACACCAAAGCTAAATCAATGTTAGCTTATAGGCCAGTGAATTACTACAAAAAGGATACTAAGATAGCAACTATATATATATATATATATATATATATATATATATATATATATATATATATATATATCAAATTGAACATATATCGGATGCAAATTTCAAAAATGGAGAATATGTTTGGCAATCCTAGCACTATTTCACAATAGCACCCTTGATTGGAAGGTGAATCATTCCAATCTTACTCACTTCTAACATTTTAGCCGAGATTTACAAAAAGACCAAAATTGATTAACAATTACAAATTAGAAAGGGCCCTAAATTCCAAAATTTTCTTCCCTTTCATTTCCATCAGCAACCACATATTCGATTATCCAAACACAAAGTTATGTCCATTCACTGTTAACATATATGAGCAAACTAATCAACAAGGTAATCCTAAATATAGAGTGTGACAAGAACGATTTCTCCTCGTTTCGTAGTCCACTTATGCTCTTTTTTTAGATCAACATGATCGAGAATAGGAATTTACCCAGCGTGATCTTGGGGCTGGGCTCGGATCCCGCGGAGACGGCCCGGTCCTCGGCTTCCCGGAGGATCTGCTGCATCATCGAGAGCCGCGCAGACACCTTCTTCCCCCCATCCGCCGCCGCCGACGACTCCGACGCCGCGCATCGGACGTGCCCGATCCCGACGCGGACGCGGCCCGGCGCCGCCGCCGCCGCCGCCCTATGGCTTGGACGCAGCAGGGGGGAGATGTAGCAGAGTTCTCTTAAGAGGAGGAGATTGCTTCGGAGAATCGCCATTGTTGCGAAGAGAGAGAGAGAGAGGGGAGGGGGGGGAGGGGTGGGGTTAGGGTTAGGGTTAGGGTTCGGGGGTGTTTTGTGGACGTCGCGGAGAGAGAGGAGTCGAGGAGGGAAGGAGCGAGAGAGAAAGCTCAAAGATGAACCCCAGGAGTGGTTCGTGGGTCTAGGGTCTAAATATCTAGATCCGACCCGTTATTGATCCGAAGTTTTTTTTTTTTTTTTTTTGACTTAAACACAATTTCTCAATTATACCATATATAAATACTAACCCCCAACGTTAATACACTGCATAATCCCCCTTAACACCCCTTAACATTAGAAAGATAAAGTACATGTTTTATTTTTATTTTTATTTTTTTTTATTTTTTTTTTTTTTTGAGGTTTCTGCGCAAAGTAATTTTTTTTTTTTTTTTTTTTATAGCAAAACTGAATTTAAAATTGGATAAAATTAATAACTATATAAACTATTAATCATGAATAGTTAATATAATCAATAGTTTCATCACCTAAAAATTTGTGTTTCTTGTAGTGAAATTTAATAAAATTATTGTCAAATTTGAAATATTCAATCGCCAATTTGATTCATGTACAGAAGCAACTAAAATATATTTTTTTTGAATATTTATTCAAAATGTCCCATAATTAAATAGTTCATTATATTTCCATTTTACTTTCCACTACTCGTATTAAGAACTAGCTCGATAATATAGTCGTTAAAAATATCATTATAAAAAAATTAATATTTTAAAATTTTTATTTTATAATTTATTATACTTAAATTTAAAAGCATCGCAATATAGTTTAACGTCATGTTTAAAAATATCATGTTGGAAAAATCCGGTACTCGCCCCGGTACCAGATTCTCTGAATCCTCAACCCGCTTCGATACCGCAATCCGCTCTGGTACCGCCTAGAGTTGGGATTCCGCAGCGGAAACGTCAAATCAGATTTTTACCGTAAACCCGTCATCTCAACAAAACTGTAACCAATACAACCACAAAAAGAAGAAAAATCAATACAAGAAAATATGCGGGTGAAATAAGATTCATTAACCAAGAGAAGAATTACACCGATTACACCGACTCTTCTTCTGCAATAGAGTAGCTTCAACCCGAGCCCTCCTCCTGAATCTCTCTCACCCTTCTCTCGTCTTCTATAAACCTAGAAGACTCCCTTCTCTTGTCTTCTATAAATCTAGAAGACTATGGGTGTGGCTAAATCCTAACCCCCACCACCTTTATGGGTGTTACCACCACCGTGGGTGTAGATACCACTATATGGGTGTGGCTAAATCCTAGCCCCCACCACATCCATGGGTATTACCACCACCGTCTCCACAGGTGTGACCACGTTAACACTACCTTAAAATAATAACACGTATGCTATATTTATAGCTTACATTAAAAACTATCAAAATCCTAGTCTAAATAAATTTTTATTCTAATTAATATTTAAATCTTAACAAACTTATCTCTTTAAGATTTAAATATTAATCTTAATCCAACTAGGATTTACCTACAAATATAATCAAATCCTAACCTATCACATGCATGCAAAATCGATCTTGTGAAATTTATATTCAAAACCACATTTTGTAAGATAATTAAATGACTCCCCAGATTCAAACAATTACCACTGGTTTTTTTGCTTACTAAGTAATAACATACAAATACTTATAAGAAAAATGCTACTTGTACACCCCATTTGGGGGTGTACATCATACATCCCACCCATCCAATGGGTGGGGTGTGGTGAGGGGTCACTTCACAATTTGTGAAGTGACCCCCCCACTCTTAAATGGGTGTGTGTAAGATGTACACCCCCTTTGGAGGTGTACATGTAGCATTACTCTACTTATAATCCTACGTTACCATATGTAGCCTCAAAATAAGAAGCATGCCCCAATTGAAACTATAGAAGTGGAAATCAAATAGCTAGGAAGATACTTAAAAGATTAAAAGAATAGGTAAAGTATATATATACATAAATCTATAATTTTATTTAAAATTAAAATAAAAGGGCAATTTAATTTGTATGTATATTTATTGAAAAAAAAGTAAAAAGGTAAAAATTAAAAAGATTACAAGCGCCTCCTCTAGCTAAATAAACACATAATCATATCTTAAAATAACAAATCGCGAACATAGTAGTGTTTAGGTGAAGGGTGAAATAATAAAATTATTCTGCAAAAGTTTTATTCTAGTTTGTATATTTTACTTTTTCATTTTATGATCAATGTGAATACAACTAATCTAAAATTTTATTTAAAGTTTATAGAATCTTAAATCTCGTTTGCTATATAGTGCGTCTTTCGCCTGAGCTGACCAGTCTAGAAAAACCCGATCCGCCTGAGGGAGGGGGTGGCAGTGCCCTCCAAGAACCGGAGGATGGCGCCGCACTGCTCCAACAAGCGCATGTCAGCCCCGTTGCTCATCAGTGGTTTGAAGAAGAGCCCCAAGGCGGTGGCGACGACGAACCCCACGGTGATCGGCACTGCCACCCATGGCGGCAGCAGCGCCCACCCACTCCTCTGCCACTATCTCGACCTCTTCGCGACCCTTTTCGCCACCATGACCACCCTGTGCAACGCGAATTGAAGAACCCGGCTGCCTCCCCTGTGGGGGGCCGCAGCGTGACGTAGTAGAAGATGGCCTCGTGCATGACCCCGGAGACAAGGAACGTGGCGAGCACAGCAGCGACAGGGCCGAGACTGCAATGCACGGGGTTGTAAACGGCAGGATGGAGCGCGGCACAAACCGTGAGGTTCCACCGCCAGCCCCAGAAGTCGCCAAGGGAGGTGGCCAAGTAGGATTTATTGAACTAGGGCTTGAGCTCCACGCGCAATGCTCCGCCAACTACGACGGCAACGGAGGCGAAGACGAGATCGAGAGGTAAGTAGAGGTGATCACAGTAGAGTGAGAAGAGGAGGTAGAGGTGCATTTGGGGCTTGAAGCGGTAGAGGGGGATGAGGAGGGCGATGGGGAGGGCTTTAATAGAGGATGAGAGAAGAAGGGGAAGGGAATTGTGAAGTGGTTTAGGGTTAGGGCTGCGGAGATTGATGGGGAGAGATGAGAGGAGGAGGAAGGGGAGGGAGGGGTGGAGGGGGCCGAGGCTGAAGGAGAGAAGGAGGAGCTTGAAGAGGGAGAGCCATGAGAGGAAGAAGGCGGAGACGCCGCGAAGTGGATGGATGAGAAGGAAAATAGGAGGAAGGGAAGGAAGGATATAACAGGGAGGCGCGCCGCTAGACGGGGGCCGCCTGCGGGGACACGGCACACGGCGAAGTGGGCGTAGGACATTGCCATCGCGACGGCGACGGAGACCAACGCGATGCTTCGGAGCTCCGAGTAGTGATCCATAGAGAAGACGAGAGAGAGAGAGAGAGAAGTGCAAATGGGTATGAGAAGAAGAGATGCATGTTTTGCATGGTTCACCTAAAATGTGTTGTTGCTGAGTTTGAGAATTTGAATGGAGAAGTGCTACCTATGCACATAAAAGGCATGCAAAGAAGATTGCCAATGAGAAAGTTTTATATTATTTTTTATAAAATTTTTTTGTCATTTCACATAGCATAAGATGTTTAATGTGTAATATATCTTATGAGATATAATTATTATAAATTAATAAGATGTGTTTGAGATCCTCGAATTTATCATCCACCAAACTATGAACTTAATGATCTAAGGCGATAATTCTTATAAATATTTTGTTATTTAAATTTGTATACTATAATACATAAAAACTAAATATAGTTAAGGATAGATAAAAAAAAGAAAAGAAAAACAGCAGTCACTATTTTAATATAAGACCATTTAATCTGTCGCCTATCATGTGAACAGACGCACTAAATATTTTAGATTATGTAGAGAATAAACATGATATATGTAAAAAGAGCAATGCTACATGTACACCCCGAAGGGGTGTACATCATACACCTCCATCATTTTAATGGTGACGATATTTTTTACGGGTCGCATCAAGTGACCCATCATCACACCCCCACCCTTAGATGGGTGGGGTGTATGATGTACACCCCGAAAGGGGTGTACACATAGCATTTTCCATGTAAAAACAACAAAATTCAAAGGAAAAGTCTATTGGTACACCCCTTAAAGGGGTGTAGATCGTACACCCTGTAATTGGACGGCTTGGATTAAAATGCAATTTAAGGAGGTGATATTTTTACTCCAATTTTACAGATCATACTCTTTCACTTTTTTCCCATTGAACAGTACCGGTACATTATGTACCGGTACCGGTACAGGGTGGTGTGGTAAAGGCGCTGAAGCAGGCGCTGAATGGCTCAGCGCCTTTACTGTTTTGCACTGAAGGCGCTGACTGGCTCAGCGCCTTCAGTGTAAATGGCTTCTCTGTGAAGGCGCTGAGTGGGTAAGCGTCTTTAGTGATTTACACTGAAGGCGCTGAGTGGGTCAGCGCCTTCAGTGCAAAACAGTAAAGGCGCTGAGCCATTCAGCGCCTTTAACTTAATGTTAAAGGCGCTGAGCCATTCAGCGCCTTTAATGTTGAAGACGCTGAGCCATTCAGCGCCTTTAACTTAATGTTAAAGGCGCTGACCGCTTCAGCGCCTTAATGTTAAAGGAGCTTGGCGGCCCGGCTGAGAGAGAGAGAGTGTTTTAGAGTGAGAGAAAAGAGAAGAGGCGGGTGAGAATAGAAGCTACAGAAATGCCGCTTAATTCTAATAAATCCCAGCCATCCAGCTTCGGGGTGTATGATGTACACCCCGAAGCTGGGTGTACCGGTAGCACTACTCAAATTCAAAGTGTAAAGCAATTAAATAGTTAAATTAAACAAATCATTGAGCACTAGAAGAAGAACAAATTAAAATAACAAAAAAAAAAAAGGTCAAAAGTTTAAATCATATTTGATTCCAATAAATTAGAATCACTGAATTCAATTTCTTCAATTTCAAACCAAAACCCCAGATTTATGCTAACTGGGTAAAGATCAATAATCGACCCATCGGTTCTTCTTCCTCAACCTAACAAGAATAAATAGATAAAAATGCTTGGAGACTCCCTCATGCTATAGGCAAATTCTGAAATTAATAAACTCATGAAGTGTGTGTGTGTATATATATATATATATATCCCTTAATATTTAATGTTTTTAGAATTGAATAATTTTAGCCAAATGAATTAAAATTATTTTAATTACTAAATTGATTGATAAATCTAGCAAACTTAATATTTTATACTACTTTATAGCCAATAAAATTAAATAAAATAACTGTTAATAGCTAATAGAGCTATAAAATACAACTTAAATAACTTAAAAAAAAAAGAAAAATACTACATACTACATCGAAATTACCACACGCAATTAATCAAAGCTCTCCATTTCCCCGAGGTGGGGCCTCCGGTCAACGCTCGGTTGGGAAAATAATTTAACTTAAACCGGATCGGATCGCGTGGGAGAGTAGGCTTTGACCGGTCTTCTCCACGAAGGCCACCATGGCCATGCATTCCTGGAGCATCCTCTCGATCGTACCCTCGCGAAACAACGGGGGCATGAAGAGCCACAGACCCGTCCCCACCACGAACCCCACCGTGAGCGGCGCCGCCACCCACCTCGGCGGCGCCGCTGCCTCCCTCCGTCGCCGCGCCCACCACCCCTCCCCAGCGGTGCAGAGCCCGTGGAGTGCGAAGAACGCGGTGACCTCCCCTGTGGGGGGCGCGGCGAGCGTGATGTAGTAGAACATGGCCTCGTGCATGAGCCCGGAGACGAGGAACGTGGCCATGACCCCCACGGCTCGGCCGAGGCGCGCGTTCACGGGGTCGTACACGGCGGGGCGGAGCGCGGCGGAGACCATGAGGTTCCAGCGCCGTCCCCAGAAGTCGCCGAGGGAGGTGGCCAAGTAGGGCTTGTTCGCTTGCGGCTCGAGCTCCACGCCGAGAGCCCCGCGAGCGACCGCGGCGGAGAGCGCGAGGAGGAGCTCCAGGGACACGTAGATGTGGAAACAGAGGATACCCAAAAGAAGGTAGGGGCTCATTCGGTCTCTGAAGCGGTAGAGGGACGCGAGGAAGACGTAGAGGAGGAGCTTCGCGGTGACAGAGAGGAGGAAGAGGAGGGTGGAGAAGGCGGAGGTGGGTTGGTGTTTTGGGTTGTTGGTGGGACGGAGCTTGACGGGGAGGGAGGATGTGAGAAGGAAGGGGAGGAGGGGGAGGGAAGGGTGGAGGGGGCCGAGGCCGAAGGAGAGGAGGAGGAGCTTGAAGAGGGAGAGCCACGAGAGGAGGAACGCGGCAGTGCCGCGGAGGGTGATGGAGGAGAAGGAGAAGGGGAGGAGGGGGAGGAGGGAGATGACGGGGAGGAGCGCCGCGAGGCGGAGGGCGCCGGGGTGGATGCGCGACGAGGCGAAGCGCGCGTAGGACATGGCGACGGAGACGACCACAGTGACCCTCGCGAGGCTCCGCAGCTCCGACGGTATCACCATCATCGTCGTCTGCGCCGTCGCCGTCTTTTTCTTTTCATTGTTTCTTCTTTAATACTATCAAATTATATGGCAGTGCGTTGACTTTTAGATATTGAAATAAAAGAGAATTTTTTAAAAATAACCCTCTCAAAATTGCAAATTTGCAAAATAACCCTGGCAAAAAAATTTTTACAAAACTAACCCTACTTTTGCCACCTCGGCGCCATGTAGGGTAGACAGCGTGAAGGCGCTGAAGCAGTCAACGCCTTCACAATAATCCTATGAAGGCGCTGAACCCCTGAGCGCCTTCATAGCGTTGAAGGCGCTGAAGCGGTCAGCGCCTTTAACATTAAGTTAAAGGCGCTGATCCGCTCAGCGCCTTTAACATTAAGTTAAAGTCGCTGAGCCATTCAGCGCTTTTAACATTAAGTTAAAGGCGCTGAGCCATTCAGCGCCTTTAGTGTTTTACACTAAAGGCGCTGATCCGCTCAGTGCCTTTAGTGTTTTACACTACAGGGAAGCCAATTTCCGCTTGCACTGCGGACTTAGTCATTTTTTCGCAGCGAAAAATGCCCAAGCCCTCGACGCCTTATGCTGAAGGTGCTGAATGAAACAACGCCTTCAGCGTACACCCTGAAGGCGCTGATGGGTTCAGCGCCTTCACAAGAAATCCAATGAAGGCGCTGACCACTTCAGCGCCTTCATAGGATTATTGTGAAGGCGCTGACCGCTTTAGCGCCTTCACGCTGCCTACCCTACGTGGCGCCGAGGTGGCAAAAGAAGGATTAGTTTTACAAAAAAAAATTTCATAGAATCATTTTGCAAAATTTGGATTTTCAGAGGGGCAATTTGAAAAAATCCCCGAAATAAAAAGTGCATCCACTTGAGAGATCTTTTCAGATTTGAATCTTAAAATATATCCTTAATAAATGACAGAAAGTAGTTGGGTGGACCTGGTTCACCATGTCAGCAAAAAATGAATTATTATTTTTGAGTTGTCAAACAGTTACAGTAAACTCTTACCATTAATTCAAAAAAATTTAACGATTAAAAATATATAATTTATTCACTTAAAATATATAGATACAGTTTTTATGAATTTTAATTATAATTCGATCTAATCGGTCTCACATCATTTCAAACATAATCCGATCTAATCCAACCTCAAGCCATTTTAATGGTGATTCAGTCCAATTTAGATTTTTACCGTAGGATAGAATGTCGATTTATTTAAGCAAATAATTCTTACGCATATCGACCGTTTCTACACTACAACAATATTAGCATTTAGCAACATATTTCTAGTAGCACTTAAGCATATGCCACTATTTATTTTATTTAGTAACACACAAATAAATGTGTTGCTGAATATATAAATTCACCAACATTATATAATAAATGTTGCTAAAGGCTACAATTACCGACATATATTATTATATGTCACAATAAAAATTATTATTTAAAACTTGTATTCAAGAACAATTATATAAAATAATTATGAAAATTACATAATTTATTAAAATATTGGTAATTAATTAAAGTGTATGAAAACTTATTATAGTCAAACTACTTTGTCCATATGTACGGACTTATATATTTTGTAATTAACATATTGTAATTAACATATAGTTTCAAATTGAATCAAAGGTCATATAGAAATTAAAAGTTTAATTTTAAAACTTAAATTTTAAATTAAAAATTTTAATATCAAATTTTAAATTTATTTACAAATTAAAATGATTAATTTAATAATTATTTAAGATTTGATTTAAATTTCAATTTACAATTCAAATATAAAGTTCAAATTTAAATTTGATTTTGAAACTAATTTTAGTAATGCATTACTTGATTATGAATGTTGTTGTAAATTACATATTTGAATTTGTATTATTAATTTTAATATTTAGAATTAAATTTAAATTTCAATTAGAATTTTTTTTTATTTTAATTATAAATGTAAGTTGTTTGTTTGATCAGTCAATTAAAACAACAAATACTATATTTTCTATTTTTAGTCATTAAATGAGAAAAGATACCGGAGATTAATCCGAATTCAAACCCAAATGCACCATGTTTAATCGATAGTAAATATATATTGGTTTGATTATGGTTTTAGAAAATAAAAATCCAACGGATTCAGGTTGGGATAAATTTTTTTCTGTACCCGATTTCAAAAATAAACTCATAAAAAAAATTATTATATATATATATATATATATATATATATATATATATAATATAGAGATATTTATTTTAATATTTACTATTTATAAATTATGTAATATGCTAATTAATATGTAGCATGTTAAATATTCTCGTTAAACTTTTTTGATTTCATATATGAATTTTTATTTTTTTAAATTTGGATTAAGAGCCTTATTATAAGTCCTGAGATTAAATATTTTAGTTTCCGCCAAATGTTTTTTAAAGCCCGCCCTTTTATTTGGAGGGTTAAGTGAGGCATGGGTTAGGTGAAATTTAGGGTTCGAAACAAGTTAAAGTGGGTTTTTTTTTTTTACTAGAGCACTATCAGTTTTAGGGTAAAAAAAAAAAAACAAGCAACAAAGCTGCCGCCCCTTTGTAGGAAGAAAACACTAGGGCTGCACATGCGGCTTCTTCCTTGACTGGGTGGAAGTTTTTCACCTCTTGATTCTCAAAGGTATGGAACAAAATAAACAGATGTGTGGTTGTATATACTTTTTCTATTGTCATAGCTTAGGCCTTTTAATTAACAAATGTTTGGTTGTGGTCCCCTGGTTGTGGTCCCCTTTGAGGAGAAATAATTTTTGGAGCTTTCTATGGCACTTTCTTTTTAATAAAAAATCTTTTAGCTTTTTAATTGGATGGGATATAGCTTTCTAGTGGGTTGATTAGGGATTTTTTTTTTAATTAATAGATGAACTAGAAAATTTTGCTCTCTTTGATTGCATTATTATTTTTGATTTAGTTATTTTTATATATTATATGCTTTTCTTAGTGTCGTTGGCTCAAATTAGTTTTGAGTATTATTTAATTTTTGTAAATTTACATATCGTCCTACTAATTTGCCCCTTAATTTTTATAAATTTTTATTAGATAGTGATAATCTTTATTCTTTCTTCCATATAAACAGTGTTGAAGATGTATAAAGAATTTCTCCTATAGGGTTGTTTTGAAATAGACTATTACTAACTTATTAACTTCATATTAAATCTGAGTTGTTTAAGTTAGTTCAGTTAACAATTTAATTAAATTTGACAGTTCTATTTGCTATTAGCGTTGATTATTCTAAATTTTATTTACTAAAACTATATTAATATCATTAATTTTGATGGAATAACTAAAATTCATGAAGTTAATTTAGAAGTTCTTGCCTTCATGTAGCTAGATGCAATTAAAAGTATATACTATCTTAGAGCCGTCGGCATCGCTTCTAAGCATATCATCACCGTTAACCTTGCCGTCGGGCCACTTGTCGTCGGCGTCGTTTCTAACCACATCATCGTTGTCGACCTTGCATTGCACCCATTTGCCGTCATCGTGAATATCGTCGTCTACCTCTATATGTTTTGCGATCACTCCGGCACCAATACGTTCGAATATCTACTACTTTCTGACTCCCTATATCCTCATTGGCACTGGTATGCTATGAATTTTTGTCTTTATTTTGTTTCCCTGCTCCATGTTCTTTACCTTTTTCCTATTATATTAAGGATTTTTTTTTTAACTAGTTTTGAATATAGTTTTTTAGGAATTAATTAAATTTGGGTTTAGGTTCTTTTTTCTACAAATTAATTTCTTGCATAAATAAGTGAATGGTTGCTATTACTAATTAATTGAATATTTGATATGTCAAAGCATAAGCATTACATGAACAATTCTTAGTATATTAGGCTTAATAGTCATTGATACATAGACTCAAGTTTTGATCCTTCGAGGAGAAAACAAGAAACTTAATATTCCTTAGTTTTAAGAATCCATCGCTACTACTCATGCATTCTGATTTTAATTACTTTTCTTATACACTCATCTAATGATCCTCTAACTAGATTCATTAAGGCTAACACTTAGTTTTCTTTATTTCTTACAGTACTAGGCATTAATCCTATGGATAAGACTTGGATCAATGAACCAAGGTTTGGTTGAACTACTATGTATTTATTCTAATAGTAGTAAATGCATAATCTGAACATATTAATTAATTGTCATTTAAAAATTATAGGGCAAGTGAAAAATATCTTCATGGAGTTATAGAGTTTCTTGATTTGCTTTTCTCAAAGCATCTCGAGAGGGGTTAATCCTTTGCCCATGTAATAATTGCAACAATCATTTTTGGAAAGATAGAGAAGCTATTCTTGAGCATTTGATTTGTGACGGTTTTTCAAAGAATTATATATGCTGGATTTATCATGGAGAAGATATTTCTTCAGTTTCCTCTACACATCATTATGACAAAACGGATCCACTCGACGACACACATGCAATGTTGAAATGACGCTTTTGGTAATATTCACGAAATTGATGAAGAAATAGCACCAAAAGAATATGATTGGCATGAAAATCCTAATGAAGAGGCAAAGAAATTTTACAAATTACTTGAAGATTCAGAGCAAGAGTTATACCCTAGTTGTAAGAGGTTCTCAAAACTCGCTTTCATTATTCGATTGTTTCACATAAAGTGTCTTAATGGATGGAGCAATAGTTCATTCACAATGTTACTTACTTTACTCAAAGAGGCACTTCCTGAGGGTGAAACACTCCCAAGTTCATTTTATGAAGTCAAAAAAATCATTAATGACTTGGGGTTAGGGTATACTAAAATTGATGCTTGCCCAAATGACTGTCAACTATATTATAAGGAGACCGCTAATTCAGATTCATGTGCTATTTGTGGTACTTCACGATGGAAATCGACTGAAAATGATGTAGAGAGTAATGCATCTGCATCTAGTAAAAGAAAGGCCAAAAAAATTCCAGCCAAAGTTTTATGTCATTTTCCTTTAAAACCAAGGCTACAAAGATTGTTCATGTCATCAAAAACATCATCACTAATGAAATGGCATCAAGAGCATCGAACAAATGATGGAGTTATGAGGCATCCTGCTGATTCTCCCGCATGGAAAACATTTGACTTTGAACACACAGAGTTTTCTGCTGAACCTAGAAATGTTAGACTTGGCTTGGCAAGCGATGGTTTCAATCCTTTCCGAACAATGAGCACAATGCATAGTACATGGCCTGTTATTTTGATACCATATAATCTACCGCCTTGGATGTGCATGAAGCAATCATATTTAATGTTGTCGTTGCTTATTCCTGGTCCAAATGCACCTGGAAATGATATGATGTGTATTTACAACCTTTAATTGATGAGTTGAATGATCTTGGCTAAATGGGTTGCAAACTTATGATGCTTCAAATAAGCAAAATTTCAGTTGCATGCTGCATTACTATGGACTATTAGTGATTTTCCCGGATATGCTAACTTATCGGGATGGAGTACGAAAGGCCGTTTGGCATGCCCTTCTTGTAATGTAAACACAGATGCACGCTATTTGAAGCACGGTCGAAAGTTTTGCTATATGGGTCATCGTCGATTTTAGAACGAAATCACAAATTCGACGTGATAGAATATCTTTCGACGGAGACCAAGAGGTTAGAGATGCACCACTTCTATTATCTAGTTCTCAGATAGAGGATCAGCTAAACAATGTCAAAAATGAATTTGGTAAGTCAACCATAGATGTAAAGGTAAGAAGAAACGAGGACGAGATATGACACCACACAATTGGAAGAAAAAGAGTATATTCTTCTCTTTGCCATATTGGAAAAACCCTTCTTATACGTCATAATTTAGATGTGATGGCACATTGAGAAGATATAAATGATACTGTACTTTGGACATTACTAAATGCAGATTGGTAGAACAAAGGATAATATAAAGTCGCGTTCTTGATATGCAGCTTATGGGCATTAGAAAGTCACTGCATTTGAGGCAAAATGGAAGCAAAACTATAGTTTCCTTCAGCATGCTTTCACTTTCTACAGAAGAAAAGATATTTTTTGAAGTTACTAAAGTCTAATCAAAGTTCCTGATGGTTATGCTGCAAATATTTCGAGATGCGTCCATATAAAGGACCGTAAGATTGTGGGATTGGAAAAGTCATGACAATCACATATTGATGCAACAACTACTTCCTTTAGGTCTTCGGAGTGTTTTACCAAAAAATGTAAGTTGTGCACTGATGGAATAAGTGGTTTCTTTAGAGATCTATGTTTCTAAATCTCTCAAAGGGAAGGAACTTCAATATTAGAATCCCGTATAGCCTTAACACTTTGTAAATTAGAAAGAATCTTCTCGCCCGGCCTTTTTTGATATTATGGTTCATTTGCCTATTCATCTTGCATACGAGGCTAGGATAGCCGGGACCGGTGCAATATCGATGATGTATCCAATTGAAAGGTATTAAATATTTTAATAGCTTATACAATGCGTGTGCGCGTCTATTAAAGCTCAACTATACCATCTTAGTTACCATCTTAGTTATTGTATCTTACACTTAATAAAACCTATAGGTTCTTATGTACCTTGAAGTCCTATGTACGTAACCGAAGTCACCCTGAAGGTTCAATTGCGGAAGGGTACTTAGCCGAAGAAAGTTTAGCCTTTTGTTCACAATATTTTCAAGGTGTTGAGACAAGATTCAATCAACCACGAAGAAACTACGAAGGTGAATCAGAACTACAAAAGCAATCCGTTATTTCCTTTGTCTCCAAATGGTCGAGCCATAGGACATGGTGAGATGTTTGATCTAGACGAAACTTCATGGCTACAAGCACATCGCTATGTCCTATTTAATTGCGACATTGTTTCTCCATACCTTCAGTAAGATGACTTACAACTCAAATTAATTCATTTTTTTCTTTACTAATATATGAAATATTGGACCCTAATTTTAATATTATTGTATTTACTTGTAGAAAACATGTTGAAGCAATTAAAGGTAGAAAGTGTCGAATGCGACACATGGAGGTTGAGCGTGTCCATAGTAGTTCATTTCACGAATGGTTCAGAGAACATGTAGGTTAACAATCCTAACATTAGTTAAGCATTTTTATTTATTTATGGCTTAGGCACAAATAGAATACTTGACCTTTGAGTTTTTTTTTTTTTTTTTGTGAACTAGATTTACAGATTACTTGAAGCAAGAAGTGATGTAGTTTCAGAAGAAATCATCTCATTGGCCCGTGGTCCTCAAAGAGCTGCAAAGAGATTTAACGGCTACATAATTAATGGGTTTAGATTCCACACTAGAGATCGTGAAACAAATAGAAAAACCCAAAATAGTGGAGTTGTTATCACTGCTAGTACATCAAGTTATGCTAGTGCTAAAGATAAGAAGCCAATTACAGGAGATGTCACATATTATGGTGTCCTCATTGACATTATAGAATTGAACTATTATGAGCATTTTAAAGTGGTGTTGTTTAAATGTGATTGGGCAAATGTACACTCACAAGGCAAAGGAGTGAAGAAAGATGATTACGGGTTTACACTTGTAAACTTTAATCGACTATTATTTAATGGGAGCCAATTATCTGATGAACCTTTCATATTAGCAGCTCAAGCGAAGCAAGTTTTCTATGTACAAGATCCTATCGAAAAGGAATGGCGGATCGTTGTTCATACAAAACCAAGGGATTTTTTTGATATGCAAGCAGATATTCTTACAGATGATATAGAACTTCAAGTGGATAATGACATCCCAAAAAATATCATGAATGAGATAGAAGAAGAATTCAATTGGAATAGAAATGATGTCCCTGAACTTACAATTGACACACCAATAATAAACACTTTTGATTTTCAAGCAAACACTCACGAAGATACACAATTTGAGGAAGATAATAATTAAATTGCTTCTATCAGTGTAGGTATATCTTGATTTTTTTTTCATAATATATTCTATTAGCTTATATTGTTTACCATTTATTAACATATGTTGTTTTATATGCAAATCATAAGTCTTTATCTCTACATATTGATATTGTTAATCTTGATTTCTTATATGCAGGTGTCAACTATGAGAAATAAAAAGGGTAAAGAGAAGATTTCAATAGAATCATGTTTGGCCAAAAAGAATACGATGAGATGCTATTAGATCGGGATCACCTAATACATCATTCTTGGCCAAACCAGTCTATTCATGTTGATCCTCAAAATCAAATCCAACCATCACTTGAACATGAACTTCATCGCTACCTATCTCAACTAGTTGGTAATTTGCACCAAGATGAGCAATCATTCCCTAAACAAATACAAGTAGAGTTGGTAGAGAAAAGTCATGATTGTGCAAGATCACAACCTGAACAAGTAGAGTTACAACCACCAAATGAATGCTCACTACAACATGAAATTATCCAGTTGCTTCACAACTTCCAACAGCCTCAAGTGCCTCAGAATTTGCATGAAAACATGCAAGTTGAAAATTTTCAACTTGAGAAAGGCCCTTTTTATCCTGACCATTCTAGACATTGTGATTCCTTACAAAACCCAAACAATTTTGAAGACTCTGAAGAAGATGAGGATATATGCAATAGTAAGCCACTCTGTCAGTACTTTTTAAAATTTAATTCAACATTGGTTTCTTTTATTTATTTACGGCACTCTCAAATTCATTGTACTACTCCCAATTGAATTGAGTTATAGTTTCTTTAGTTTACTCTATTTTTATATAAGATACATGCAAACTTATGTATAAGATAAATTTGGATAGATTAGAATGTTGTTTTTTCTACTTGTATATTAGCAATATTGATGTATATTTTGTTATTGATTGAAAGTGAATAACTATTTTGATTTGTTGTACAGAGTCTTCTCATGCATCACAAAAGACTCGAGGGCGTACAAAGTTGCTCAAACTATTTAAAAGGGCTTCTCTGAAACCTATAAAACTTAATGAGTTTGGCCAACCTATTGGAAAAGCAGCAGCCACATTAAGTAACTTTTGGGACTAATGGCAAGAAATGGACAAATAATTTCTCTAAGTTATAAAGATTGGAGAGTTGTTCCAAATACAACTAAGGATATTATGTGGATGATTGTGCAGGTATAGAAAATTTTCTTTCTTTTCTTTGTAGGTCATATTTTTCTTATGATGTTTTATTGATATTTCTTTACTTTTTGTCTAGAAAAAGTTTCAAATTCCAGAAGAAGGAAGAGATTGGGTTATTATGTCCATAGGAAAAAAATGGAGAGAGTTCAAAAGCAAATTGAAAAAAGTTCACTATGATACTAAGAAAACTTACGAGGAAAAGATAGCATCTTGTGATTCTCGAGTCCATCCGAAAGAATGGGAATTTCTTGTTAAGTATTGGGACTCTCAAGTAGGACAGGTATGAATATTACTTTTTAACTTAATTTTGATAGTTTGGGGTCAGTGAATAGCTTTATTTAATAGACAATAGAATTGATCCTCATTATTTTGCATATAATTAAATTGATTTTATGGTTGCTATAAATAGTTCTACACAACCTTTGCATTAAATTTTAGATAGTTCTTCAAGTTTAGTTGTTCTAATTACTTTTTTGAGTACATATACGTTTACTTTTAATAGGAACGTAGTGCCAAAAATAAAGCTAGCCGCGCAATGCTAAATACCACACATACTGCGGGCACAAAAAGCTTTGCAAGGGTTCGTGCTGAGGTAAACTTAATCCTCTAAATTATAGTGTTTTCTTTACTAATACTTTCATAACTTAATAGATTGTTAATAAAAGTTTAATCTTTAAATATTGTAGATGGCAAAAAAAAATAATCATGTTCAACCGAGAAGACATGAACTCTACATAAGAACACATACCAAGAAGAATGGCAAGCCTTTAAATCAGTATTGCTCGGAAATAATGGTATGTCTTTAGATTTGGATAAATTTTGTAGTTATAAAGTTGTTTCAATTAGTCAATTAAATTTTTTACTTTTTACAGAAAAATATTGGAGAGTTAGTTCCGTTATATCCTGAAGTTGCACAAAGAGATCCATCCCGAAATGACCTTTATCATTGTTACTTAAAGAGGACGAGAAAAAAGTACTCAACTTCAATGTCATGGATTGGGTCCTATTCCAAATGAACTTCGAAAATCAAAGATAACTCGTGCTAATTATATTCGAATGCTTTCTGAGACCAAAAAAAAGCTGAGGAGGAGAAACACATAATGCAATCAGAATTAGCAGATATGAGACAAAATATGAAGACATACATAAGGAAATGATGACAATGAAGACATTGGTAGAATCAATAGGTAAAGGGTCTCAAGGCCATTGCATATTAGGAGAAGGAACATCATGCATTCCACAAGGCCTCAAACTAGTAAGCATAATTTATAAGTAATTTTATCTTTTATGTTGTATATGAAAAGTTGATATATCATCTAACTTTTTTTTCAATCTAGAAATGCAATGATATTCCTCATAATGGATCACCTCCTAATAACAGGCAACCTCTTCTCATTCTAGTTATGAAGCACCACCAACTCAGGTATTTTAGCATCTCAAATGGTTTTTCTTGAGTAATCTTGCTAAAGTTCAAAATTTTCAACCAAAATTAATTAGTTAGTTTTAGTATTTTGCTTATCAATTTTAGATGACTTGAAGATTATTAATAGCTATTGCCTATTCTGTTAGTTACGTTAATTTCTATTTTTGACAAAGTGAAATTGCTTGTTGTTTTATTTTTCTCATTTTAAAGGCATAAACTAATATTAGAATCTTATAATTGTTAATTCTAATTAATATTGTAGGTGCATCGAGTTAAGAATATCTCAAAGAGAGTTCAAGCAGTATCAAATGTTATGGTTATCTTCTATCTCTTTTTTTTCTGCTTTCATGATGATTTTTTTCTTTACAATATATATAAGTTTAAATTACTATATTTATTTCTTCACTTATTGTTAGATTGGAACTGAAGTTAACTTGAAAAGTTTGCAAAAGCCTCACAATTATGTAGCACAAGGCTATCTTTTGAATACAGACCCAACTACAAAAGTAGCGGATTCGAATTAGGACCACAGTGTTGGAGATTCATGTTGATGTGTCGATAGTACGCAATGAACCACTGCTTAGACCATATAGTAGCTATCAAACTATTGGAGATATTGTTGGAGCAACTGTTGCTTGGCCATATACTTTTGTAAGGATGAGTTATCTCAACCATGTTTTATTTTTTCAATTATATATCATCATCATTATAGCTATATAAATAAGTTTAATTTGCTCTTTGTTCTTTTTGCAGGTTAAGTGCAAGTAGTGCATGATGTTTTGTTCATCTCCGCGCCATACATTATAAACTTTGGGAAGCAAAAAGACGTGGAGTATATTTCTTATAATTTGTCATGATCACTTTTATATGCTACTATTTATATATTGAAGAATATGTATTTAACAAATGGCCTTTTGAGATATTTTGGCATATTAGATATATAATCTTGGGACATTTGGTGTAAATGTTGTGTTCATCTTCATGCCATACATTTTGAACCTATTGGAATCAAAAAAATTGATAGTTTGGCATATTAGATGTATAAACAAGTTAAATATGTAATTTGTTATGTGACTGGTTAAATTTTGTTATGTGTAATTTCTTATTATTGAATGTCAATTAGCTAAAATATTATTTATTATCTTTTAATATATTATTTATTATTTAATATTAAAAATTAGTATAGTATTTAACGAAATTTGAATTTCGATGTTGAATGTTAAATTATAAAGCAACATTTAGTAATGTTGGGAGTATCAACATTAGCAACATTTAGCAATGTTGGAAATGATTATTTTATACCACTATTAGCAACATTTATAATTATTGAGAATGATTAAATTATAAAAAGATTAGCAACACTTAGTAATGTTGGGAATGATTAACTATACCACAAAACAATAAATGTTGCAAAATCTACTTATACAGCAACACTTATCATGTGTCTCTTTATGCTTAATATTAGCAACAATTCACTCAAATGTTGGTAAAAATCACCAACTCGGGCATAGGTAACACTAAATACTAAATGTTGCTAATAATTTTAGCATCAATTTTATTTCTTTTAGCAACAAAAATATATGCCACCAAAAGACGAATTTCTTGTAGTGCTAGCGCAATTGGCAAAAATTTAGTGATTGATATTTGAGAATTCGAGTTTTGAAGTTTAGTTGTTTTATTTTTCAACTAAATTTATTTTAAAATAAATAAAATGGATAGCATGTCATCTTTCTCTAAAAAAAATTAATTTTAAAAAAAATAAAAAATTAATATAATTTTGAGTTAAAAGAGTTAGTGAAAGAAATTTTAGTTAGGTATTTTGTTTATAATAAAAAAAATAATATACTTTGAGAGTATTAATTTATCCAATATAAATTCGTTATTTAGAAAACTTTTTTTATCTTGTCAAGTCAAAAGAGCAACACTGAAATAGCTAATTGGTCTTTTATGGTTATTTTATAAATGGAGTGATTTAGCTCCTCACTTTTATATACTTTACTTGCTCAGAAATTTTTGGAATGAGATGATGAACTTGTTAACAAAAATAAATAAATAATAAATAATTAAATAGTTAATATTTACAAGTAGAAAATTTTGGATTGACAGTCTGATATTGTTATAATAAATAAATAAATAAATAAGTTAATAGTTAATATTTACAAGTTATGGCAATGAGTTGACTATTAGTACTATATTATTACGCAAAACCTTTCTTTATGTGTAGGTGGATCACATGGCTTCCTATAAAATTAAGGTGGACATAAAAACACATTTATTTAATTTTAACTCTCATCTCATTACCATTTTTGTTCTGATTTGTATTAAA